>JAPXFQ010000321.1:0-327278 GCA_028564705.1 Apricaphanius iberus
GTCTCATCAGAATCCAACTCTTTTTAGACATTGAATTTATAACACTGAATTTTTTAGACACTGAATTTATAACATTGACTTTTTATCCTGAAGCAAAAAAATTGCCTGCAAAATTTCACCTGCCAAAAATTCCCCTGCAGGAATTAGCATGCAAAATTTCACCTGCAAAAAATTAATCTGCACAATTCGCATGCAAAATTTTACTTGCAGAAATTCATCTGCAAAAATTCGCCTGCAAAAATCCACCTGCAGAAATTCCCCTGCAGAAATTCACCTGCAAAAATTCGCCTTCAAATGTGGTGAACTGTTAATGACCCAAGCCAAAGCAATCAGCACCAGATCGAGTCAAGCGGCTCTTAGCCAATTAAAATACGCTCCTTTGGTCACATGACACCGTTAGCCGAAGTGACATTTGTTAACAGTGAGCTGGCTATTGCGCTGTTACATCAGCTTGGTGAAGGTAAGTGACGAGGTTTTTATCTCAAAAGAAGTTCATTACTGAACGCAAAGTAGTATTTGACAGAATTTTCAATTTCATTTTATTTATTTTACTAGTTGAAGTGGATTTGTTTTTACTAACTGATGACAGTGCCTCCTCTGTCTTCAGAGGCTCTTGTCGGTTTTGACCCGTAGAAGCGGCAAAATGGCGGCAGCAAACTCCGGCGGCTCTTCGGTATGTATGTATATATATTCCAAGTTTGTGTTTTTTTTAAAGGGGTTTTTCTTCAAATGTGTTTCTCATTGACTAAATTACACAGACAGGGTCTTTCCTCAACTTCTAGAGGTCTACTGTGCCAATAAGCTACATGCTAGCATCATGCTAAGTGGGATAGCTGTCGTGCTGTATAACTTACAAGACTCGTAAATAATTATATTTCCTCCGATTATGAAGGATAGGACGACACTACGAATACGACATTAGGAACAAAAATAGCATTTGGCGGAGGGTAAATAAAGCCAATGAGTCAACAACATTGGAGGCAATTGTTGCAGATCGCTGTGATCCCGAGAACAGGGAAAACTGGTGTGAAATGAATTATTGCTCTAAAACACGGTCAGATAAACTGAGAAAAGAACATTTCTATACCTAACGGTATGAATTTGATGATGAGAGCCTTGATGAACAGGAATTTGAGACCAGCAGTAGGAATAAGTAAGGCTACTGTGTTTTATTTATTTAATAGAATAGCGTTGAATTGAAACATCTTTTCTCGGCGAAATTGGGGTGTAAATGGAAGTGTGCAGAAAGCAATAAGAAATATTAAAACTGAAAAGAAAGAAATAAGACCCCTTAAAGTAAGGGAAAATATACAAAAGGAAAATTATACAGTATAGTTATTAAAATGGGATACTCATGTTAAAAGAAAAAGTCAGCTGGGTAGGATAAAAAAAGTAAATGTAAAACATTGAGGTTTAAGAAATAATTTATGTGAAACAGGCAGTTAATAAGAGTACTTTTTGTAAATCTCTTTTGCCTCTAATCTAACAAGCCCATCATCAGACCATCTTTTATATAAAACATATTAACATTAATATCTAAGAAATTGTGAACGATTATAATAAATGTTATGTTTGTGTAAATCCTGTGTCAAAGTCTTTAATTTCAGCCATTTTCCAAATCAAGATACACATTGTGTCCTCTTTTGTAATACTTGTTTTATTGTTAATTACATTATTTTGCATATAAACCTATTTTTGTCTCTGTGGATTTGTTTCAGGTTAGCCAAGATGATATTATTCAGTCAGCAAGGCATTTACTGCAGTTGCTGACATCAACCAGCAGAAATGCTGCTGTAACAAATCAAAATACAAGGTTTACTTTTTTAGAAGTTATTGCTTAATACTTGAATCATTCAACTTTATTGTTATTAGACAAATTATATACGTATAATATATACCTGATATTATATTGTCATTTGCAACATCCTACAGAGAACAGAGCCAAGGTAGCCACAGTAGCAGTTCAGTCACTCCTGAAAGACCATCAGTTCAACAGGAAATGACCAGGTAAAGACTTTGCAAACATCTTTCAATCAATGCCACTTTTCCATTAGGGTCACTTGCTTCAGAACCGAATGGTAGAACAAGGTATGGTCTAGAACGGGTAAGTTGTGTTTCCATTGCCATGTCAGAAGAACAGCATTGGGGGAGGATATTGGCGGGGTTAGCTTAACAAAAACTCCAACAAAAAGCAGTCACAAAGTCATCATGACAACACACATCCTATCAAACGTTAAGACTTTTGACTCACCTCACATCTCTCAGACATTTATCTCCTCATACCTCCATCTTCTGATCTGTGTTCTTCATTGATCTAACCAACGATCATCCAGTCTCTGAAGACTCCAACTCTACCACCTTCCAGCCGATCCATCTCTCTGTTCACCGCAGAGAGATGCTGCTTCTCTGCTGTTATACGGGCTTCTCCCTTCCCGACACCACAGGCCTGCCGCCGTCTTCCCCTTTCTATCACACACTAAATTCCAAACCTTATCCAAACCAAAGCCCTCCCTGAATGATAAATAACAGTTTATAAAACACTCAGTTTTTTATTTGTTATGAAGCTACTTAAAGCAAATAACTAAAACCTGAATATTGCCAATTTTATGGAGAACATTTCTGATCTTAGTGAATGTTACTGTTATTACATTCTTAGACAACTTTGAACAAACAGCTCCAGGCCAATGAATGGCTACCACTGCTAGGTAGGAGTGAGAGGGATATCATCTAACTGGATCAGTCTGTCCATAGGTGGGCTTGTTGGGTCGTTTCTGCACGCTTTGGACCAAGGCCGAGGTAGTCCAAAAAAAGGGATCGGCTGGAGTCAGTTTGGAATGGACACAAGTAATGGAAACAAGGCATAACCATTCCAAAGCAACCCGTTCTGTACCGTACCTGCCTTAGTGGAAAAGGGGCATACCAGTTCTGCAAAAGCATGGCATTTGGTGTTTTTGCTGTGTTTGTTTAGGATTTTTAAAAAAACTACATAATTTATATTGTTTGCTTTTTAATAAATAGTTTTGTTTTGTGTTTTTTGTTTTCTGACAGGTCCTTCCCAGGTATTTTCTCCAGGGGGAAAGGTAAAAGGCGGTTCCCTGCTACATCTCTGGTTCCTTCCAAGAAACCTAAACCTCTTGAAGTCATATTTTATTTGCTACCAAAAGAAATGGAGAAGACCCCAAACGAACATGAGAAATATAAACATACACATGCAGGGATGGGTCAAAGGACTGCATATCTTGATGAGAGCACAACACACGAAGAGGTAAACATAAATTATTTCTATTCATTGATCCAAACTAAAATGTTTTTAACATAATTGACATTAGATATTGCTCATTGATGATTTATCCTGAAAATGTGAGTTTTTTATTAGATGTTACTGTTCGCGTTGTTAGTACATATTTCCTTTAGTATTTCTTGGTTTATGCAGAGTTAAAATGAATCTTAATTGTGATGTGTAGATTTTTTAGACCCTTAAACACTTTACTTGTATTATTTATTTCAGTTAAGGGATGCCTTGAATGTCTTGTTTCCAAAACTGAAGGAAGTTACAGGGGGCTGGCTGTTGTTCAAAGCTGCTGGTGGGTATATATTCTTAAATGTCTAGAGATGTATAGTATTTATTGAACCAGGAACTCCTCCTGCATAGGGCTGGGCGATTTGGAAAATAAAGTAATCAAGATTGTTTTCACTATATTGAAAAATCTTGAATTTTAAGTCGATTTTTGTTTCATCAAACAATAAAAATAAAAACAAATAAGCATTACCTTCTCTAATTATGTCACATGCAGAGTGTGCGTCCCATGACTGTTGTATTGGTAACAACATCACTTTACTTCAGACTGTGTATGTCTCTTTGTCCGCTGAGGGATGATAGAACTTTAGGTGATTAAATAGATTAGTTGTATTACCTAGTTTTGTTGAAACTGTCCATCTGCAGATTTTTACAGATCAGTTTAGTCTGGTTGCTGAAATTTCCAAACTACTGAGCTAATGATGCCACTTCTGTTCACAATGTGTTTGCCATGTTCTCTTCTGTGGTGAGTGTCAACAATTTGGTCATCCTTATCATCTTCCCTAATTTCTATTGTCGTTTGAAATTCTTAACCAGCCATTAACATCTTGACTTGGCACTTTGGTTTTACCCACCAGCATGGAGCTCCTTCTTTCAAGTGTTAATTTTTTTTTTTGTCACTTTATTGGCCAGTTAGCAAAACAAGGCATGTTCTTCGACTGGATTGGTCAGTTGGCATAATGATTACAACACACCATGCGATTATTGCTATCAAGCTTTTTAATATTATGATTTCATTGAAAATTTAATTAATTGCCCAGCCCTACTCCTGCGTTCTAAGAAGTGGTTTTAGCTTATGTTCACCGCATTTTTAGACTTCCTAATTATGAATATTTATGAAGATAGATATGACTTGTGTGTAGATATGAGGTTTTATATATTTTCAATGATCAGTATATTAAGTTATGTTTTGCCATATTTGATTCAGGTGGATGGGGAAGCCGAAAACTGTCTCTGGTTCCTCCTGATGATATTGGCTATACTGGGAAAATCCTGAAGGCTGCCAGTCGGGGTAGTAAAAATGTATATATTGCACCTATTCAAGAGGAACTTAGCATTGACCCTCTACCACTGAACGACGAGTCCTTCAATACCATGCCAAAAGCTAAATGTCAGAAGTGTGGATTAGGGATTCCGCTGCAGCTTCTTTCAGAACACCTAAAGTCCTGTCCTTCCATGGACACAGCCAGTGAAAGCAATCTAGTTCATTCTGATGGTGATGAACCTCCCGAGAAAGAATGTATGTTTGACGATATAATACTATCATGTCATCTAAAAATTTGTTAAAGGGGTGGCATTATGCTTCTTCCAGACACATTGTACCATTCTATAGCGAACTCAAATGAAAATTTTACACTAAGTCATTCTGAAAATCCTGTATATATAAAAATCCCCCTTAAAGAACTTTGCTTTCTCATCACTTCCGTATTTGATGCCTTGACATTCACCTGAGTCTCTCTAAGCCCTCCTAACATTTGTGAAACTGCCCCTGCAGAACATCATGCACCGGTTATTATCATATGATACTCGTGGAGTCGGACTCCGATAGTTAAAAGAAGTTTTCACTGTGTTGCGTTTTAGGATTTAGGGGGGGGGAAAAACACATATGTGAACAATGGCAACACGGGAGATTGTAAGACTTCATGCAAATGATCTAATAAGTGTTGCGTTGAAATTACAAATGTAGAAAGAATAAAAAGAGAGAAATTAAGATACGTCTTACATTGCAACCATAAAAGTACATAAGTAAAAATTTACATTTTGCATTTTACCCCCGCTTTAAGAAATACCAAAAGGAAAAAGTGTAATGTTGTGAAAAAATTAACTATGCTCTCTTTTAAATGTATTGCACAGCAGCACCACAACAGCAGTGTCCTATTTGCACAGAAATATTTCCTTCTGATGTCCTTGAAATGCATGCCTCTTCATGTGGAGAAAGGTATATAACAAAAAAAAATCTTTTTTTGTGTTGGTTTTAAACCTTGACTGAATTTTTAAAACATATTATGAAAGCGCAAGAAATGAAAAGGGACATGAAGGAAATCTCATTGAGGAAGGGCGAGCAGATATGCCAGGACCATCTGGAACTTCCTGTACAGTCAGGGATGGTAGGTCAACCATGTAGTCACAGGTTATGTAAGAAAGTGTTCATTAGTAACTGAGCTAATGTGATCAAAAATGACATCCCATGATTCAAGCATTTCCTTTATATACTTATGTAGTAGATGATATCCAGATGGTTAGTTAGATTTGTGTTCTTATCTTTTTTCCTGGTCCTATTCTGTTTTTATTGGTGTGCTTTTTAGGGTGGTTAACTATCCCATACACTTCAAAGGCCATATCTGAATGTGCAGAGAATGCTCTGCATGCACACGAAATGGAGAACCCATTATTACTCACTATGGACATAAGACAAAGTGTAGCTGACCAGGACAAGGCTCTCATCTCTTTCTACAAAAGGCCCAATGTTGAATGGGCACGACCTTTGGAGTGCAGGCTCGAGGGTAAAATTAATCTAAATTATGCATAAATTAATCTTACAAGACATACTTTTATTAAGTCAGCTATTTTTGTGATCTTACAGGGGATCCAGCTATTGGACAGGGAGTAGTACGCTTCTTCTTATCAACATGTATGGAGAAGTTGGTGACTGGTTTTTGCATAAATTTTGGTAATATATTTTGTTTTCTATAGTCCTATCTATGTTTGATGGTCATCGTTTAACGTTTCATAGGTCCATGTACTCATTGTTTCTTTTAAAACCCCTAGTTTTTGTTTTTTTGAATAAATTTATTTTTGTCTCAATTAAAACAGCAAACGCTAACGTTACTCCACTTTTTGAGGGAGAGCCTGGCCATTATGTACCATCTGCATCTCACTTCCTTGTTGAGAGCGACATGTTCCTTATGGCAGGAAGAATGGTAGGGCATTCCTTTCTTCATGGAGGCCCGTGCTTATCTGGACTTAGCCCAGCAGTTGTACACGTCCTACTTGGTGGTAGTCCTGAAACTGCCACAGTTACACCTGAGGACTGTCCGGACCTGGACCTCAGAGAGACAATCAATCTAGTATGTTTTTTCATTCATGTTTGAATGAATATGTATACATATTGTCCTTTATGGGTTATAGACATGTGTGTATGAATGAATCAACACTGATCCTATAGGCTGAATTTAAATTAGTCTTTTAGTACTTTTTTTTGTTATACAGTACAGACCAAAAGTATGGACACACCTTCTCATTCAAAGAGTTTTCTTTATTTTCTTGACTATAAAAATTGATGATTCACACCGAAGTTATCAAAAGTATGGATTAACACTTGTGGAATTATATACTTAACAAAGTATGAAACAACTGAAAATGTCATATTCTAGGTTCTTCAAAGTAGCCACTTTTGGTTTAGATTAATGCTTTCCACACTCTTGAAGAGCTTCAAGAGGTAGAATCTACAATGTCAATACTAATGAAAAGAAAGGAAACTCATATAATGAGAAGATGTGTCCAAGTTTTTGTTCTGTTCGGTATGTATGACAAGTTTATAGTTCTTGCTTAAGTCTGAATTAATGTCTTCTGGTTTAAAGCTTCAAGGGGAATCAGAGCTTTCAGATGCAGAGAGGACACGTGTTCAGGATTTGGCTTTCGCATGGGACCTCCCTGCCTTGACGGAGAACAACAGAAGATGGCTATTTGAAAAATTATTAGTCCACTCTGTGAGTGATCTGAAATGTAAGTTAAATGTTACTCTGTTACATTTTAGTTATACCATTTCTTTTTTTTATATTAGGTTATTGGAAGAGTGACACGGCAAATAAAACAGCTGAGAAGGGGCCTTAAAGAAACTCCTATGTGGACACTGCTTATCCAGCGACCTGACACAGTACCCTTGCTCTTTCCACAAGAGGTTGGAGCTGTAAACCCTGAGGTATATATTGTGCTCAAAATACCATAGCAATATACCAAATTATTTTGTATTTAAAAAAAAATGTAATTCAAAACAAAGTATACAGATTTTAGTCATTCTACCAAATGTAAAAATGGAAAGTTAAGTTTGACACTTTCCAAAAATTCAGGATCAAAAAAACCCATTATATTAATATTTTTCACCCATCCACACACAGAAAAAGTTCCAGCAGACCCATGACATTTTTTTTTATCATCTTAAAAACCGTGGACACACTTCAAGGTTGCGTCTATCGCACTTGGTGTGTAAGCACCATAAGGATTGCCTGTTTAGAAATGTAGCAACCACACTTTTCAGTGTAAATGTATCGGTTACCTCATTCAGTAAAGCCATCCGTTCTGTTGTAAATTAGTAATTTTATAGAAATCAACATTAATTTCCATTAATTATAGATGGAAATTAGTTATTAGTGTTTTTCTTCTATATAACTTTTTTGGTAATGTTTTATTAGTCTCTGCATTTAAAATGCACTCAAAACTGGACAGATGGTTACCCAGAAACTGTAGACGGAGTAGGTATTTTGCAGAGACACTGGTTTAGGAGGGGAAAAAGTTATGGAATTATTGAGTTCCCAGGGAACAAAAAATAATAGTTCAAAAACGCAGATGACACGAGACTTATTTAAAGGATCAAGCAAGTAACCACAAATCGAAGACCGTAATTGTGAGCTAAATAAAGATTTCTATTAATTTACATATGAGTTAAGCCTAGTTTTATATTTCTCCGTCAATCAGTTTGCACCCAGACAGAGTTATTGACGGAGACGTTTGAAGCTTTTTACTAGAAGTGTAGCTAATACTCTAGAAATACATGTAAAAAAACACAGGAGTCTGTTTTGTTGTTTCTCTACACCTCCTTGTGCTCAACATCACCGGAACCAGACAAAATAAATTATCCTTTCAATATTGAGCATGCTGTGCCCAAACGCAGCATTAACTGATTACAGCAATTATTGAGCACCTTTCTGTATGAAACCATCTCTGAATGTTGTTGAGCTGACCAATAAAGAGGCCTACGCTCTTTTGACAGAGATGAAGTTAGAAGATTGGGCTCTACTCCGTCCGTTGTCGTGTAGCTGACGGAGAGCCCTTGGACAGATAATGCCGCTGCGTCAATCTGTTTCAATGTAGACAGAGAACTATAAACTAGGCTTTACATCTGTGGGAAAACGAGCAGAACGAAGGTGTATGGGTGAAAAAGAAAATAAAACGAGGCAGAATCCATTGAAATCGGAAGACTAAAAAACTAACACCAGAAAACATGAGCTGTACAGTATTTTGTATATTATTGTATGTTAATTTTGAAGGGTATACTTTGATGTTTTCACAGGTCCTACTTCGGCGGATTGTTTGGCCCGAAGATGACGACGACTATCCTGTTGAAACAAAATGCAGAGTTACAGGCTATGTTAGGCAGTTCATTCTAAATGGTAAGTTTACAGAGATTTTAGACTGCGGTCTTTTGTTTCACCGTACAACTCTTCTTTGATATACTTCGTATTTCATAGTTAACCTAGCAGACTTGTAAAAATCATTTTCTATCACAGTATGAAGAAAACCTTTGTGCTATTTTAACTCCCATACCGAGTTAAGTATTTGGCTCACCCAATCTTGCAGTGTAATATATTTGCTTTGCTTTTTACATATTTTGTTTGGCTATGAAAGCTCCTATAACTTCAAATTTTAGTTAAATGTTAACTATAAGCTTTCTCTTTCTAAACAGCAACATCCGGTGAACTGACCAATCTCATCAAATTTTGGACTGGATGGGAGATTCTGCCAAATAGTCTCACTGTGGAGATAGTAGAAGGGAGACACCCGACTGCCTCCACCTGCTATGAGACCCTGCGCATTCCATGCCATTATAAGGACTATTTGACCTTTAAAAAGGACTTCCTTGCCTGCATTGAAACCTGCTATGCAGGCTTTGGCCTTATTTAAGTGTTATATCTTCAAATCCCCAACTTTACATGGTTTTGTAGAGGTTTGTTGTTAAAAGATTTGGAATTCAAGTTTTAATATTTTCTGTGCTCCTATTCCACGTATATATACAAAAACATAAAATAGTTATTTTCACCAACATCTGTTTAGGATTTGATTTAGTTGTTCTGGATAATATTTAAATAGGCAGGAGCTGACAGAAGGCAATGTCTTGCAAGTGACCCTTTGTTATGAGGTAAACTGTCATTGTCATGCATGTTGATCCATAATAAACCACAGAAAAGGTTAACTTAATATGCTGCTTTATTTTATGACTTTCACACCATCGTAGTTGTTAGGAAACTTTAGCAACAGGTTTACCTAGAAGGAATCACACGCACAAGTGAAAATATGTTTCTTTGATCAAAGGGAGACACTACGAGAAGTCATAAAAACAAGACACCTTATCAGTGTAGCGTTCAAGCAGAGTCTCAGAGAAGAGACTTTTTTATTTAGTCAGAGACACACACACACACAACAAGCACATACACCCATTGTGTGCGGGCCAGCTCTCTGTCCATCTTGAAATATAGTCACAATCTATCACACAGATCCCCGGAAATTCCTGGAGGAGCCCAGAATGAATAACGACTCTGCATGTATAACCCCCAAAAGCCAGATGCACAGAATGACATAAGGGAGTGAGATAACAACGGGTCAAGGACGGTCTGTTAAAGCTCTGTTACAAAAACATATATTAAACTGAATTTCTCTAACAGTAGTGCTATACATACGGGGAAATAGTTTTGGAACACAATTCAATGACATTTTCCTTAATCTTGAGAATTTGAGATTTAATCAATGATAGTGTATTTTCCCAATTAATGTTTCTATATATACATTAAGAAACGTCTCCCACAAACAGTTACTGTTTATGTAGTGCTTCTATTTAAAAGAACTGCTGACAAAACTGAACAGCTGCAATGTAGATGTCGGATCCATAGGACCGTGATGCAGCCCTTGGATTAACCGCTTCCTGTAAAGCTGCCATTTGTTCCTCGATCAGTTGAATGTCAGTGTTTGGAACGACAATGTTTGAATGGTTTTGGTGAGACAGCCCACTGTCATCCCAGTCAATGTCTGGAATCTGGAACTCCTGCAACAAACAAAATAAGAAATTAAGAAAAATTATAAACATTGCTGAAAAATAATCATTCAATTAACTTTAGTTTCTATAGCGTCAATTCACAACAAATGTCATCTCAAGGCATTTAACAAGAAAAGTCATGTCAATACAATTATACAAACATTCCAATCAGTTAAGTTTTCTATGTAAGGAATCCCAACAGATTGAGTTGATGTGAGGTTGTGTCCTGAACATGCTGATTTAAACCACAGTTATTCCTCAGCAATCCCTCAGACTGAGCGAGCATGTAGCAACAGTGGAGAGGAAAAATTTTAAAAGAAACCGCCAGCAGACCCGGCTCAGTACAAACGGCCATCTGCCACGACGGGTTTAAGATTACAGAGAATGGACAACTCGAACAAAAGGGACTGATGTAAGAGTACTTGTTACCATTTTGAGAACAAAGTACTCTGTTAGGAACATATGGAACAATCAGATATCTGATGTACGATGGAGCTGATTATTAAGGACTTCATAAGTGGGGAGGAGGATCTTAAACTCTGTTCTGGATTGAACAGGGAGCCAATGGAGAAAAGCTAAAACAGGAGAAATGTGATATCTCTTTTTAATATTCATAAGAAACTCTTGCTGCAGCATTTTGGATCAACTGAAGGCTTTTAATTGCATTTTGTGGACTTCCTGATAAAAAGGAATAACAGTAGTCCAGCCTTGAAGGAACAAATGCATGGACTAGTTTCTCTGCATCACTCCTGGACAGGATGTTTCTAATTTTAGCAATATTCTGAAGGTGGAGGAAAGAAATCTTGGAAACGTTTTTACTATGGGATTGAAATGTCAGTCGAATATCAGTAGTATTAGTATTTCACCATTGCTATGATGAGCTCTAAAGGATGACTGAAATTCTACATACATGTTGCTTTTTAAATGATCACGTACTATATTAGCAACAATTTTCTCAGGAATTTAGGATAGGAAAGGAAGGTTAGATTTAGGTCTGTAGTTAGCCAAGTCATCTTGATCGATGGAGGTTTTCTTAAGTAAATGTTTAATTACAGCAACCTTTAATTCCTGTGGCACATATCCGTTTATTAAAGATAGATTCATCATGTCTAGAATAGGGCCAGTAACCAGAGGGAACATTTGCTGAAATAATTTGGTTGGTATTGGGTCTAACATACAAGTTGAAGGTTTAGCTGAAGCTGATATTGTGATAATTCAGAAAGTTCAACAGAATCAAAATGGTACAGACATAAACATGGTTCTACAGTTCTCTCTGATACTGCCTCATTTACTGAAAGAGAGTTAATCATGTTTGGGAGAATGATTTTATTTTTAATAGAATTTATTTTACTTATGAAGAATCCCATAAAGTCATAACTACTGAGAGGAGGAGGAATAATTGGCTCAACAGAGCTATGACTGTACTAAACTGTACTAAAAAGAAACCTAGGATTGTTTTTATTTACTTCTATACAAACGCCGTTCGACAAGCTAGAATAGCATACTTACTCGTCATAAAGTTGTAGACCATTTTTCCAGGTTAGAAAGGAATCATTTAAGTGTGTAGCGCCAAACGCAGTGAAGAAGTAATACTTTGAACCAGACCATCAATCTCTCATAGGTTAGTGTTGGAATTACTGCGGTCCACTGTGGTATTCTGAGATTCATAGGGAAGTAAGAATGGAACATATTCTTTAAAACTTGTTACAGCACTGTCTGATAAAGTTCTACTGTAACGATATTTTCTTTCAGATTTTGGAACGTTGGGTAAAGAAAAATTCAAAGGTTATTAAACAATTGTGAGACAGGGCTGCGTTATGTGGGAGGACTGTTAATTCCTCACACTCAATGCCGTGTGTCAGTACAATGTCTAAAGTATGCTGATCTGAGCGTGTGTGTCCCTTCACTTTGAGTAAAACCAAGTGAGTCTAGGATGTTATTAAAGGCTGCAGTTAGGCTATCACTTTCAATATCTATCTGAATATTGAAATCTCACAATATAATTACCTGATTAGTCTTTAAAACTAGAATTTTAAATCTGAATGAAAGATGGTTGCAAGTCCTCCACCTCCCCCAGTACTTCTAGGAATTTGAAAATGTTGATAAGTTAAAGGAGCTAACTCATTTATAATTACAAAATCCTCCTTTACCTGTCTGTTTTCAGGTACAGGAACAGGCTGATGCATGTGACCCAACTCCCACAGTTGGTTGGGGCTCATGTTGGTTTCTGTTCTTAGTGGATGATTGTCCCTTCCTCTGCAAAATGTATTCAAATCATCCTGCAGGCGAGGCAGAAACACGTAATGGCAGCAGAAGAGGTGTGTTGCATTTGAAATGTCGAGATGGCCTTCTTCTTCAAGGTTGTGAAGAACTTCATAGTATATACATGTAACAGCCACCCAGAGGTCTCTCCACAGTCGCTCTATTCTGAAACAATATATAAGGACATATGTAGTCATTTATGGCTTTTCTTTAGAATACTTAAATAATTCAAAACTCGTTTCTAAACGTAACATGAAATTCATGGATTACTAATGCATAATGTGTCAGATTTTTATAATATATGTATATTTTTCATTTCATATTTTTAATTTAGTGTATAAAGGACCTGTCCTCAAGAAGTACCATGTTCAGTTCCTTGATGGTAAAATAATGAAATGACCAATAATCTTTTTAGACATATCTGGCAGTATTTCCGACTTTACAAAGTTGAACACATTTTGTACAGATAAAACTCTTTATTATTCCCTTTAAATGTTTATACAGTTTAAAATTATGAAAATAAAATAAGAACAATTTCCATTATAATGCAAAAACCTTTGAGACTGACAGCATTTGATAAAAACAAACCGTTGATTGTGCACGCTCTTTCCTGAGATGAAACTGCTTCTTCCTGTGCCATGGACGGTAAACATCAGCCTTGCAACCTCCACATTTTCCCCTCCGTGGTCGCCACGAACTCTGATGAAAATACATTGAAGCCACACCAAAAACATTTAGGTTATGTCAGACTCCATCAAATTAGATAGATTGGATAATATAAGTCTAATAATGTCTTATTCAAAATGTAAATAAAACTATTAAAAAAAACCATCTAATTCTGGATTGCTACTGCACTACAATGCACTTTAAAGCGGTTGCATGACTGGATGCACCATCCGGTATGTTTCAGGATGGCAGTTTTGAGTTTTTTGTCCTGCATCTTGGTCTGATTGTTGTACGTCTTAAGTTTCATGTTTTGCGTAGCTAGCAACACAAAACAGAAGATATTTAGCAGAATAACTAAACTCAGCAATTAAAGACACGTCCTTTGACTTTAAAACGTTTTTACTTTCAGTAAACTTAATGTATGTAAATATTTGTGTCAACAACATAAGACATGAACTAAAAAATTTTCCCAGACATGTGACTAACAGAAACCGAATAATGTGTCCTTGGATGAAGGGAGGCACAAAATCAAAAGTACGTTATTGCTGGTGCTGTCTGGTAAGGACCTGCCTTACAACAGGCTTACAAGCCCTCAGTCCAGCCTCCCTCAGCCTATTGAGGACAGTCTAATGGAGGGATTCTGTGTTCCTGGTGTGACTTGGGCAGTTCTCGTGGCCATCCTGTACCTGTCACGCAGGTGTGATATTCGGATGTACTATTCCTGTGCAGGTGTTGTTACATGTGGTCTTCCACTGCGAGGATAATCAGCTGTCCTTCCTGTCTCCATGTAGCGCCGTCTTAGGCGTCTCACAGTGCGGACATGGCAATTTCTTGCCCTAGCCACATCAGCAGTCCTCATGCCTCGCTGTAGCATGCCTAATGGACGTTCATGCAGATGAGCAGGGACCCTGGGCATCATTCTTTGGGTGTTTTTCAAAGTCTTTGGACAAGTCTCTTTAGTGTCCTGCGTTTTTAGAACTGTGACCTTAAATGCCTACCTTCTGTAAGCTGGTAAGGTCTTAATGACCATTCCACAGGTGCATGTTAATTAATTATGGTTAATTGAACATGCATGGAAAACATTATTTAAACCCTTTACAATGAAGATCTGTAAAGTTATTTGAATTTTTAAAACATTATTGTTGAAATACAGTCCTGAAAAAGGGACGTTTCTTTTTTTGATGAGTCTGTGTATATATATATATAAAATTTGAAATCCTGGTGCAAGTTTGAATCTAACAAAATATTATCATATTTCAAAGCTTATAATCATAACCAGGGAAAAAAAATTGACAACCCCTCCACCCCCGTATTCAAGTACACCACGGCATTGCCAGGTAAATACACTGAATTCATAAATTGTCTTTACTCCCACCACAAAGTCACCATAGCAATCAAACTTTTAAAATGAGACACGCATATTGGGGGAAACCAGCTATTTTAACAGATCATAAGCTTTAGGAACTTTTAATGAAATAAACTTTAAAAAGTCGTTAGAAATTCATTTTGGAATGTATCACTTCTTACCTGAGAGGAAAACCAAACCTCTCGACTGATGTTTGGAAGAATCCCAGTGTTGTTGATGCGAGATTGTTGGAAGCAGCACCAAGATACATAAATATGCTATCCTCAAAGAATACGCAAACACAAGATGAGTTGTGATCATTATTATCAGCAATGTACGCCGTGTAGGGTGAATTGCTAGACTAAACTACCTTCCGGAAAAGCCTTCAATCCCTCAAGCTCACAATGTTTTGCTTCGCGAGTTGGGAAACAAAAAACAAAATATGAGAATCTGTTTTGAAATACCTCCCCATTATAGCAAAAACTTTCCACACAAATTTTTAAAATGTAGTAGTTCACAATTATTTATTTGTTAGATCAACTGCACTTACTATTCGCATTGTGCCATGTTATAGAAAGATTATATTTGAATAAATTGTTGTGCTCTCCTCCCCCCCCCCCCCCCCCGACCCAAGTTGCGCACAGACCAGTCAGTAACTTTCCATGCACATCTAATTGGGGCTATTTACAGTAATTAGACTGAACGCTTAGCTAGTTTACATGTCACTCAGACAATCAAATTATTAAATAAGGTCTGGTCGACATGCGCCATTTCGTTCTGACATTCTCCTTCTGTACAAGTTATTCAGAAGTAAACAAATGTTATAGTCAGTGATCCAGACGGAGTAAAAAACATTAAATGCACACCAAGTAAGGAATTGGACGACAACAACACTGCAGTATAATACATTATGTATTACTGCACTGTTTGTTTTACCCTGACTTTCCACCGGATGCGTCAGCAGCATGTTACGGGAGCAGCACGTTTAGCTCGCGTATTCTGCTGCTTGGCCCTTTCCACCGGGAGCGTATGAGGCACCTAGCAGCAGGGAAGCAGCTGTTACCGAGAGAGCACAAAACAGTATTTATTTGGGTAAGTTCGTTGTAGTTTAACTATTAAAACTTTAAGGCCCATTAATTTTAGCTTGCATAACTGAAAAGGGTGTATACAGACAAATGGAGTAGTTGGAATGTCACTCTTTGTCTAGACAGTCGGAGTTGTAAATCTGCACCATCGCTATAGCCCAAGTACAGCAGAGACTATCACCCCATGCTTTTAGTCCTATCACTCTGATCGTGGTGTTATCTTTTAGATTTAAAATAGTGTGGACTGCATCCCCCCCCGCCCCCCCTCGCCCCGCCCCCCCCCCCCCCCCAACCCCCCATCTCCACCCCCCGCCCTATATGCCGTCCCCCCCCCCCCCGCTAACATTCACTTATGGATCTTGAGTGCTTCTCCATTTCCAGATGACAGGATGTCGTCATCATGATGAAAAAATGCAGAGATGAGAATCCACGCCTCGAGCAGAAACAAAAGGGTACTGACTTCTCACACGAGCCAGCGAACGTCTCATTAAGTTTTTTGACTCCAGTACTAACTGTACCGCAGATGTAGTGAACCTTCTTTCAGTAAAGCAATGGAAAGCAGCACATTTCTTTTATTTTGAAAATTTCCGGATGCCGAGCCGTCTGATTTTCTGTCTTCCCCTATCCAAAATGTTGAAATTTACACGTTTCAGAGGTGTAGCGCATAAAAAACAGGACTGCCGCTTATATTTAGAAAAGTGCGGCGACATGACGTTGCTGTGACGGAGCAAACCCGTGCTGCTCTCGCCTCTGGTGGAAAGGATTCTATTGACTACAGTGGTGACTATCAGCCGCGTATGACGTGCTGCTGATGCGTCCGGTGGAAAAGAGGGGTTACACTCGTCGCTGCTGCTCAGTCTGTTGTGCTGTTCATGCTTCTGCAGTCTCGTTACTTACTGAAAGGGGAGTGCTCAGGCTACTCTTGACTGTTGTTTACATATGCAGAGAAATTTGCTTTTCCAATCACATTACCTGGGTACCTTAGTCCGATTTCTCAAACTCCATTTTGGTTCCACTTAAGTCAAGTGAAATTGTATACATGCATTTCAAAGTTCAATTTTAGTTGGACTAAGGCAATAATTCAACTTTTTCTTGCTGAGTGACAACAGCTGTGAAAAACAAAAACACAAAAGAAACATAGTTCGGAATATTTAAAGTTATAAAATTCTTAGGATTATTTTTAACTTCAGAAGCTCAAATAATTTACCGTATCAGTTTATGGTTTGTGTCAATATGCATTAGAGAGTGTGGTCCTGGGACGGAATAAGCACGACGAGCAATGCAACCCAATGAAACCATCCTCGATACGACCCCAGCTGTGTCAACACGATGCATGGAAGCTCGAACCCTTTGGTATTGAACTCTGTTTCCTCTGGCCTGAAGAAGTGCCTTTACCATCCGATAACCAGAGTGGGGCTGCCGGGATTTTATTTCTCTAATGCTTTGGTCCAACTCTGAATCTGACATGCTGCTGTAGAGTACCTTGACAGAAAGATTGAACTCATTCATCCGTCGGAATATTGTGCTTCTGGACAGTCCCAAAATTTTAGCAATGGCTGGGATGGACAAGTTCAGTTCCAGAAGGCTACTCAGATGATGGGGGGAAAGAGCCATTCTGAAACGCCCAGAGGGTCCTTGCTCAAACTGAATTACAGTGCTATATTGATTTATTTTCTCCTTTTCTCTGTTTATCAGTGTGTGTAAACTGGTTAGTGAATCTAAAATAGCAGGGCAAACCTCAACCTGACCTGACAAGCTTGTAAAAAAACAAGTTCCTGAGTGCAAATAAAATCTAAAAAGTCCAGATCAAGTGGAAGGTGGTCAAGACAGTGCTCTAAACGTGAACGCAGTCTTTCAAGAATGTGATGTAGAAGTGCCTAGAAAAAGAAAATAAATAATGTCAATGAGAATTAATGTCCGAGTACCAAGTAAAAGCTCAATAGATTTACTTTATCAAGTGGAGCATTACAGCTTTTGCTATAGCACTGTTTATATGTATATTTATAAACATATATAAGAGAAATTAGAGAAAACGTGAGATATCAGAGATTGCTTTTGGTTTTATTTTCTGATTTTATGGACAGAGACGGAAAATAGGAGCTGCACGGTGGCGCAGTGGTTAGCACTGTTGCCTTGCAGCAAGAAGGTCATGGGTTTGTATCCCAGTCCAGGGTCTTTCTGCATGGAGTTTGCATGTTCTCCCCATGTATGTGTGGGTTCTCTCCGGGTACTCCTCCCACTTTCTCCAACACTCCAAAAACATGCATGATAGGTGAATTGTTAAAGGAGCATGGGGCAGGATGAAAAAAAACTCACAAGCTGCAGCTACCATCACAGCAGCATAATGCCAAACCACTGCGTATATACCGGTGTTATGAAAACAAGCACCATGTAGAGCGACAAAGTAAATAAAATGTTCCTTTGGTCCCAGTGGGTAGAAACGCCTCTAGATATTTTGGGCACACATGGATTTCGAAAGGTGAACAGACATTCCAATGGGGAACAAATCAGATATATGTCCAGATGTCTGTCTGATTTTTAAAATATTTTGCTTTTGACTCACGAAAAGCTGCTAATAAAAGCTTCTTCTTCTTAGTGCCACTTTTAGCGTCCTTTGAGTCGTGTTTGGTTGTTTGACGGTTGCAGGAGAATCCATTCCGGTGAGTCGCGACTATCTCCTTCCTGTTGAAGCTGCCAGGAATGCGCTAGAAGGTTCAACTTACATCACACCCTTAAGTCAGCGTACGAAATTCTGTGTCCGAATTGCAGAATATTTTGCTGCAAACAGACTGCTTAAGAAAATAGAACGATATGTAAACAGCCTCATTCTTTTTTGTTTAAAGCGCTTCATTACTCATTAACCTAAAAACCTGGACATGCATATTTCCTTTTTTAGAAATCCTGCCCCCTGCTCATTTCAATCAGGTGTCACAAACTAAAAGTAAGAATAGCACATATAAATGTATGCATTACAGGTTTACCCTAATAAAATGTTAACAAGTTCTTTAAAATAGATTTCCATATTTCCATAACCTTTATGACCATTTTAGAATAGAGGGTATGTTTAATACCTCTTTAACAATAACATATTTTCAATATTTATTTATTATTTTCTAAACAATTGTATCTACATGCAAGGGGTTTTTCCAAAAACATTTGAGCTATGCCTGCCATTTTGGAAGAGACGAAAAGTCTCAGGTGTTTTTGGAACCTTTTGAACAAGGTGCTGACATGCTAACATTTATGCCTATATATTAGCACGACAGCTATCCCACTTAGCATGATGCTAGCATGTAGCTTATTGGCACAGTAGACCTCTAGAAGTTGAGGAAAGACCCTGTCTGTGTAATTTAGTCAATGAGAAACACATTTGAAGAAAAACCCCTTTAAAAAAACCACAAACTTGGAATATATATACATACATACCGAAGAGCCGCCGGAGTTTGCTGCCGCCATTTTGCCGCTTCTACGGGTCAAAACCAACAAGAGCCTCTGAAGACAGAGGAGGCACAGTAGTTGTCATCAGTTAGTAAAAACAAATCCACTTCAACTAGTAAAATAAATAAAATGAAATTGAAAAGGCTGTCAAATACTACTTTGCGTTCAGTAATGAACTTCTTTTGAGATAAAAACCTCGTCACTTACCTTCACCAAGCTGATGTAACAGCGCAATAGCCAGCTCACTGTTAACAAATGTCACTTCGGCTAACGGTGTTATGTGACCAAAGGAGCGTATTTTAATTGGCTAAGAGCCGCTCGACTCGATCTGGTGCTGATTGCTTTGGCTTGGGTCATTAACAGTTCACCACATTTGAAGGCGAATTTTTGCAGGTGAATTTCTGCAGGTGAATTTCTGCAGGTGGATTTTTGCAGGCGAATTTTTGCAGATGAATTTCTGCAAGTAAAATTTTGCATGCGAATTCCTGCGTATGAATTTTTTGCAGGTGAAATTTTGCATGCGAATTCCTGCAGGGGAATTTTTGGCAGGTGAAATTTTGCAGGCAATTTTTTGGCTTCAGGATAAAAAGTCAATGTTATAAATTCAGTGTCTAAAAAATTCAGTGTTATAAATTCAATGTCTAAAAAGAGTTGGATTCTGATGAGACTATATTTCTTCCATAGTGATCGACCCTGCGCTGATCTGCCTGTGGCCTCTGTACTCTGTGGGACCCTGGATGCATACATCTCTTGCCTCCTCCATGTCTGTGTCGATTCCTATAGGACGGATTGACGGTTCCTTACACCAGCTATCAATCACTTGCATGGGGAAACCTTATTCACACCTGCCTGCTAGCACACACAAATAGGTGTGGGGACATTGGTGTGGACGGACATATCTTGAGCTGAGGTTATCGTCATTAGTTAGCTTTTACCAGGAGCTTAACAGAAACATTTGTATTATGTTCATTAATCCATACTTGTGTGTAGTGAATGTGTAATTCTTAGCTTATTCTACTAGATCCGAACTATTGGTTTGGTTCTGTACAGTTTGTTGTTTTTGTTTTGTATTACTGTTTCTCTGCCGTCCGGCAGAGGTGGAGGACTGGGATGTTTTCTTGTGTTCTTTGTTTGCCTCCGTCTCGTGTCGTCGGTTCGCGCCTCTGCTTGTCCGGTTTCTTTTCTTCTCCTTCTTCCTTTTTCCCTTCTGGTCTCGGTTTAGTGTCCATGACGTCAGGAAATTGAACCCACAGTAATCACTAATAAAGATTTTTGGAAGGGGTGGCCAAGATGGCGACCTGGGTAGACGCTTTCCTGTGAGCTCGTGAAATGCATAGAGTACTAAACTTTTAAATTGATACTAACGGACTCAAAGATTGCTGTCTAAGAAGTGACTTGTTTTCTTTGATTTTTATATATGGACAGTAGGTCTATTTAACGTAACAAGATAAGAAAAACGAGAAGTTCTTCGTCGTCGAGTTCACGATACAGTAATCTGGCTTGCCTATTAAAGGAAATTCGCAACGTGACAAACACTGAAAAATGGCTAAAAAAGAAGCAAGACGCAAAGGAGGACTGATAATGGACCTGGAGTCTGATGCCTTTCCAGGTTTATGTTCACCACTTCCCGAAACCCCTCTGAATAGCCCCAGCTCAAAGAAGATCCGCTCCGAAACTTCAAAGGAAGAAGCGGAAAATGTGTCCAACGCCGACATCCTGAGAGCCATTCACGGACTAAATGACCGATTCTCCAAATTTGAAGAAATGGTGAACAAGAACACAACGGATATTGTTGTCATGCAGGAGCATATGAAAGACCTAGAGATGCAATGTAAGGCGACAGACGACATTGTGAAGAAGATGAACGACCACGCGACTGCAATTCAGGAGAGACAGGAGGAAGCTGAGAGGTACAGCCGACGATGGAATCTCCGTCTTCTTAATCTTCCTGAATACAGCAACGAAGATGTGAGAAAGGAGGTGATGGGGATAATAGCCCAGATTATCCCTGAAGAAAAATCCAGACTTGGGTTCCTGATAGATACTGTGCATAGAGTGGGAGGAAAAAAAGAAGAAAACAAACCACGTCCCATTATCATACAATTTACTATGCGCACTTTCCGACACAAAGTATGGAGAGCCTCCCTCAACTCTGACACGTTGAAGGGGAAAAATCTACGGATGGCAGAAGACCTCACTTATACGGAGAGACAATGCAGGAACAAACTCTGGCCAATGGTTAAAAAAGCCCGTGACGAAGGGAAGAAGACCAAATGGATCGGCCCGGTGGCAATCATCGACGGTGTAAGACATACAGCTTAAGAGTCAGTTATATGAACAATAAGGTGATCTTATGTTAAATTGAATGCTACTTAATATTAATAAGATCGCACAACTATCTCATGTCAACTCGGGTTGTTGTTCATAATGACAAAATGTTGATTTAAACTCAATTACCGGGATAAAATATTTACACCCTAAGTTAAATGCTCCTGCTAAGGTAATCATTATCCACTGTATAACAAAAATCGCTTTAATGTGATGGTTATGTTCAAATGTAAAATTCTGCACCAGGAGCTGTTAATAACCTATTCTCTATAGTGGCATAGTCACTTGCTTAATTAAGCAATTTGTTCACTTCTCTGTGTATCTATATATATATAAGAGAAATGAGTCTTCAAATTTATAAGGTACTCAATATTTAGAGTTCTTTGAAAGTTCCTACTTGTGTGTTTATATCTTAGTACTTTACAATTTCTTGTTTATTTCACAGACTTCCAGTTCACTTTATTTTTCTATGACAGACTTCTATTTCAGTTCTTTAAAAATAATATCCCTTAATGTTAGAGGTATCCGTGACAGCACCAAAAGAAAGTCTATTTTTATTTTCTGCAGACGACAGAACGCAGACTTAACCTTTTTACAAGAGACTCACTCAAGTGAAAATGATGTAAAATTTTGGAAAGCACAATGGGGGGATCAGTGTTATTTTTGTCATGCCTCTCAACAATCTGCAGGTGTAGCAATTCTCCTCAACAAATTTAAAGGTACTATTATAGATTCGTTATTTTCAGATGAGGGTAGATGGATTATTGTGGTTTTCAAACTGGACAACACAATTTTTATAGTTTGTAACTTGTATAATTATAACAACTCAGCTCTAGCCAAAACAATGTGTATGCAATTGCGTGAAAGACTTGAAGCTCTCAAAATAAAATACAAAGAAGCACAATTAATTCTTGGGGGAGATTATAATGATGCTCCAGATGATCTCTTGGATCGATTACCAATAAGAACAGTGCAACATTCAAGATTTAAAAGCACTGCATTTATTTGTGAACAACTTTCAGTTATAGATGTATGGCGATACCTAAATTCTGATAAAATAGAATTTACTTGGAGTAATACGAATAGATCTCTACAATCTAGAATTGACTTGTGGCTTATATCACCTTCTTGCACACAATTTGTTTCAGAAGTATCTCATGATTTTGCTCCCTTATCCGATCATAAATTGATTAAAATTCATTTAAAAGGCACTAAACAAAATCAAAATAATCTCCGTGGTTTCTGGAAGCTAAATAATGATCTATTAAATGATGAAGTATTTTGTGATGTTGTTAAAAGAACAGCGAAACAGATATTCAGGGATACTACAATGAATCATATGCAAAAATGGGAATACTTTAAATTTAAGGTAAGAGAAGCAGCAATAAAACGGAGTAAAGAAATTAAAAATAATAACGTCTCTAAAGAAATTAGTATTATGAATGAACTAAATACACTATTGAAAAAAGATAGTCTATTAGAGGAAGAAGAAATTAAATTGAAGAAACTAAAAGAAGAAATAGATAATACATATATTAATATAGCAAAAGGAGCTTTTATAAGGTCAAGAGCAAAATGGTTAGAATTAGGCGAAAAGAACTCTAGCTACTTTTTTGCCCTTGAGAAAAGAAATCAAAAAAGAAATACTATTTCTGCACTTAAAATCAATGATGTCATAACCACCAATCATTTAGATATTTCGAAATACGTTGGTTCATTTTACAGGAACATATACAATTCAAATTTCCACATCAATGATTGTGATAAGTTTATAGAATCAATTTATAAATATACACCAACCATATCAGAGCCCTTTAGAACTAATTGTGAACGATCCATTACAAAATCTGAAATGTCAGAAGCCATCCAAGCAATGAAAAAAGGCAAATCTCCAGGTAACGACGGCCTCTCGGTTGAATTCTACTTACATTTTTGGAATATTATTGAGGATCCTTTATTAGAATTATATAAGGAATGTCAAGATAGGAAGGAAATGTCCACAAGTATGAAACAGGGTATTATAACACTAATTCCTAAACCGGGAAAAGATCACCTTATAATAGAAAATTGGAGACCTATTACGCTCTTAAATATAGATTACAAAATTATATCATTAGTATATACAAGAAGGTTAAAAAAAGATCTTGGAGAAATTATTGCCGAAACTCAATCTGGATTTATATCCAACCGTCATATTAGTTCCAACATAAGGCTTGTTCTCGACTTATTAGACTACTCTGAATACATCGACAATGACTCCCTTATAATTTTTCTTGATTTTTATAAGGCTTTTGATACGGTGGAACATAATTTTTTATTTAAAGCACTTCAAATATTTGGTTTTGGTCAAAATTTTATTTCAAATATTGAAATGTTTTATAAAAATATTGACAGTTGTGTCATACTATATCCAAACACTACCCAAAGATTTCCAGTGCTGAGATCTGTTCGTCAAGGCTGTCCGATTTCTCCCTTTTTATTTTTAATTGTTGCTGAATTGCAATCATTACATATTTTAAATAATCCAAGAATTGAAGGTCTAACTATTTTTGGTAAGGAAATTAAACTGACCCAATTAGCTGATGATACAGCATTATTCTTAAAGGACAAACACCAGATTGAAAATGCTGTTGCATTAATAGACAAATTCTCAGCTGCTTCTGGATTAAAACTGAATAAATCTAAATGCGAAATTTTATGTCTGTTTGAAACAAATGATAAAACTATATATAATATACCTGTTAAGGATTGTATTAGATATCTCGGTGTTTTTGTGTGTAGGAATGTTATAGAACGCCAACAACTTAACTTCTCCCCCAAAATAAAAAAATCTAAAACTATATTGAATTTATGGCTTCAAAGAGATTTATCAATCTTAGGCAGGATTCTTTTGACTAAAGCTGAAGGTGTTTCTAGATTTGTGTATCCAGCACTTTCCCTTAATGTCTGTGATTCTACATGCAAAGAAATTAATGATATGTTTGTTAAATTCGTATGGAAAAACAAGCACCATCATCTGAAAAAAGCTTTACTTTCTGCTCCCAAAGCTAAAGGGGGTTTTGATCTACTAGATTTTGTGGATTTAAACTACACGTTTAAAATTAAATGGTTAAAGGAATGCTTAATAGCTCCCAACTCGTTATGGAATTTTATTCCACATAATATATTTAAGATGGTCGGAGGTCTCAAGTTCTTACTGTCTTGTAATTACAGTATTTCTAAATTACCAGTTAAGATGTCGAAATTTTATCAACAAGCTTTGTTAGCGTGGAAACTATGTTATTCACATAACTATTCACCACATAAATCTATCATCTGGAACAATGAGTGCATTATCAAAAGGAACAAATCATTATATCTACAAAATTGGATAGATAATAATATAATATATATAAAAGACTTATTTAGACCTAATGGCCAACTTCTTAGTTATGAAGACTTTCTCTCACAGAAAACTTTCCCTGTAAAATTTAAAGAATTTCGCTCAGTAATTAATTCTATCCCTAACGGAATATTAGAATTAATGAAAAGTTATACAGAACAAAATGTAAAACGCACAACCCCTCACATTCTTTATATAAATGGTATTAACATTCTGAGCAAAAGATGCACTAATAAACATATCAGAGAACATTTCTATAATGCAAAGAAAATAACACCTAGAGGGAAATTCTTTTGGAACGCTATTTTTATGGATATTAATTGGCACAAGGCCTGGCTTATTCCTTTTAAATTCTGCGTCACAAATAAAGTTAGAGAATTACATCTAAAAATATTACATAACATTTATCCATCTAAGATCTACACTTCAAGATTTCTTGAGATTGACAACAAATGCACTTTCTGTAAAAATGAACCTGAAACTGTTCCTCATTTATTTTATGGATGTTCATATAGTAATACATTTT
The DNA here is from genome assembly GCA_028564705.1 of Apricaphanius iberus. Taxonomy (NCBI): domain Eukaryota; kingdom Metazoa; phylum Chordata; class Actinopteri; order Cyprinodontiformes; family Aphaniidae; genus Apricaphanius; species Apricaphanius iberus. The sequence goes on from JAPXFQ010000321.1 coordinate 25,637, forward strand.
GGAAAGAACTTGAGAAGTATATTTTATATAAAACAAAACACAAAATCATCATTATGGGGAAGAACATTATCACTTATTTTGACTACAAAGAAAAGAAAATATGCACTATAGTGAACCTTTATATTTTATTAGGGAAGTTTTATATCCATAAATGTAAATTCCAGAATTCCTTACCATCATTTAAACTATTTTTGATTGAGGTGAATCATTATTTTAAGTCTCTTAATTCAATTGCAAACAAAAAATGTATTTCAGTTATAAACATTCATGCAGAAATGTTTACCGAATAAGGTGACACTATCATTATATTTGATATGGGATACAAGGTCTGTCACAAAATGTATTTTTGTTTATTGTTAACTCAAATGTTTTTTTGTTTGTTTGTTTTTTTCTCTCTCTTTCTTTCTTACCAATTACTGTTGTAATGTTATATAAATGTAACGTTTTGGTTCTGTCAAGGCTACAATGATTGTGAGCTAGAAAGACTGAAATGTCATTGTTATTATAATCAAAAAATAAATAAAAATAAAAAAAAAAAAAAAAAAAAAAAAACTAATAAAGATTTTTCATACATATACATCAAGTGGCGTACTACAGCGAAGCTGTAATACTCTGCTTGGGAAAGTAAAACTGTTGGGCTTGTACTTGGTACTCAGACACCAATTCTAGCATACTGCTAGATAGGACACGTAAAAAAAATAAAATAAAAAATAAAAAATAAAAAAAAGAATAGAGAATATAACACCTCTTATGATCTATCCTGATCAAACAGGTTTTATAAAAGGGAGGCTCTCGTCTACAAATTCAAGTAGATTAATAGATTTAATAGATTATTCCTACTGTAAAAACATCCAAACCAATATATTATCTTTAGATGCAGAAAATAAATTGTTCAGTAATTATTTTATAAACTGGTTAAGAATACTATACAGCTCCTTTTGGGATTAAAAGATTATTCTCTGTTTTTTATTTTGCTGGATGAACTCCCATCTCCAATGTGAAACTGCTGATTACTGTTCTATGGAGCCCAACATCTCCTTCCAGCGGAACCTTTAACAGAAGTAATCCCCAGAAACAGAGCTAAAAAACACAAAGACACCAGAATTCTGTTTTAAGACATGCACCTGATATCAGATGGAGTCAGGACAGAGGACTGTCGTGACTGACTTCTAAAAAGAGCATCACAATTTTATTTGCAGCCCAACCACACAGAATCACAGTTGAACATACCCAGTATTTTTTCATAGTTTAGACTCACTGACCCGACCTTCAATAATTCTTGTATCCTCCCTAAGGAGTGTTTCTCTTTTCTCTTCTAGTTTTAGGCCCAGCAAAAGGGAGGGATCCTGGTACAATACTTCCCTTTACCTCAAAACAAGTTGTCCTTCAACCTCTGTGTAACCAGCTTGTTCCTTTTTGAAATAATAAGGCAGGTTATGTGAAACTACATTCACAAATGTTTACCCAAATATATGTAATGCACGTTATACAAAAATGCATATAAAAGTGTTCACAAAGATATAATATTCTTCAAGTCCCTCTTTTCATCCGTGTTAATCACAGATGAACTACTTTCTTTGAATGTCTCCTTCAGGTTCCTGGAAGGGAAGAACTAAGGAACGGATGCAAGGAATACAGCAACATCTACACAACACCATAGGTTAAAAATTCAAAATGTAAATAGCAGATATACTTGTAACCTTAAAATTGTAATAAGAAAAAACTGTAAATCCCTCAATTGTTCATATACCCTCTTTTGACCTAATTTAAGTCCCTTATTTTAAATTACTCCATTAACTGGTAGCTGTAGCAATCCCCAAAAATAAACACACAGAATTAAATCCCAAAATGTAAATAGTAAGAATAAGAGTGTCTAAATGTGAAGAAATAACTAAGTCTAACTTTTAATGTCTGTTAACACTGTGGAGGAGGCCCCAGAGGAAAACAATACCAATTAATACCCACAAGATAATGAGAAAAGACAATTGATAATATGTTAACATTCTGAAATGAATAAAATTTAAGGTGTTAAGAAACCTGTGCAATAGAAGGCGTTAAGAAACCGGTAAAAAGTAAAATGTAAATATAAGAGTCTATGAGTTTTTCTTCTCGGTTCCTCTTCAACCCCGTTGTCGAACCCTTTTTTTGGACTGCTGGCAGCTGCAGGTGTCATTGTGAAGCTCGTTGATGAGTTGTGATCCTTCCTCATCTTCTGTATACCCCTCTTTGAGATGGCAATTTCAATTGCCCATCTCCCCCATTGGCACGTAGATCACAACGGATCAATAATAGCAACCCCCAAACCAATCTTCTGGATGAGTCAGACCCCGCCTCCAGTGGCTTCAGCTTCAGCTTGGTCAAAACCTTCTCACCCTCTTTATGCGCAGGATTCCTGCGGATCCTGCTGAGTGTGCTGGAGGGTGCGGCCAGCTGTCATCTGGAACTGGCTGAATCACTCGGGCTCCTCATGCTTTCTGTTGTAGACACGTAGCCACACCCTTCCGCCCCAGAGGGTTCAAGAGCTGGAACTTGGACCCCCCCAGGAGCTGTAGTCAGGGACTTGACCAGAGCTGTCAGCTGCCTCACCTCTGGGATCAGAGGAGACTTGGAGCTCTCCACCTGCTGCTGGACCTGGGAGCATAAGCTTATGAACATCTCATAAAAGCAACACATTTTGGTCTGGTATACTAATGATTCTTGATGGCCATCAAAGTAATGTGGAGGGCCTGTTGCCAATCAGCCCTGTCTGCGCATTTATGGTAGCCAATTTTTTACCTCAGGTCTAAATCCATACACATCACCCCAATGTGTGAGCGAATGAGTGAATTCTACAAGGAATCTGTAACCGCTGACCGGAGTTACCATGTTGTATGCAATCAATCACCACCTATCCACTTAACCCAGACAGGACCTAAAAGTCCCCATCACAGGTCTGACAGTAGGTTCGGAACAGAAGTGTCACCAAACCTGGCCTTTGTAAACTTCATCCAAACCGTAATTTATTGAAAAAATGTTAAACCTACTCATTATTTTGCATAATCCTCCTAAATTCCAAACATGTTTAAGTACTGCAAGCATACATTACCACCTCGAAAAAAATTTAATTTTGTACAGATCTGTGTCAATTTGCTCGACAGACTGTGTTTGCTTATAACAGCTACCCACTATTTAAGTCACCTATGTTCCTGATAAAAAAACTTTTTTTTTTTTTAATTAGCCGATCGGTCATTAAGTTAAAAAGAATCATAATCTGAAAAAATAATAGCACAAAATGTTGGTAAGTATATTAAATCTTCACTATATCATTTTCTCCTATGAATCATACTTTGGTATCGTAATATAATGTTTTTTTCTTCTTTTCTGAGTCCTGAGTACCCCTGCAGAATGTTTTGTTCAATTGGAGATTAGTTTCTGCCAGTTACCTCAGCCTTTTTTCTTATTCAATATGCATGGTGATAAGAGGAGTATATACCGAAATAACCACTTATGTAATTTCAATATACACCCTCTAAAATGCAACAATTAAACTGTTATTTAACATTGGAATGTAAGGTAAAGGTTACTTCCTGATCATTGTTTTTTATTGGATGTCCCCTCCATTTTAATATATTCTCACTGAACTGTGCTGAGAGATTCTTTAGGTATCTGATTGAAAGACCCCTGGGGAAAGAGCAAAACCTTGCATTATTTTGCTGCATCACAGTTGTTGTTCCTGAAAAGTAAAAAAAAAACAGCTCCCTAATTAATGGATGTAAAAGTAAGCTCAAAAAATAAATTGCCAAGTCAATATCTGAGTGAGTTTGAAAGAGGGGTCAAACTAGCCAATGCTTTGTAAGGGTTGGGTCTGGCACTTAATGCAGGTTTGGGAGCCCCATTCATCGCTTTAAGATAATTTATTATTCTTTTTTTTCCCCGTAACTTGTTCCTATAGATAGAATAGTAGTGTTATAACTAGAACTTGAGGGTTCTAAATGCCCATTTATTTTTAAGCCTTCAAGTATGTCTTCTATTAATGCCTCAGCCTCAGGTTCATGTAACATTGAAAGTGCTAAATGGGGTCAGGATGTTTCAGTTCAAAAGTAATAGGCTCAATTTGCATAAAACAAGCATCAATTGGATCAGAGGATCGCAGTGCACGGGAGTCATCTATATTTTCCCTTTTTCCTTTTATTCAATTATGCTGGACAGGTATAAATGTTTTTAAGAACAGGCTCAAAACTTTACCTTTTTTAGCTTTTAACTGATTACTATTTATTCAGCTTGTTTACCTATTGTCGTGGTCAATAAACCACCCCCAGTTCAGGAGTACTTAGAGTATAACATCTTCAGTGGAGAAAAGCCAGGCTGAGTTTCACCTTTGCAGAGAGTGGAGAAGACCTGTCCCCAGCAGGCTGAGTCCAAAGCGTTCTGAAGCTCTGCTGCAGACCGGCTCGTTTTATTCATTCAACAAGGAGTGGCTCACAGCACATACACACCAATACATTTGCTGGGTATTTCCCCACACACACATTTCAGTTACATCTTGCGAGATAACAGGGAACCTGGTGGTGCCTGGTTCTGCAGCTTCTGCTCTGAAAAACAACTCCATATATGGTAGAGCATGGTACAGCACATCTCATATCAGATATTACTTCCTCTTAGACCTTGGTTACTTTTAGCAAGCATAAAACATTTAATCACATTAAAAATCCTCATTACTATACTGATTGTTTCATTTACTTATTTTAATTATAGTTAAGTTTTAATTCACATCCATTCTAAAATTTAATTAATCATTTTATTATCCATTCTAGCTTTTGTCATCTTAATCTGTTAAGCACTCTGAATTGCTCTTTCTGCATGAAAAGTGTTATATAAATAAAGTTTTGAATTGATTTTGATTTGATTTAAATGTTCAATTACAATTTAGCTTAGCCTAAATTTAGTACATCCCTGTGGATGAAAGGAATATTATTTAAGTACCTGTCCCGTCTGTTACAGTTGTATATTAATAAGGAAATGTGAGGAACCGCTCCCTCACCCATCATTTGGATTATCTTAAGTATTGAATTTGCTAGCAAAACAAAGCTTTCTCAACACACCAAACAGGGACCTGATGTTATAGGCCGAATGCTTCCTTCCACCCAACTTTCAAATTGTTCTTAGTAGAGAGTGAGGTGTTAAGTAGAGAGGATCTGGGGGGAAACACGAAGGGGTCAGAATTCAAACAACCAGGGCTTCTAGGCAGTTAGAAAAGCAGAGGCAGTTCCTTCCAACAGAAGTGGTTCCCAGAAGGTGTCAGCTGCCTGTGGCATGTCACATTTTAAGCAGCATTTGTCCACAGCACAAATGAGTTCATACAGTTTTTCTTTTAAAGTTCAGCATGAGGAGGTGTTTTTTTAAGGTGGCCCCGTTGTATTCACCAGAAAAAGGGGAAATATTGTCCATTCAGTCATTGTGTGCAGACTGCCACATTTTTTTCTTTCTTTTTCGGCCACGGGGAAAGTCTGCGCCTCTCATGAGTATCCACTGGCTCTCTCTTTTGTCACTGGGAGAAAAGCAGAGCAAAGCAAAGAGGTTGGTGGTTGACACGGAGTTGTGTAAGGCCTTTCATGGTGTGTATTTTGGAATACACCCGGTGCTCTCCTTCCTCTGACCAGGCAACCCCCATGACCTCCCACGCCCACCTTTCCAAGGACATTGGTTACTGTTATCTGAGAATAATCATGACCTTGAGATAGTGTATGTGAGAGCGCTTTCCTTTAACTTCTAAAAATTTTCCTTTCATATTCATTAATCTTCTTCCATAATTGTTGATCTTAAATTTCTTTCCACTCTGACTGGTCCTATGTCAGCCATATTTTCTACTGAACGCACTGTGGGACCCCTCTTTTTTACTTTTATTTTAAGAATTTCTTTAGTATTACTTATGGTAAAAATATACGAATTTAAAGATTTGCTCTTCCTCCTGCTTTCTCCTTTTTTGCTCTTCTCTTGCTTTAGGTTCCTCCCGTCTAACCTCTGTTGCATCTGTCTCGCTCACCTTGTAAAAATTCATCTTTCAGGCATAACTGTTCTATCTTTAACCAATGATTCAGAGGTTATTATATTTAGCTATCTTTTCTAGACACTTACTCTTTCCCTCTATCACTTTCCTGTCACTCCTACAGAAACAGGAATGTACGCATCCCTTTTCTTCTCCCTGCATGAAACGGCTTCTCTCACAATGCTTTTTCTTTTTTTGAAAACACATCTGAGTCATGATCCTTCTATACTTTATCAATGCAATGCCTTTCTTTTTTGTCAATTTGATAAATGTCTTGTTCATCTCATGTAAATAAAATAAATATAAAGATGGACCACCGCAATATTTTATCAACATCAACAAGTTATTTTTTCAGCGATTTAACCATATTTATTCCAACCGAAAAATCTGTTTGCTTTTCAATCTGTCCTTTATCAATGCAGCTTGCATTTTATTCTTAGTTAGCCAATTTGATCCTTTTTAGAAACCCAATATATTTGTTGACACTGTGGAGTTACATATAAAAGTTCGCCCTTACTCCATGTGTTACGGTAATCTGGGGGTAATGAATGTTGAGGTGCGTTTTTATGTTTGGTATTACGGTAGCTTTCATAGCCTGAGGAGATGTCCCGCTCCTCCATGTTGTGTATGTGTTCGGAGTCTGACGAGAGAAGACGTGAAAATGTGTTTTGTGAACTATTCAGATGTCGCCACTAAGTGTATGTCCAAATAAGCATGGAATAAAGAAGTGTGCGAAAAGGAAAGTGTCTAAGCTCTAAGCATTTCTCAAATCACGGCAGGAGCTTATAGGGGGCCTCGCCGGTGGTGCCGGTGCCAACCGCTTAACTGCATCCAGACACTGAGGGCCCGGGATGGGAGATGTGGGTGCCCGACAGCCTTCCCATGTCCTACCCCTCTTTTTCAAGTGCACATTAGAACAACACCAAAAAACACCACAATCGAGCAGGGGAGAGAGGCTGGGGGTCTTCCCAGACACCTGTTCGTTGGGTCATCATGGGTTGGAGCCCAGATGGCATATCAGGCCGTCTGGTCGGGGACCTGAACTCGTAGGCGACTCTTACCGGGGTGGGGGCCTTGGCGGGCTGCTTGTCCTATCCTGGTGGGCAAAGGGTTCGTCTCCCGGGTGCAGGGGCAGGTTGCTCTATAAGGGCATCTGTCCCTGAGCCTGGGAGTATAGAGTATGTATGGGGCATATGAAGGAGTGTACAGCTTCCTTTTTCGGGTGCCCTGTTTTGGTGAGAATGTGTGCGCGTAAGAGGGAGGGTACGTATGATTGTCTCTGTAAGTCTCTGTCTACTTGTCAGGTCGGGTGTTTGGCTGCCCTCTGGCCTGGTGCATCCTTTTCCCCTCCGTCACTTCCTGTCGGTGACTGATGCCCCTGCCCGCTGCTCAATAGTGGTTTTCGATGCCTGGGGCTGGGGGCCCGGATGCGACCCGACTCGGTGCTCGTGCATGCCTGGGTGGGCTGGTGTGGCGGGCGCCGCTGTTTCAGGCCGATGTCCTCCTTGGATTGACTGGGGCACCTCTTATGGGGGTGCCGGGGTTGCAAGGTAGGTTGGTGCCGTTCGGTGGGTCGGTGGGGACCGTCCGTGGCGATTGGGCCTCCTGCCGGTTCTGTAGGTTCAGTGGTCTGGTCGGTTCATTTGGTCGGCTGTCCGGCATTGGCTGGGCCCCCGGTCTCAGTGCTCTGCGTGGGGCAGGATCTGGACCTGGGGGCTAGTAGATCTGGGTGTCCTGGTGCTGGCAGGGCGCAGCCTGCGGAGGTCGTACATCCGCTGCGGCTTTTACTGTGCATCCCTGGCGGATGTGGGGGGGTCTGGGTTGTTGGCGGTGGGGTTTGGTCTGGGGTGGCGGTGGCGTCCGTTGGCCGGCTGCGGGTCCCTCCTGCCTTGCGCCGGCGGGGAACCCCTGTCGGCTGATTCCTGGTCGGGGCCCTGCTGGGGGGTGGGGTGCCCCTGGTCCCCGTGGCCTCGGGGTCCTGTTTGGGGCCCGCCAGGGCGTAGCCGGTCTCCGGCGGAGCCCGTGGGCTCGTCCCTGCGATCTCCCGGGCCCCAGCATTGCGGCTGGTGGGTGTTCCCCTGGGGCTTCCATCTGTTCCTCTCTTGGTGGGTAATCGGACCTGCGCTGGTCCGCCTGTGGCTCCTACGCTCAGTGGGGCTCTGGACGCGTGCGTCTCCTGCCTCCTTCATATCTGCGTCGTTTCCTGTAGGACGGATTGACAGTTCCTCACACTAGCTATCAATCACTTGCATGGGGAAACCTTATTAACACCTGCCTGCTCGCACACACACATAGGTGTGGGGACATTGCTGAGTACGGACATATCTTGAGCATAGATTATCGTCTTTAGTTAGTTGTTACCAGGAGCTTACCAGAAACATTAGTGTTGTGTTCATTAATCCATTTTTGTGTGTAGTGAATGTGTAATTCTTAGTTAATATTACTAGATCCGTTTGGTTAATGTTATTCGGTTCTATTGGTGGTTATTGGGCTAGGGGGAAGCTCCTCGTCAGACTGCTGGGTACGATAAAAGCAGAGACGTGAGCGAGGAAAGCGAGCGAACATGCAAAAGTCCTAACTGAAAGTGGAAACAAACGAGACAGACGAGGGATGAGTGGCAGGGAGGGTTTGTATTTGTGATTAGAGATGTTAAGAAGGCCAGAGGCACCAAGTGAGATTGTCAGGGTCCCCGCTGGATATGGGTTGGTGACCGATGGATTGTCATGCTCCAGACGCGGACAGGTGATGCCTCGAGCACAGGCAGTGGAACGTCGAGCTGAGACTATTGCTGCATTTCATTTGTCTCGGAAAGCAATGACACTAGAGGGATAGGATGATTCACAATTTATTTCCAAAAAAACTGCTTAGCCTGGCCTTAAAATCCAATAGAAAACTGTGTAGCTAAGCTGTTTTGTCATTTATTTATATTTTGGGTTTTTCTTTTATATACATGGATAGAGTTTGAAGTATAGCAAAATGTAAGTCTATGTTTTGTTGTTTATCAGACAATACTGAACCCTGAATTAGTTTTGAAAAATGTATGTTTTAAACCCTTGATATTTTCTCTGTCTCAGCCAGCTGGATAATGATCCCATGGTGACTAAATTATGCTATATCACTTTTGGATAAAGTTTGAGAGGAGGGAGCCAGAGTTGGAGACTGGATCTGTGCCTGTCATATAGTAGCAGAAATTATTAATTGATTATAGGGACAGAGTCTGTGAAGGGTGGTGTGAAAGTATGATTAGAAAAGGGGCTTGTTTTCCAAAGGATACGAACATCTCAAACTCAGTGAAGCGAAACCAGGAGAGCCACTCTTCCGTAGAGACTGTTTTTCAAGAGGAACAGAAGGCAGGAGGGGAAAAAAAGGAGAGAACCCTGGCCAAAGGTTGTTATTTTATTTTTGTTACTGCAATCATTTGGTGGTGCCTTAGAAAGGCAATATCTAACACAGAAAAATACAGTCTTACTGTCTTGATTCACTTAGAGTAAAGCACACGAAACATCTTTTAAAATCAATGTATGGTATCAATACGTAAGATATCTTGTGAATAGACATAATGCTACTAACGGTTATGTCTGCTTTCAGATGCCATATTTTGTAGAACGACGTGGAGCCTACTGATCTATTTCTAGATATTTTACTCACCTCAAGGATTTGGAAGATCTTTGAGCCTGAAGTTTATTGCCAGACAGGAAGTTAAATGAGTAAAAAAAATTACAGCTACAGCCACAGTAAAGGTAAGACTGACAGGGAGACTGAAGCAATATAGGGTTAACCCAGCAATCATTAAAACAGGACATTTACGTTTGAGATCAGACCACAGATCTTTTTGTTTGAAAATATTTTTGAAAAAATCTGATCACTTTGTTTTAACAGATCCGGGTATGGACAATCTGCTGGTTCTCTATGGTTCTCCTGGCTCTTTTTGCAACTGCCTCTTAACTGGAAAGGCAGACGTGCATTTGTTGAACCTAAAGAGTATTATTTTCTTTATCTGTAGTAGAGAGCCAGCAGCTGGGCCCAGTTTTTCAAAAGTAATCCAGTAGGATTTTGGATAACAGATTGGATCAAATCTTGAAAATGGATTTCTCAAAAGAAAAAACGGATTACATAATCTGATTAGATCACGTAACCTTTAGTTTTGGTTTTTCAGAATGTTTTTATAGGATTTGGATCACTTTGATCCAAAAAAATCTTGATTAAACTGATCCCATCAGAAGGGTGGATTCAGCGTGAATTTCATGCCCAAAATGTAATGAAAACTTTAAAAATGTATCAAATTATACTATATTTGGATCATGCAGTATCTTACAAGATATCATATTTATTCATAAGATTTTAATTTAATTTGTTCATCCATCGGGCTACATTTATTAGCTAGGTTTTATTGTGTTCAGCCTTTCATTATAGGCCTACAGCAAAGTAGAAAGAGTTAGGCCTCATAAAATAATCCCCCAAACAACTGCCAAATTTGACCAAAAACAATACAGTTTATTCTGTCACTAACTGATATATTTATTCATCACAATCGAAAATATTTTTGTTTTTAGAATATTTATTAGTGATGCATGCAATGATTACAGAATAACCAAAAAATTTAAAGAATGGCAACATTACATTACACAAGACATTAAGTATTTTTATTGAATTCAATACATCTATATATGTGAAACTTGTTATAAATGTACAGTGTTTGTGGGTGTCAGGTCTCAGATGAGTAGACTGCTGGAAGAGGATGGGGTGGGGTTTTTCTTGTTTTTTTGTTTTTATTTTAAATGTGTGTGTTTCCGTTTCAAATAAAAATAAACCCCACACTGGCTATTCTGCTTGTTGCTCTTTACATATCTATAGTTCTTCATTGTGATTTCCTATCCTGTTTGAGCACTGGTTATCCAGATTTGGTGATCCTGAAAAGTTCCTATCCAGGTCAGTTTGATCCAATACGATGTTGCTTTGAAAAACTTGCTCAAAAGTAAAATGGATTACGTGACCACGAGTCGCGAAAAAGAGGATTACTAAATCCAGATCAATTTTATACATATTAAACCTTTTGAAAAACCAAGCCCTGAGGATAAGGAAACGCAGTGCCGCTGCTCCACATTTGGGCATCCAACGTTCCACCAGAGCTCAAGCTACGGAGTGATGGACAGAAAAGTGCTTCTATTTCTTTTCCCATGGTAAGATTATGCTGAGATTGGAAACTCCTCTAAATTATAGGTTTAGTGGTTCTGTTAATTAATCCCAAGAAGGTTTAAAGGAAAGTACATCTGAAATGCAAGAACTCCGGTTAACTGCTTTGCAACACAGATTAGTTTAATAACAACTGACTGCCTCCAGTGGAGGTGTCTGTGTGATACATTCATACCACCTAATGATGAAGAGGGACATGTTATTTCTGAAGCTATAGCAAACATTATAGCCCTTTCAGATACCATTGATCAGGGTGTTGATGGGAGCTGGAAGCAGATTCTGTGAAGAATCCTTGTATCAAACGGCATGATATTATTAATTTTGTGTTACAAAAATATGTTTTTTGCTCTCTCTTGGGGGGCTACTGACCGGTGTTGTAGTGAGTGATGTGCTGTCCCAACTGTCCATTGTAGCTATCTGCACATATGTATTTTCACAAAAAATTAGGGCAAGGATAAAAAAAATAAAAATTCTGTGAGTTATAAAGTGCATAACGTTTTGCCTGTCATACATACAATGATTCTGACTGAGTAAAACTAGAGGGTGTTACCTTTACAAAGAGCCCAAACATGTATTTACACTGCAGAGGGTTCGAAAACAGCAATAAATCACATTTCATGTGATTTAGCCAAAATGACCCAGAATCATTAATTAATCTAAAGAGGACAAAACTGCAAGCGAAACAGATAATGAGACTGTTGGTTTTTGACTCCCTGGCAACACAAGCTTTTCATTTAAAAGTCAGTACTATACCTGTTCTGGAGAGAAAAAAAGAAAAAAAAAAAAGGTTAATAGGACAAGTGAAGATAATCAGTCAAGATAAATATCTTGAGAGATACAGAGGAATTGAAATACATCATACTTTTTACAATCTTGCATTGGATATTGGAATGAAACAGTCTTGAATTATTTTTAGTGCATGGCCCGGAGGCAATTTAACCTACTTCTTGCATTTATATTTTTTGATCTATTGTTTGTTTATTAACTTTTAGCAGTTATACCTTTTATTAGGTTTTGTTGTATTAATCTGCACGTTTATGAATCTAACATTGAACTTATGATAAGAAGGACCTGATATAGTTTTGTTTTCATGAAGACTTTGGACAAAATGGAGGATGGACAAGGACATGTGATGCCATCTCCGAATTCTGGAGCATATTTAATTCCATGTGTCTATCATGGCCTGGAGTAATTACATGAATGGATATGAGCTGGAGAATGCTGTCAAGTACCTGGTCAAGTCAAGGAGCATTGCATCTGGCTGCCGACCTTATATCCTGACCAATTATAGGAAACCAGGTGCACAGCAGGACAGTATAATTGAGTTGGACTGCGAGACTCAGAGCCCTGCAGCTTGGTGCTGCGACGTTCACCCATGTAGAAGAAAGGAAGAAGAAAGAACACGACATATCAAGAAACTCAGAGTTGTTTGTAATGGAATACTGATTTTGATTTTTTTCATTAAGTGACATAATTATGACCGTTGATGCTGATATTAGAGGTTAAATTTTAAAGTAATGTTATTCAGATGTCGTCGTTTCATCATTGTTTACTTTTTCTTTTACATGTGTCTTAATACTGGGTATGACTCTTATATTTTTTCTGAATAATGTAGTTAATATTAGTGGTAATGCGAAAGGAAAATTTAATCTAACTATTGCAAACATGTTAGAGTAATTCTGAAACTGATTAACCTTGGGTGCTATTTTGAGAATATAAGGAAACCTGACTTTGAGTAACTAAGTGACGGTAACACTGCAGTGTTTCAATTTTATCTTACTGAAACATTTTCATGAGGAGTTGAAGGGAGTTTTGAAGTACTATTTGATCATTATAACTGTTCATATTTTTTAAGTTATAAACAATATTATCAAGAGTAGAATAAGGAATTTATTGAAGAAACCATGTTTACAGTGTCTGGGAGCATTGGCTCCTATGAAGTTGTGCCTTGAAAGTATTTTACTTTAGTACATACCTGAGATTGATTTTGTTTTCTTATGTCCTGGATTGGGTGATATTTGCAAGCTTACTTGTGTATTATTTTGTTTTATATTATGCTTGACCTAGATGATGGCACAGCGATTAAATTTGGGGGGGGCTTTTACCTCTCAACTTAGTCAAATGAAGGGGAGAGGATGTTTCCGCTTAAAGTTGTCAAATGTCACCGTGTTCAGCTTGTGATGCAATCTGAGTGATTCGATTTCTGGCACCTGGCATTCTGAATCGCTTATTGTGATTCATTTCTTTGATGAACACACTTTTCCTTGTGGAAAGCCTCACAGGGTGGTACTAGATGTGTAATACTAATATGGTAATCTCTGACCTATGCTTAATGTTTGTTTCATATTTTGTGTGACCCTTGTGCAAGGCTCAAAGGAGGGAATGTTGAGGATATTTCAAACAGTTTGATAATGTAATCTATAGGATTTAAGAATATTGTCTCAGAGCTTATCTAATTAATTATATGGGTCAAGTGAGGTTTAGTGAACGGAGGAAGTTTCCTACCTGTAGTATATTGTTCTAAGACCCCAGTATATACTTATGGGATCAGCTAATGCATTGTTAGACACATTTATGGGTTAGCATATAAGCAGAGTCTGTTGTTACTTTTGCTGAACTACGTTCAGGTAAAAAATAAGTCATCTACATATATCTGCAGTTTATCAATATCCTGTTGGTTGAAAAAAAACACCTCCCTTTATGTTAATGTATTATGAATGTATAATGTCTTAGAAGCCTATGTGGACCAATGGAATAAGGTCTTAAGGTAGAAATTTGATATCTGGCCCTCATGGGGCGTATACCTTGCTCCAGGAGAAGATGCATTAAAAGACATGTTTTGCTATGTGAAAATCAGTGTGATGCATCTAACTCACTTATCTCAAGGAAATTTCAATCAAACGCAACTGGACTTGGTCATTTGTCTTGGAAGACGTTTCACCTCTTATCCAAGAGGCTTCATCAGTTCATGCTCGCCGCTGACCAGGCTGGGACTGGTCCAACTAACTGGTGTGGAGACTCAGCTATTTAACCTCTTGTCAATGACATAATGATTCTTGTTCAAGAGGTTAAATAGCTGAGTCTCCACACCAGTTAGTTGGACCAGTCCCAGCCTGGTCAGCGGCGAGCATGAACTGATGAAGCCTCTTGGATAAGAGGTGAAACGTCTTCCAAGACAAATTACCAAGTCCAGATGCGTTTGATTGAAATTTCCTTGAGATAACCATGACCTGGATGAATGAGAATATTCACAGGCTTATCTAACTCACTTGTTTGTCTTGTCTTGTTTGGAATAAACATATGTATTCTGAGGAAAATAACTGCCTTTTCTAGTTATACTTCTTTTTTATAAACAGTCAGATAGCTTCATAGTTAATTAGAATTGAAGAATTAGAGTACCATGTCAACTACGACAAAAGCAGCTGTTGAGAGTATTTTGAGTCTACATTATCCAGCCTCGTTTGAACATTTAAACTGCAGATCTAGGGGCAATCTCTTAAGAATTGTTTATTGGGCAGACAGAATAGCAAAACACTATCTCTTAACTAGCTTCTGAAAGGACAAAGAACATTGCAAGGAACTTTGTAGCAGACAGCAGCCACGCATTTTTTTTGCAAGTTTGAATCTCTGAGCTCAGGAAAGGGTTATAGGGTGACTTTGGCAACCAGAAACATATCTTAGAATTAATTTGTTTCAAATGCTGTAATTATTCTTAACAGCGTAAACAATGAGATATATTCATAGCAAATAGTACCATAATGTGTGCATGGAAAAATATGTGTGCAAATGTGTTTTTGTTCTGAAGAGCCAAATGAAAATTTCCACTATGGTGGACAATAAAGTTCTATTCTATTCCATTCCATTCTATTCTACTAAACATCCCTACAATTAGAACCAAACATGATGAAGCAGCTTTCGGTTTCAATGCTCCCCAAATCTGAAACAAACTTCAAGACCACTGCAAAGCTGCTGAATCGTTATGTGTTTTTTATGTTCATCTCGCTTCACTTGGAGCCTTCTATGTCTTGATTCTTACTACCTGATCTTCCCCACTCATTCAAGTCCCCCCGTTCCCCAAAACCGTCTCCTTCAGATCTTCTCACACACCAAAGGCACTAACAGGGAAAAAAAATTATGCAACACTTTAAGTCACCAACTCAACATCAGGAGCCCAACAAACCACCTAAGGTCAGCGTGACAACTCGAGGCATCTTTCTGAGAGGGAAAACGCGATTGTCTGGCACCCTCTCAGAGCTTTCTCCCTCCATTAGGTCAGTGTTAAAAACGTGCCTCTTATTAGAATACATTTCAAGAGAAAATAAATGTTGAAATGAGGAAATAAATAAATAAATAAATACATGTGGAAATAATTGTGTGAAAAAATAAGCAAAATTACATAAATAAATAAATGAAGAAACTAATATGAAAATCATTAAATACATGTATAAATAAATAATTATAAACCATATTTATAAATGAGGCCTTGGAGGGAGTGCTGGAGAGTGCTCCTTCCGGGAACTCCTTCATTCTGCTGGGGGACTTCAACGCGTGGAGAGGCGTGGTTGGGCAAAATGGCCCTCCCGATCTGAACCTGAGTAGTGTTTTGTTGTTGGACTTCTGTGCTCGTCCTGGATGTGCATGCAGGAGAGAGTAGCACATGTACACCGCATGAATTACATTTATTACTGACAAACGAAAAACAGAATTCACAGCATTTTAGCCTAATTTTTGTACCATACATGAGTCTTTGGATCCATCCGCATTATTCCTCCTCTCTGTAGCCATGGTGCAGCTCGCATTAGTGGCTGCAAACTCCTCATTTGAGTAGCCTACTGTTGATTGCGCAATATTACAGTAATAAATCACCCGCAAATTAAGGACAACCCAGCGCCGCATGCAGTTTTGCGGTCATTATCAGGAATCTTGATTAATCCGACCCAATGTGTTTAAGAGGAAGGGATTTAAAATGTATTGTTAAAAATTACAGGGAGCATTTCAAATGGATTCTAAAGGGCATATAAATGGGGATTTACGTTTTCTGTGGATAAAACTGAGAAAATGGTTGCCACAAGAAAATAGTTGATGCAGAACTCTCACTAAAGTTATATGGAAAAGTTATATGGATTCTCCAAAATGTAAAAGTAGACCTTACATTATTTTACACAAGAAATAAAACAAAAAAAAAATCCTTTAAAATTCTCATATAGTGCATCACTATATTAAATAGTTTATATTAATCAATAGTATGGTTATGTTCCAATCTTTATGGATGCATTCAAATAATGCAATTAAGCGGTTGTGGCTTTCATAGTTTCTGAGTAGATAAAGGTAGGAAAAATGATAAATTATTAACTTTTAAGTGTACACAGAGAAAATGTTGGCTTTACTGTTAGCTACTCAGTGGGTGGACGAAAATAAACCATTTGGCACAATAATCTGTTCAGATTCTAGTTAATCTCTAACATATTTGGATAACATTAAATCAGAAGGCAGACTTGATATTTTAGTCTAGGTTCTAAAAACTATCTTTAGAATAAATTTGATGGGACTAATATTTTGTTTGGGTACTAGTATGGCACTGGCAATGAGGAGGCAGATAAAACGGCAAAAGAGGCTGCAAAAAGAGATAGATGAATAGATTTAAATATCAACATCAGCAGAACTGACAAGAAAAGCACAACAAAAGCGAACATGAGTGAAAGATAGCAAAAGTGATGTGAGAATGAAATGACAGGGAGATTATTTTATTCTATTCGAAGGAAAACAGGGAAACGGTAACAGGAGACAAACAGAGGACCAGGAGAGAGGAGACAACAATATCTCAATTTAGATTTGGACACATTGGATTAATTAGCCTAGTACAATATTCATTATAGAAACACATCAAACAGGGAAATATACTCATTTTGGAGTAAATGAAGCTACAGAACATGTTCTATTGTATTGTCAAAATTATCAAGAAGAAAGAAGACAGAAGATTTGTAATTTGGGGAATAACAGGATTAAGCTAGAAATAAAGGATCTTTTTTTAAATGGCTTTCATTTCCATTTCTAAAACAAACCTACTTGTGAGATAGGATATGTTTTTATTTTTTTATTCATTTGTTTAATGTTATTCCAGTCCACACTCCAAGTCACTTGGTGGCGGTAATGTACCAAATTGTTATTTGCCAACCGCCATAAAACTACAAAGAAGAACACGACCGATCCGGAATAACGTAGCAGTATTTTTTTATACTGAAAAAGAATATGATATGATGTGGAAAGAGGGATTGCTAATTAAACTCTGTAAATTAGGAAAATCAGGTAAAATATTTAGATGGATTAGGAGTTTTTTTTTTTGTTAAATAGAACTATTAAAGTCAAAATTGGAAAAAGTTATTCTGGAAAATATTATATTGAAATTGGCATTCCTCAAGGGAGTATAGTAAGCCCTTTATTATTCTCAATAATGGTAAATGATGTATTTAATGATATAGGTAAAGAAATGGGTGTTTTATTATCTGCAGATGATGGGGCTATTTGCAAAAGGGGAAAAAATGAAATTATTATGAAATTGGTTAGAAAAATACAAGAAGCCATTTCAAAAATAGAAGAATGGTCATATAAATGGAGTATTATGCTTTCAGCGGATAAAACAAAGGTGATTATTTTTACCAGGAAAAGGAGTAATATTACTTTACAATTCAAATTATATAGTCAAGAATTGGAAAGAGTAAATAAGTTTAAATATTTGGATATGTGGTTTGATGAAAAATTAACATGGAAACTAAACATTCAGAAAATTTTAGATAGATGTAAAAAATTTATACATATAATGAGATGTCTAACTTGGAATTATTGGGGTGCTGATAGAATAGCATTAAAATATGTATATATATGTTGGATTAATAAGATCAATAATGGATTGTGGGTGAATAGCATTTGAATCGGAATACAAATCTCATAATTTTTTATTTAATTCAATATCAAGCATTAAGACTTTGTTTAGCGACATTTAAATCAATCTCAATTGCATGACTTTGAAGTTAAGACGAACTCAATTAATAAGTATGTACTGGCCAAGTTTGAAAGGTAATAATATGAATTAATACAGGATATATTAAAATCTTACTGGGAAAAAGAAAAGAGAAAAATAAAAAGTTTTGGATAGATAATAGGGGAAAAAAATGAAAAATTATGGATAGCACAAATTAATATCGGTCCAAATGTTTTACTATCATTTATACAGACATGGATTATACCTGAGCAAAAGTAGATTTTATTTTACTTTCAAATTTATACAGATGCATCGAAAGATTCAGGAAATAAAATAGGAGTGGCATTTTTATCCCATAATTCAATGTTTTATTAGGTAAAAGCATTAGTGATGAGTTATCAGTATTCACAGGAGAGATGACAGCATCTATTAGCTTTAAAATACAAAGCTTTTACTTCCCCTCCTCCCCTTTGCCATTTCTTTATACAGTATTTCTCCCCTGTGTTTGAGGAGGTAACTTATTGACTAGCTTTTGATTGTCCTGATTTTATATGATTTTATTAGTTATTTATTTAATGTGGCTGTGCCAGACTTCCATGACTGTGTGCCGCTGCAGCAAGGAAATTTCCCTTTGGGATTAATAAAGTGTCTGTCTGTCTGTCTATGGATAGAGGAAATAAAACTACTATATTATGTTCAGATTCTAGTTCAGCTCTGTATCGTATAAATAAAAGCTATTCAGAAAGTCGACCCGATATTTTATTAGAAATCCAACAAACATTATATTGATTAAATTCAATGGGTCTTGAAATTATATTTTTATGGATTCCAGCACATATTGGGGTAATTGGTAATGAAATGGCAGATAAAATAGCGAAGAGAGCTACTAAACATGAATATATTGAAATAGTAATTAGTTTCAGTAAATTAGAGATTAAAAGTATTATTACAGGTTTTCTCAATTGCTAAAACACACTAAATGAAACTGGTTTGCTTGATCTTCATCATCACATTATTAGCAGAGCAGAAGTCTTCTCTTGCAGATGGTTTACAGTTTTTGCCTATTGCTTACACATGTTTTGCTAAATTTGGCTCATTGTGTCAAAACTCTACACACAAGCAAATAAGACAAAACACTGGGAAATAAACCATTAACATCTATGTCAAATTGAAACTCTGCTATCAAAACCTAACAATCCTTTGTCAAAATGTCACTCTGATGACAAAATGATATCCACTTGCATCATATGAACAATCACACTTTCAGATTAGCAGCAATACACTAGTCTACTTTACATACAAAACTGCATTCTTTTGTTTTCAGTGTTTTTATTCAGTTCCACAGAGGGCATGTTTTCACAACCAAAAAAATAAATACTGTTTTCAAAATCATTACATTAGTATATTTTACAGTACAGTAAATTCATTTAAATCAAAAACAAAAAACAAACAATACACTACTGTAAACACCAAAACACAATTGTGCGCAAGTGGGCTTATGGATCCTGCTGTCTGTTGGGGTCTGGCAATGTCTTCTCTCGCTAAGCATCGGGGAAAATATCCCCATGTGTGCCGAATCCATCCCTGGATTGACCTCACCTCAATGTCTCCGCAGGCCTGTTCCATTGCCTGCAGAAGAGGCATACGGGCATGTGGTTGGCGGTCATATACGCGCCATCTCCAAGCGGAAAAAAATTCCTCTATAGGATTTAGAAATGCCGAGTAAGGGGGCTAGTACAGAACTTCAAACTGATCATGGTTGGTGAACCAGTTCTGGACCAGAGCAGCCCGATGGAAACTAACATTATCCCAGACAACAACAAACCTGGGCTGCTCTGGTCCATCCTGTACAACTGCATCATGAAGTGTATCTAGAAATGTGATTATGTGTTGCGCATTATAGGGACCCAGTTTGGCATGATGGTGCAGTAACCCTCGAAGACTTATGGCAGCACATAGTATGATGTTTCCCCCACGCTGCCCCGGGACGGGCAAAATTGCCCTTTGGCCAGTTATATTACGCCCCCGTCGTCTGTTTTTGCTAAGGTTGAATCAAGCCTCGTCAATGTAAATACATTCATGCGGCTGTGCAGCTCCATCCATGTCCAAGATTCTCTGTAAAAGAAAAATACATATTGTGGATGGCTTTACTCAAAGCACACGCATACACTACACAGACCCGACCCATCCCACCACACAGGTACCTGTGTAGCTTTCTGAATGCATCTATATGGTTCTAATCCAGTGGTACATATTCATCTGTTACTGGACTGCACCCATTCTTTATTGTAAATGTAAAGGACTGAAACACTTACCTGTACATATTCATGTCCAAGTTCTTTGACCCTGACACTGTTCCTCTCAAATGGGACCCTGTAAAGTTGCTTCATGGTCATGTTGTGCTTTACCAAGATCCGTCTGATAGTTGTGATGCTTACTCGATTTATGTTGTTGTATACTTGCCTATCTGCAAGTATTTGTTGCTGTAGCTGGTGGAGACGGATTGCATTGTTTGCTCTGACTAGGTTCACTATGGCAAGTTCCTGCTGTTGGGTGAACAGGCGTTGGCGTCCCCCTCCAGTAGGTCTTCTAACCATTCTGTAGAAAAATGCAACCACAAATTGTTCTCGTCTGCTTCTTTTTTACAGTACGGTGTATACTGAACTTATTTACCATACACAGTACTGAAACATCTCAACACGTTACTGTATCATGGTATGTTTCACAAAACTACCACTTTTGTTGAAAAAGGAGCATTAGCCACCCTGGAATACAATACATGTGATACAGTAATGTTATATGGTACAGTACTGTAAATACTCTATACAGTCTGAGTAGAGAGTTGAAGACATACGTGTTTTCCAGCCGGAATGTCCTTATTATGGATGCAACTGTGAAGCGGGTTAGATTAGGATGGACTCTCTGCCCAGCTTCCCTCATAGTCAGGCCATGGTTTATGACATGGTCCACCGAAGTTGCCCTTATGTCATCCGAAATAATGGTCCTTGCGTGGCCTCTTCGACCACGTCCTCCTCTCTCTCTGTACTCCTCCTCCTCCTCCTCCATGCTTGCAAAGTTCTCAAAATTGCTTAACTGGGACCTTTTTGTAGCTGGCTGATTGGTGTTCAGTTTTGTAAGTAAGTGTTTTCAGGTGTGTGTCTATGCCTTTTCAATTAACCAATGTGTGTTGTATTTTGAATTGATGTGTTTTCCCAATGGTACCCTGAGATTTCATTTTTGAACTAAGTGTCCTATGTATGAAATAGTGTGTAGTGTCTAGGAGCAAGTGTGTTGCAGAAAGGATCAAGTGTGTTACAGAATTGCAACTAAAGTGCAAAGCAGCGCTTTTGTTTAAGGTATGGTTACACTTTGTTCAAGGTATAGTAACAACAACTTCAAGTTATGTTACATTGGTTTAAGCATTTGTCTATAGTGTTCAAGCAATGGGCAAAAACTGTAACACTTTTTCATTTGTTTCACACATTTTTCACACCCTTTGTCAAAACAGTTACCACAGATCTCATTGAAAGACCCCAAACTCTATTGGATTCACTGTGTTGAACAAAAGGAAAACATCTATTCACAGCTGATAGAAAGTACTTGCATAATTATAAAACTCTATGCACCTGTGTGAAACTTATTTGCACAACTCTTCAATCAGCAATCAGTCCTCATCCATCTATAAAAGATGCCACGTCTGTGTTGCTATTTGCAAGCATGGATCAAAGAGGCCATAGAGTAAGAGGCCATGGCAGAGGGGCCCGAGGAAGAGGAGCCTGCATGCGTGATGGAGGAGCTGCAGCAGCAAGAGGACAGTCGAGCTCAAGTTTCAAATGAAATTCGAGCAACAATCATTGACCATGTCATCAATCATGGCTTGTCCTTTAGAGAGGCTGGACAAAGGGTCTAGCCCATTCTGAGTCAGAGCACTGTGGCATCTATTGTCAGGCTTTTTCGGAAAGAGAAGAGGTAATTCACAGTGTTACTGTAACGTATACCATTATATATTTCAGCTTCACTGTATTGCCCTGTTCGCATAACTAACTGTGCCTACAGTCATGCAGATGTTTTATCAATCCCATGTATGTGATTGTCATACAGTAATGTCAATTTTGACATGCTTTTTGCGTTTACTTTATAGGATCCACACATTACCACACACTGGAGGCAGAAGAAAGATATTTAGTATTGAACAGGAGTCTGGCATTGTAGATATGGTAGTGGCAAACAACGCAATCAGACTGCGTGAAATCCAGGCAGCAGTAATTGCAGATCAGGGAGCATTTAGAAATATAAACCTTGTGAGTTTGGCAACTATAGATCAAGTCTTTATACAAAACCATGTCAGAATGAAGCAGCTGTACTGAGTTCCATTTGAAAGAATTCTGACATCGTAAAGGAGGCACGATTCCAGTATGTGCAGGTACAGATTTTTTTTATTGTAATACCTTGTTTACCATAGTTACATGCGACTGGAATACTGTAATTTGCTTTATGAATTTACTCTTTTTCTTAGAGAATAATGGAGCTTGAAGCTGAAGGGGTACATAACAAATTCATTTTTGTGGATGAAGCCGGCTTCAACCTCTGTAAAGTGAGGAGACGTGGGAGGAACATCATTGGGCAGAGGGCTACTGTCACAGTGCCAGGTCAGAGGGGTGCCAATATCACCATGTGTGCTGCCATCTCCAGTGATGGGGTCATTTGCCAACCATTGGCCCATCCAATACAGAACGCCTCATCACATTTCTTGATTCATTGAAAGAAATACTGATTCCACCTGAAGAGAGAGAGCTGTTTAGGCCTGTTATGACTCTGTATGTCATAATTTGGGACAATGTGGCTTTCCATCACTCTCGCCTTGTGAACGAATGGTTTGCACCACAGCCTCGTATTATGATGCAATTCCTTCCTGCATACTCCCCTTTTCTGAACCCAATCGAGGAGTTCTTCTCTGCTTGGAGGTGGAAGGTGTATGATCACCGGCCATATGAGCAGATGCCCCTCCTGGAGGCAATGAATGCTGGCTGCCTGGCAATAGGTGCAGAGGACTGCCAGGGATGGATACGCCATGCAAGGAGGTATTTCCCTCGGTACATTGCAAGGGAAAACATTCAATGCGATGTTGATGAGAACCTGTGGCATGATCGTCCAGAACAAATGGACTAACTGTGAAAAATCTTTTTTTTCTTATTTTTTTTTAAAGGTATTTCCACCCCAAGGTTTCCTTTGGTAGCTTTTTTTAAGTATCCATTTGAGTTTGTAAAGTATCATATTTCATATTGATGGCTGTATTTTGTATTTTGTTGTCCATTGTGTATTGATTGATTGAAATAATAATTTAATTTGACCACAAGTTGTGGTGTTTGATGGAAATATTGGCTTATGTTGTATGCTTTTAATGTTTTGTGAGTGTTGGAGCATTTTGCTAACAAAATGATTCAATTTGGCCATTGAGCTTCAGTTTTATCCTGTGTGTTAACTGTTTTGAAAATGTGATGTCAGAGTGGGCAAATGTATTTAAGCAATTGAGAAAAACTGTAAATAGCTCATTATTCAAAGTAGGAAAACATGTTACAGTTTTTCTGAATTGCTAAAGCACAATTCCTGAAACCTTGCTCCATTTTCTCAAACCATTACAGTTTTTACCAACTGCTTACACACAAAATCTTTTTATGCCACACAAATATTGAAACCTCTCACTCAAAGTGCAAAACTACACATCAAATCTCCATAACAATAAGCTACTTCTCAGCCTTTTACTCAGTTTGCAATTGCATAAGACACTTTTTTCAAAACACTACACAAAATTCTCAACCTAAAACACAAAAATCTAACAGGAAGTGACTTGCTTTTTTTTTTCCAAGCACAACACATCAAAATGCTACACTTATTCACCAGGTCACGCACACACACTCCTTACATGTGCAAACAATAATTGCTTAACTAATCACTAACCAATCACTGTTAATTTTAGTATAGATAGGCCTATAAATAGGTCAAAGGTATGATTATCTGTTTTGAACAATGGATGCTAACAATGAACAGAGAGCAAGAGAAGAGGAAGAGGAGGAGGAGGAAGGGGAAGAGGAAGAAGAGGACAAGGGTAAATAAGAGAAGTAAGGAGAATCATCTCTGATGAGATTAGGGCAACACTTGTTGATCATGTGATCAACCACGGCTTGACCATGAGAGAGGCTGGACTGAGAGTCCAGCCCAACGTGAGGCGATTTACTGTGGCGTCCATAATTCGAACCTTCAGAAATGAGAACAGGTAAGCAAGTATCTAATGACTATTTAGCATAATAGTAATGTACTTCAAAATACGTATGACTGCATAGATTTGTGACTCTAAGCCATCCATTTACTGCACTGCATTGAATGAATGAGGTTGGTTATCATGCTGTACTACATTTCTTTTGTACGTAAATGGTTTACAGTTCCTATGCTGAACACATACTGTGTTTGAATTCTGTTCAGAGTGGAAAGGCAAAGGCATCATGGAGGACGAGGACCCTTGTTTACAGCAGTACAAGAGACTGCAATTATAAATATGGTTTTGGCCAACAATGTGATTGGAATTCGAGAGATAAGAGAATATATCTTGAATAATAACATATTCAATAACATCAATGCTGTAAGCATGTCGACCATACAACGCATCCTCCAACGGCACCAAGTGACAATGAAACAAATTTACAAGGTCCCATTTGAGAGAAACTCTGACAGAGTCAAGAATCTGCGACATGACTTTGTAGAGGTAGGTATGCAACACTACTTCCAGTATTTCAGACATACCACATTTACTCCTCTGTATATCATTTTGTCTGTTATAGAGAGTATTGGAGATGGATGCCCATGTAATACGCCATGAATTTATTTATGTGGATGAGGTCGGCTTCAACCTTACCAAAACCAGGCACCGTGGACTAAATGTCATAAGACAGAGGGCAATTACCAATGTCCCTGGACAGCGTGGGGGTAATATAACCATGTGTGCTGCCATGACTCAAAACGGCGTCCTCCATCACAATGCCACAATGGGTCCGTACAACACCGGCCATATACTCACTGTTCTGGATGCTATTTACCCAATGCTTGTTTCTGATCCAGATCAGGCGCCATCTAGATTTGTGGTTATATGGGACAATGTTAGTTTTCACTGGGCTGTTCTAGTCCAAAACTAGTTTGCCACCCATCCACAGTTTGTAATTGTGTAACTACCCCCATATTCACCTTTTCTAAATCCCATAGAGGAATTCTTCTCAGCCTGGCGCTGGAAAGTCGCTGATCGCCAACCCCATGCCGGCATGCCGCTTCTCCAGGCAATGGAGGACGCATGTGGGGACATAGAGGTTCCCTCTGTCCAAGGTTGGATGCGCCATGCTAGGAGATTCTTCCCTAGATGTTTGGCAAGAGAGAACATTTTATCTGATCTGGACGAAGTTTTGTGGCCAGACCCAGCTCAGAGAAGAGATGAAGCGTAGCTTAGCACTTTGGACAGCTAACCCCCCTGTCAATTCCTGGACTAAGACCCCGCACAAAAATGCTGTATTTTACTGTAAAGAATAGTTTTGGTTTACATGTTTATAGTTTTGTTGTATGCTAATGTACACAACAGTAATGTTTGACGTAATAAATATTTTCTGTTTCTACATTGCATTGGTGTTTCCGGTCTACTTAGCTCTCTCAGCAGATTACTTTCACTGTAGAACATTGTATTGAAATGTAGATATAAGCCTATGAAAGACCAAAGAGCTTTAGATTTTGAACAACCGTGTTTACAAGGTTTATCCAAAAATGTACTATTATGAAAAAAGTGTTTTGCCATTTGATGCAATTGCTTCATTCTGACATGCGTGTATGGCATTTTGAATGAAGTGTAACATTTTGAAGGAGATGTGAGGCATTTTGGATTGTGTGTCCGCAGTTTAGAGAATTGTGTGTAAAGTTTTGAAAAAAGGAGGCTTAGTTTTGAAAACGTGTGTAAGCAGTTGGTAAAAACTGTAATGTGTTTTACTGTAAGAATGAGAATGTGTTTAGAGTTTTACTAAACCATGTGAAATGGTTTAAGGAATTGGCATCAGACTGAACACTTAGCTTAATGAGTTCAGGCAACTGAGAAAAACTGTAATGGGAATTATATTCATTGTAATGAGGAAGAAACTTTTGAACACGTTATGATTATTTGTAAGAAGTATACAATGCAAAGAAGTACTATGATACAAAATCTTGACAAAATTAAAGATAGTAAGATTAGAATAACAGAAATATAACAAATATTAGTCAATATTTTTTTATATATGTAATAGGATAGATAGGGCCTGATCCAAGCTCCTTACCAGTAGGTGGGGGTAATGTGCCTTAAAGTTGATTGCCAACAGCCATAAAACACCAACAGAAGAAGACGACCCGGAATAACAAAAGGCAGAGGATGGGTGATCACAGGTAGGCTAAAACAACAATATATTGTGATCTTAATTTTTTCAACTTTTCATGAATATATGAAGTTAGTTTTAACTTCGTTCTAAATAGATTACACATTGAAATAAAACACTTCGGGGAAACTGATGTACGATGAGTTTAAATTTAATTCAAATCTTAAACGCATACAAGTTTAGCTTTGTGCTAACAGTTTTATTTTCACCTTTGTATTTCACTTGCTGAAAATGACGCTTTCAGTAATGTTATTTTTTATGATTGTACCGAGTTAAAGAAGATGGTTCAGAGAAGAAAGGGTAAGCTATTGATAGCTTAAGTGGTCCTCCGTTTTGGATTATTCTGAGTAATTTTATCATTTATTGAAGTAGACTATGAAAATGCTGATTATAAATATTTGTATTACAATAATTTTTCTTTAATTTTCATTATTTCATTATTTTGTTTTATTTCAAGGCTAAAACTATCGTAAATAGTTACTACGTGCTATCCCTGAAAAACGATGCTGAAATTAGTTTCCAATTCGGGAAATAACTAAAGGGCGAATACCTAATTTCTCACTACCCTGAGCATGTTTAATCAGCTCTAGTTTAAAAACTCGAAAAATACAGTCTGTGATTTGTTAAACTTTTTGTTTAATCTGTGAAACTTTAATCAAAAATAATTCTCAAAAATTTTGCCCTCTCCATTTGCTGTCATCCTTTTACTGGTGCGTGCAGTCAGCTGTCAACCTGGATAATAACAGGAATATTTAAATAACAAATAATAAAATATGCAGTAATACGCATTTAATAGTAGAACAGCATTCCGACGGGCAAAATCTTCAAGCTCAGCTATCATACTTTAAACTTGGACAACCAAATGTCTTTGTTGGCTATGTCAGCCAGGTCCATCTTAAGATCAGGTTGACTCACCTGCCAATGCACTTGTATTCAGCAGGGATGGATCGAGGCTTAGGGGAGTGACAGGGAAGGATAATGTAATTGTTTTCCCTCTCTAAAGTCATTGAATTGTTTGCATTGCGAAAAAATTGCAGAATATAAATACTCCCAATTTATCATTTGAACTCTCTAGGAATTCGCAAATTGGGTTAGTGTGACAGTGTTAATTTCTGTAAATGTCTGTCAAGAACTGTCGGCTTGCCCTTAAATGCCAAAATTCCTGCAACGTGCAGAGCTGCGCATCCTCTGAAGAGCTTTGTAATGTCTACCATGAAAGCGTATGACAGCACACTGGCGTTGTGACACATATTAACCAATGTAAAAATTCTGTTGTATTTTTATCTTATTTAGATTTTGATGTAACATGATCACCACAATCTTCGAATTTAGAATTACATTTTAAAAATGAACAGATTAAAATAAAATACTTTTTAAGTAAATACTCATTATTTTTGAAAAAACAACTGGGAGCTACATCAGAGAGCTCAAAGAACCGCATTTGGCTCCGGAGCCAGAGGTTGCCAACCCTTTCTATTGATGTGCTTGTACACAGAACTTTGTGAACGCCCAAGTTCTTAGCTATTAACTTTTTCTTGCCTTACCCATCCTATGGAGGGTATCACTGGTGGTCTTCTAGCCAGTTATCAAGCCTGCAGTCGCATTAAGACAAATGAACCAAACTGAAGCAATTTAGTGACATGTGGGAAATTTGGCCTGATTTCTTCTCAGGAATTCCAAAAATTAGAATACAGTTTTCGTGAGGTTTATGAGCTGGAAGTCAAAAATATTTACAAGTAAACTACTAAATACTTGAAATTGAAAAACTGTGGGTCTTGATTCTATAATGTATGAAAGTTTAATGTTTAATGGGATTATATAAATAAATAAACTTTTCCATGATATTACTTTTTTTTCGGAAAAGGTCCATCAGTAATGACTGAAGTATTAAGTTACTCAATAGACTATAAGAAAGAAAGGGAAACTTTTTTTTATATCAAACTTTTTTCAACCTTTTTTTTCTATTGCACCATGTCTATCGATCAATAGTTAATTTTTGATTTTGTTTTTCTATTGAATTATCGTACAGCCATATTCTGCATTATTTCAAATGAACTCTGTTACCTTTGATTCCCAAATGCTGCCTGTGACTTTTCATGTGGCAATGTTTCCCCTAGAAATGTTTCCAGTCGTGGTGCTAGTTGACCGGCTTTGGGGTGCTTGGGTGAGCGGGTGATGATGCAGGTTGATTCAGAATGCAAAATTCAATTCAATTTCATTTCCGTGTATTAAAATAGAATTTTCGTTACAATAAAAAAGGTATACGTTTTATCTAAAACAGCTTTGAAGTCACAACAACAAATGAGTAATAAACGTACACCAATAACTATGTATGTAACTGGCTCTGGCCAGTTACTTAACATGCACAGAAGCGTGAGCACTGCTCATCTATACCTTAATTCCTTTGAAACGTGTAAATCAAAAGTCAACCTTGTCCAAATATTTTTAGTATCACTTGTGTTGTGCTGCATTTTTTCACAGATTTTTTTGTAACTGCATTACTTGCATGCAGTAATTTTCTCATTGAACTCAACTGGCTGTAAATTGCATTGTATTTCTTGCTTGTTAAATATACGTTCTATGGCTAGCAGTTATCACGTAGCTCATTAGCTTCAGTCGTGCTTTTAAACTCTTACAATTTGTATTTTTGAATGGGATTTTTACTTGTTAGAATCAGTAAGAGCCTGTGATGCTCTGAACATTAATCCCTCACATCTACTTCCAGGAATAGCCTTTATAAAGCCTGATCTAGACGTTCATAGAAATATCGTACAATAACCATGTTTAATCATACATTTCTTACCTTGCACGTCCATTCGGATCCTTCTTTTATGTATGTAATATATATATAAAATAAATGGTGGTGCATTACAAGGTTCTGTGTCATTCATACAATGGTACGTTTGCATTCTCCACCGTTCAGTGTGGTAACTGCCGTTTCCACAGACAACCGCAACACAATGAGTACCAGGCATATTTGAAAAGTCCGGCAAAAACAGCCTTTAAGAGGCTTTAATGAAAGCACAGCATGCATATGCTGTTTACACTTGAGCCGGGGGTTTGTTTGGGGTCCAAAAGCCTTGACCGGGGGTCCAAGCCGCATTCGTGAGCATGCACACTCGCAATACCGATATGGCTTATTTGACCTGACTCTAAAATATATGCACTGGACTTTGATATTGAACAGTAAAACTAAAATGTTCCACTTTCTTTGATTATATGTGCTTATACAAGCTGATAGCCATAAGGTAACTGCATTGAATTATTTCATAGTTAATAAAAATTAATCCAAAAAATATTTTACAGTTTTTGCCCATTGCTTGAACACATTTTGCAAAACTTCACTCATTGTGCCAAAACTCTACACACAAGTAAACATAACACAACACTGGGAAATATACCATTCACATCTGTGTCAAATTGAAACTATCAAAAACTAAACTCTGCTATCAAAACTTAATATTCCTTTGTCAAAATGAAACTCTGACGACAAAATGATACACAATTGCATCATGTAAATACACTTTCAGATTGGAAACAACACACTAGAGTACTTTATATAAAACACGGCAGTCTTTTATTTTCACTGTTTTTATTCCGTTCATAAGTTGGCTTCCTGTGAAGCTCAATGGAACACTGTTTTTGTTCTCAACAAAGGTTTCCCCAATAATCAAAAATTAAAGTACTGAAAGGTTACAAACACTATCAACTCAATACTTAACATTGCAGTACTACAGTATACTTTACAGTACAGTAAATGCAGTAACTCAAAAAAACCACACTACTGTAAATAAAGAAAAAACTAGGCAATTGTGCGTGAGTGGTATTGCGCCGTCTGTTTGGGTCTGGCCACATGATCTCGTCAACATCACAAGCGATATTTTCTCCTGCTAAGCAACGGGGAAAATAGCTCCTTGTGTGGCGAATCCATCCATGGATTGATATTACCTCAATGTCTCCGCAAGCCTCTTCCATTGCCTGAAGAAGAGGCATGCGGGCATGTGGTTGGCGGTTATACACGCGCCATCTCCAAGCGGAAAAAAAATATTCGTTAGGGTTTAGAAATGGCAAGTAAGGGGGCAAGTAAACAACTTCAAATTGATCATGGTTAGTGAACCAGTTCCGGAAGAGAGCAGGGCGGTTGAAACTAACATTATCCCAGACAACAACAAACCTGGGCTGCTCTGGTCTGTCCCGTACAACTGCATCATGAAGTGCATCTAGAAATGTGAGTATTTGTTGGGTATTGTAGGGACCTAAATTGGCATGATGGTGTAGTAGCCCTCGAAGGCTTATGGCGGCACACAATGTGATGTTTCCCCACCACACACACATCCCAAAAACACAAGCACATGCATGTATCTATGTGATACTGATACAATGGCATAGCTATTACTGTACTGAATTACATAAATACTGTATTGTAAATATACAGTAAAAGACTGCAAAACTTACTTGTACATTTTCTTGTCGAAGTCTTATGACCCTGATACCGTTCCTCTCAAATGGGACCCTGTACAACTGCTTCATTGTTATTTGATGCTTTGCCAAGACACATCCGATCGTGGTAATGCTTACTCGATTGATGTTTATGAATACTTGCCTATCTGCAAGTATTTGTTGCTGTACATGGTGGAGACGGATTGCATTGTTTTCACCGACTATTTCCACAATGACAAGTTCCTGCTGTTGGGTGGACAGGCGTTGCCGACCAACTCGAACAGGTCTTCTAATCATTCTGTAGAAAAATGCAACCACAAATTATTACTATTGGTTTTGTTCTTTTTTACAGTACTGCATACCGTACTATGTACTTTACTGTGCTGTATGTTTCACAAAACTACAATTTTTGTTTCAAAGGGATCACTAGCCAGCTAGCAATACAGTACTTGTGTAGATACAGTCTGGAGTAGAGAGTTGAAGACCTGTTTTCCAGTCTTGAAGGTCCTCATGAAACATTCAACTTTGAACCGGCTTAGGTGTGGGCGGACTCTCAGCCCAGCTTCCCTCATTGTTAGGCCATGATTGATTACATGATCCACCAAAGTTGCTCTAATGTCATCGGAAATATTGTTCCGTACATGGCCTCTTCGACCTCCTCCTCCTCCTCCTCTTCCTCTCTCTCTGCTTGTCTTCCTCTTCCTCTCTCTGCTTGTCGTCCTCTTCCTCTACCTCTTTCTGCCTCCATGCTTGCAAAGTTCTTTAAATGGCTGAACTGAGGCCTATTTATGTCCGGCTGATTGGTGTTGAGTTTTGTAAGTAAGTGTTTTCAGGTGTGTGTCTAGGTGTTTCCAATCACCCAATGTGTTTTGTATTTTGAAGAGATGTTTTGTCCCAATGGTACCATGAGATTTCATTTATGAACGAAGTGTCTTATGCATGAAATAGTGTGTAGTGTGCAGGAGCAAGTGTGTTGCAGAAGGAGCAAGTATGTTGGAGAAATGGAACTAAAGTGCAAAGCAGCACTTTTGTTTAAGGAGTGGTTACACTGTGTTTAAGGTATAGCACAAAAGCTTCAGGGTTTGTTACTTTGGTCTAAGCATGTGTCTATAGTGTTCAAGCAATGGGCAAAAACTGTAATATGTATTTGTATAAAATTGTAAATTATTTTGTATATTTTTGTTTTGTTTTAAAGAATATAAAAATGACATTGGGTTACAATACATATGCACACGTCACAGAAGCTAATTCATTAATTTCATTTAAACATTACCTGGAGATCCCTGGTGACTTATGTCCCCATCATAATTGCACACCGTGCAAAATGCATCATTAGAAACTTTAGAGAGTCGGAAGCATGGCCACTGTTCTTGATATTTATTCAAAAACTTCTCTTGTTTTTGGAAGTGTGCTGCTGAACATTATTGATAGATATGCTTAGAAAAACACAACACATATCTTCTTTTTTTCAACTTAGACTTTGACCCGA
Organism: Apricaphanius iberus; assembly: GCA_028564705.1. Classification (NCBI taxonomy): domain Eukaryota; kingdom Metazoa; phylum Chordata; class Actinopteri; order Cyprinodontiformes; family Aphaniidae; genus Apricaphanius; species Apricaphanius iberus. The sequence continues at coordinate 58,201 of JAPXFQ010000321.1, forward strand.
ATGTTTTCACAGTTAAAGTAACGTTACGTCTAGCAGTTAACATTTACCAACAGCTTGCAGGTTCGCTGACACACAAAAAGGCAATTTACGTTTTTAAGCCCCAGTTCCAACGGGAGAGGAATAGAGGACAAAGAGGGATGTAGAGCTGAGCCAGAGTGCAGGAAGAGGTATGAAGTAGGGCTGGGCTATATAAACTAAAATCAATATCGCTGTATATTCACCTTGATAACGGTAAGTGGACGATCACAATGACCCCACCCCCACCGTGGTTCTGTAGTCATTGTCTGGTAGTGGCCTAATTGAGATAATGTGTTTGAAAATGTGATGGGTTCTTGCTACAGTGTTTAATTCCCACTATTTTCTTTATTTCTTGGAGTTCAGTTTAGACTCAGAAGTGATCACAGGGATCAGATGAGGTGATGGGGGCTGTGAGTGAAATTGTTGATTTTAGTGTGCAGTCATTTCATTTTAGACAGAAAATATTTTGCATTTCCATTGGAGCACAGGTAAGATCATGCAGCTTCAAGTGGTGTATCAACATTCTGGACTCAGCTGGGTTGATATCTGCTCCAACTGTGTGCATGTATTTGCTGGCTGAGCTTCAGCATGAAGCACTGTGGTTCGACTGCACTTCTGTTGCTGAGTTGAAGCAGTAACAATAATACTTGCTCCATGTTATGTTATGTCTCTAAGTATCCACTAACACCATAAAAAATCACTGTTGCTAGTCTCTTTTTTTTTTTTTTTTTTTTTAATAGTTGCTAGAGGAGCCTAAACACTTGCTAAATGTAGCGATACACTTGCTGCGTTAGCAGCACTGTTTCCTTCTGCAGATGTTACGTTCAGTAGACTCTTTATTCTCCCCTTTCCTACAATGATTGGCTGAAACTGCTTCACCATGCTGCTGCATCGTGTTGTCAGACATAAGTACCGCATGTGCACATTTGCCGCTGCCTTTTGCGTAATTTAGACTGGCAAGTAGTACCAACTAGGGGTGAGCGATATAACGATTTAAGACTGTGAAACGATCTACACTTCCGACGATCTGTCATTTTTGAGAGATCGTTTTATCCTGATTCTCATTTCTTCTACTGTATTTCTGCCTTTTCTGTTATTTCTGTGTGCGAAGAAAAGCATGTGTACAACCTGTAACAAGCATGGCGTTGCCGCGACTCAGAGCGTAAATGAGGATTTCGTTCCAAGTGAAAGTTCTCATTCTTTGTATGGAACTGGTTTGTTTTTTACCAGACAAAAAAGAGCAAACAAACATAATTTGCGAAGTTTGCAAGGAGATCGTCAAGGCAAATGAGAGAAAGGGGGGGGGGCTTAGCCCCAGGAGCTTGACAATGAACTTTTTTGACAAGTCCTGGGAAGACGTTGTCAATTTACGGAGCCCGGTAGGGGTCAGGTAAAGAAATAATTTTTAGGGTAAGAATCCTCAGTTTAATAAACTAGGCGCATGCTATTATTAAACTGTGCGCATTGGATTCGTAATCTGTATTTTCAGATAATTAGATGGTGCACACAGATTCATAAAACCATGTGTGATAGTGTGGGGGATCTTGTCCAATAATATTGTGCCCTGGCTATTTGGTAACTAAGATGCTCTTTTGGAAGACTTGTGAACATAATCAATTTTCACCAGGGAGACGGTGGATTGAATCCAGTCCTTGGAATGTACTTAATGAGTTGTTCTGGGTTCTTGCAGGAGAGAAGGCTGTAAACATATGTGTCTTATTTATAAATAAGCCTGGGAGGGTCCATGCACAACAAAGGCAAAATTTGAAGACAAACCCGTCGCAAAATGTACCACATGGCTGAAAAATAGCCTAGAAATGGGCCATAATTCACAAACTGTATGCTAACACAAAAATAGATGTCGCAAGGTGCAAAATGAGGGCCTGAGTAGTATTCAAACCGCTTCAACCCGGGTTGTAATCATGCGTATTTACCAGTCTTAAGTAGCAACTTGGTTTTCCAAAACAGCCAGGGTTGCATTACCATTATCATAGCATTATCAGACAGGACCTCCCACACGATCAGTGTTTAATAAACCAATGATATGGATTCTTACCTCTCAAAAGTTATTTCTGCACCTTACCCCTGCTGGGCTGCGTATTGATTAATTATTAGAAGAACATCTATCAAAAATCTGCTGTGATCATTTTCTTTTCCTTGCCTGCCTCCTAGCATTTTCTCTCTTATTTTTATAAAACATATTAGTCTAAATCAGTTCATTAGAGGGGCATCTATGTTGAAGACAGATGTTATATATCTATTAAAAATTAGATATGTTATATTTCCAAACAAAGCTATTTATTGTAGTCTACTGCACTGAACAGGGGGAAACGGTGTGGTCTTATTTGTTTAATTACAACTAGCTTTGTTCAAAATCCTTCCAAAAATCTGAAAATAAAGTACACATGAATATTTGTCCAAAAAGATTCTGTCAAATGACTATGCAGTTGAGACTTTAATATATAAATTACATTGGAAAAGAGTAGGTGTCTTTGAATTAACAACTAAAAGACAAAACAACAGTAAGTAGTAGAACTTATAATTCAGAAAGTCAAATATCCATTCCCATCACTGTTGTAATTTGGATCAGTTTGCATGTCGACTTTCTGTCTACTTTGAGGATGGAAGCATCAAAGAATGACTTCTGTTTTTCATAGTGGCAGAATGGTCTTTCACTTTGTTGTCACTCAGTTAAATGTGAGTTAACATGGCTGCATGATTATGAAGCCTTCTCTATCCCATTTTTTGAAGCAGGCTGGTGTGCAACCGACGCAGTGCACTGAACAACCTTTTACATAGAAATAACCTATATGATGAACCTATAGGATACAATTTCATCAAAACAATAGGCAAAAACATATACACACCTATATGCACATATATGCTGCCTATTTACACATTATGTGGTATTAACTACTATCATCTATTTATTTGTAATGGCATTGTTTTTTTCTGTATGGATTTTTAATCTCTTTTTTTAATCTCTTTTTTTCCTGGTGCCTGTATAACTTATGGCTGCAAAAGTGCCAAAAGGTTATCTATCTGACTATGATAATATATATACCACATATATGATCTTCAGCTCTAGTGCGCGGTAATCGCTCGTGGTGTTCGGCCATTGGGTTCAGTCTTTGCCGTCCTGCCTCGGCTCTTTTTATGTTCAGCTTTAGTTATATTCTCAGTGTTTACAGAGCGGTCCACACAAAGGTTTTAGTTAAACTATAGAAGGAGACTAAAGGATTAGTGCGTGTCTGACAGGGTGGGGGACATGGCCTCACGATGATGGCTTTCGTTGACATCGTTCATCGATGTGATGTGCGATAGGACGATTTAAGACTGAAGTGATCTACACGTCTGACGATCTGTCATTTTTGGGAGATCGTTTTATCCCAATTCCCAGTTCTGCTGCTGTATTTCTCCCTCTGTGTACGAAGAAAAACCTCCACTCTCTCTCCTTGCTCTAAGCAAACCACCCCCAACCCCTCCTGTCCTTCCACCTGTGTACAACCTGTAAACAAGCATGGCGTTGCTGCGACTGAGAGCGTTAAATGAGGACTTCGTTCCGAAGTGAAAGTCCTCATCCATTGTATGGAACTGTTTTTTTTTACCAGACTACAAAGAGCAAACAAACACCATTCCCAAAGTTTGCAAGGAGAGCGTGAAGGCAAGTGATCGCAACACCATAAACTTGTTTAATTAGTTGAAGAGAAAGTATCGCAAACACAGTAAGAGCCACCTGGCAGCTAAAGTTATAAGCCAACTGCAGCAGCGGTGGCTAGCACTTCATAATTCAGCAAACGCTAGAAAAGATAATTATTAAACTCCCCCCTACGTCACAGACGGCAGATAATCCGCGCTATAAGTTATCAAGCTGCCTTTTTCCCCCAACACCGCCATAACATGCATGTACGTGAATGCACACAGAGTTTCATGGAATATTAAGAATATATTTGGCTGAATGAAAGAATAATTAGAACTGCTTACACTAAAATCTTCCTTTATTATCTTATGTAGCAGCAGCACTTTGTATACCGTTGTGTTTTTACACTGCACTTAAGTTTGTATTAGGCAGCTTTATGTGTGCCTGTTAATGTCAGCATTCTGCAAAAATTTTTTTTTTTGAAGCAGTTAAAGCTGCATTTACCCCGTTGTATGAGGATTAATTGGCGTATCTTGCACTATATTTGCAGCTGCATGTTAGTCTTTCATTTTAAAAGATTTTATATTTTATTCTATTTGCTCAGTATCATACTTTTAAACTAAAGTGAGTTAATGTTTGCTTTCTGTTTTAGTAGTCAAGTCAAAATTAAAATTCTATATGATACATTTAAATACGTTTATAATTTTGATGTATTTTTCAATGAGGTTATTTGAAAGTAAAACATACTTTATATATATATATATATATATATATATAAGCTTTTTACTAGAAGTGCAACTCATAGAATACTCTAAAAACACTTGGAAACAAACACATCAGCCTTTTTGTTTTTTCCCTACACCTCCTTGTGTTAGAAAACACTGAAAGAACAGATTAGATAAATTATCCTTTCAATATAAAGCATGTAATGGCCAAATGCAGAATTAACTACTGATTACAGCGACTATAGACTATAGGTGAAGTGATCTCTGACTGTTACCGTTGACGGTGACGGATGGTTAAAAAACGGGGCTCTACTCCGTGCATCCTTGTGTAGGTGACGGAGAGCCCTTGCGCAGGGCTTTCCACATAGACACAAACTAGCCAGCAATAATATGAAAGTAGTCAGCCTGGGGAAGGGGAGGGGGGGACTGATTATATAATGTAAATGTAAGTAACAGCACGATATTCATGTGCATTTATTGAAACTTCGTCGTAAACACCTACAAATAAAATAAAAATACTCTTAAGTAAAAGACGTTTCCAACATAAATTATAAACTTAATGGTTTCATATCTCCATTCTGCTCTTTAATATGGATGTGCATTTCAGGCAAAAGTGCTATTGGGTAATCGTGGGGTACTTATCATTAATATTCGAACAAGACAGTCATCACATCAAACAATTAGCAAAGTGCGGAGACTTCAAACAATAATTCTATAAATTTTGAACACATTTTACTGAACATGTACCTGAGCGACAGCATTGCTGACATGAACATTTTTAACCTGCTCGTCTTCATAATCCGAAAAATAGTTCAAGCCTATTCCAGGTTTTTATTCAGAAAGATCAGCATGTCCACATGCACGGGATGAAGACGGGAACGAAGTCTGTTTACAATAAGTCCCCCCGTGGAAAAGACTCCGTGTGCTCGGTGTTGGCTCGCATCATGTTGCTTGCGTTGTCGTGGACACAGGCTATGACTTTTCCGCGGATCCCCCAGTGGTCGGTAGAAGTGGAGAGCACGTTGGCAATGTTTTCAGCTGTATGCCGCTCTTGCATTGCTTTGGTTTGCAGAACCGCACTCTGTACTTTCCAGTTTTGTATGTAATGGCAAGTGATTGTTACGTATGATCGTGTTGTTAGCGCTGTCCACGAATCAGTGGTCAAAGACAACTTTTAAAAATCTGTTGGCAGAGTTCGCAGCTCACTTGTTTTATCATTTAAACGTTTCTCAAGTCTTGTTGTAATGGTTTTTCTTGATGGGACTGAGAACTCTGGCTCAACAAATGCCATCAAACTGCGAAAACCCTCACCTTCAACGAAGCTGATGGGGAGCATGTCTTTTGCAATCATTTTTGAGATGAGGGACGCCGTCTGCTCTGCACGTCTGTCATCACATGTACATCTTCTAGTGGAAAAGCTGACAATTGACTGTTGCTGTGACGATGGCCCGCTGGCTTCACCCTGGTGCTTTGCTCTCATATGAGAATGATGGTTGTCGTAGACCTGTGATATGCAAGCTTTGTCTCGCAGAGTTTACATTGCACCTCTGTTTCAGTTGTTTTTTGGAAATAGCTCCACATGGAACTTTTTGACGACTGATGCAGTGATTTCTCCATCGTGTCTTCTCCAATTGTTACTACTTCTATGGCTTGGCATGTAGACCGCCACACTGTGTACAATCAAATGCTATGCTGCCCCCGTGCAGAAGCCGGCAGTAATACAACTTTTTTCAGATATGGTTCACTATTCGATTTTTTAATGATTTAATTAATATTTGAATATTCTAAAATCAATGCCCATCCCTACTCTTTAATCAACTTCACTGTTGTCACTATCTTCCCATTCAGGATCAGAGTCCATGCCCAACTCAAAAAAAATCTGAAATTTTTTTGATTTGAACAATGAATGTCCCTTTTAGGATGAATACAGAATCTTAATACTACTCTAACCACTTTTCTTCTTTAAGAAGCCTTCCAAAGGCTGCTGATTGAATTTTCTTTTTGGTGGCATCTTTCTCACACTTCTGGGCAGGAAGAAACCATGAACAGGAGAAGATTACTAATACTTTTTATTATTATTATTACAACTAGTACTTTTATGTGACTGGGAGCTCTGCTCTGGCGGCTGCAAGCCCTTCAGTGACCACTCATTTTTAGGGCTGCCACAAATTATTATTTTGATAATTGACCAATCAGTAATTACAGGGTCCGAAATTAACACTTGCCAAATGCGAGCAAATTTTTAGTTTGGCGAGTAAAATTTGGAACGCTATCTGCCACATGGCGAGGAAATGTTTGCACTGAAATTTGTTATGTATATTAATCCTCATTTCTAAGGGTTTCTGTGATGCTCCTTTGCTGTCTGCATGTGATGTACACAAGTATACGTCAAACTTGAACGCCAACATACGTAAATTTACTCATTCCGGACATGAAAATACTTCACCTGTTGGCAAAATTCACAGTTTAAATCCAGCATAGGTCACCTACGTGATTTGTACGTCTAATGAGGAAAACAAATGGCTGTAAATAGTGATGCACAGCTCAGCAGCGACCCGCTAGGTTTCAGAACAGTATAAAAGCTGTGGTTTAAATTACTTTTTAAATCCTCTGAGTTATTTAGGATTAAAAACTGTGTCTACCAACCTCAAGTCTAGTTTCTTTTTATTTCGGCTTTGCGATGGTAACTTCAGCCATGAATCCCAATTGCAGCAAGTCGTGCTTTTGGCCAAAGTTACAGCGTCAAAAATCAACAGACTTCTAATAATGCTCTCACTCTCTCCTGACACAGAGACTCCTGTGAGTTTTTAGATTAATGAGCGACTATAGCCATCAGTGCTGCCGAGCAGGGGCGTATCTAGAGGTTAATTAGAGGGGCTAAAATGGCCCAGAGGGGGGTCTTGGACTGTAGCACTAAGGCTTCGTCCACACTAAGCCGATAAGGTTATACGGGGAGTTAGACGCCTAATGTTATCCACTCAACACGAGCATTTACGCCCCGTTTAAGGTCCGTTTAAGTTCCCATGATTGCGCAATCCCATACCAATCTGTGCAAATACTGGGCATGCGCGAAAAGACGCAAGAAACACGCGTATAATCTATGGGACGCCAGCGCCTACATAATATATACAAGAAGCTCTACAGCACAGTACATATCTGCTTGTCCCGTTAATCGAAGAGAACAATAGCTACTCAGAAGAAGAGAGAGTTTTTGGTGTGGACAGATGACTAGATGGATTTATTACTCTTCGCTGTTGTCTTTGTCTGTAGTGTCGTATTGTTATTGACGCAGCATTCATTGACGCCACTTCCTTTCATTATCCGGGGAAGCTGTCCACACTAGCTCGCTTAGCCGTTGAATTAAGATTTACACGGCTCTCTTACCCGGCTAATAGTTATCCGGCCACAGACCTTAAATGACGCCGGGTTAGTGTGGACAATAGGGGGGTGTAGACTAAATAATTATACGTTTAAGGCATTATCCGGCTTAGTGTGGACGTGGCCTAAAATAAAAGCAAAGGTGTTCGTTTAGTGGGTACCCAATCTGAGTGTGTCACATTTGACTGTTTTCATGAGTTAAAATAACATTTACAGTAATTTTATTTTTTCTAAGGTTTATGTGACAATGTAATAGAAAATCACAAATAAAACAATTTTCTTTTTTCACAAATGTCTTTTCACAGAAAAGTATGCTAACTTAGCTACGTTATTGCTATGGACTGTTAGGTCAAATAAATACATTCTGTAAAATTCAAAAATAATTTTTTTCTTTTTCGAAAAATATATTTCTAAAATATTTCTAATAAAATCAGAACTGACCAAATTCTTGTTTTTGTTATTTTTGAAGTTATCACTCCTGTACATTTGACTCCAACATAATATCATATAATGGAATTATGTGTTGCCTGCCCTTTAAATATTTTTTTTTCAACTACCGGCCAACTTGGCTGTGACTCAAAATTTAAATTTCGGACCCTGAGTAATTATTTTTGCAGGTTCGTTGACTAATTGATCACGTTTAAAATGCATATTATTGCAGGAGCAAGCGGCTACTCTACTATTTGCGTGTTACTAAAGTATTATGCAGTATCTAAAATAGTGACTCTTAAGATGATAGCTCATTTAACATTTATGAACTATATAAAAAAACATTAGTGTTACAGCAGACCCATAATGTGTGCTAAGCATTATGAAATTAGCATCAACACTATGTTGAAGCTATCAAGTAATACACCAGCCTCTTAAGTCAGGAGTTTCATCAAAACTACTGAATTATCCTTACAGAAAGATCCTTCCTGCCCACAGCCATAATAAGAATAAGCAGCAGTTCTTTGTTGCGAAACCTGCACCTTGATCTCCCCTAAACAGCAGTAGCTGTGCTCTGTTCTGTGTATAAACAGATCAGAACCAGCCTCCTAAGCGGCAGCTCCGGCTGTAGTTTAATATATCCCCTGGATACCTAGGAGAGAAGGTAAAAAACTGACATGTGCTTCTCTATTTATTTAATCAAATTCTCCAGAATTTTAGAGCTACGTTGTCGGTTCACTGCTGATACGGTTTCTGTTGATTGTGCAGCTGACCCCAATTGCCACAACTGTCTATGTATGTGAGGGGCAGAAAGGCAGACAGCAGATAAATGGACAGAGACCATTTAAAGAAAAAAACAAAGCTTTAAAAAAAAGACAATAACGGCAATTAATAATTTTTTTTGTAGACTATTTTACTCGGCAACATTGTCTAGACGAATTGATGAATCGTGGCAGCCCTACTCATTTCCAAACTTTGGCGGAAGTGGCACTTAATTCCAGTGTCCAGTATAAACACTGTTGAAGATGTTATCTTAAAAAAACGTGGAAAAATAGATTATTATTTTTTTACTCTGCTGGTCAAAATAACAGACAACGAAAATGTATAATGCAACCTCTGGTCTAGATGCTTAAAAATGCAGATATTGATCTTCTTTGAAGTTTCAAATAAAATGGTACACAAATGACAAACTACATTTCAATAATTCTGCTATTAGCGTGCAATAATCTAGTTGAGGTTGGAAGTGTCTGAGTTTTGTCATTTTTAAACTAGAGCAGCTTGAAGATGGTCAGAGTGGTGAGAAATTCAGTGGAATAGCCCTTTAGTTATTTCCCAAATTGGAAGCTCACTTTCAGGGTTTTTTTTCAGAAATAAGTGCTTAGATGCAATAAAGTGGAGAGTTACAATCTTACTAAAGAACAAAATTGCTAGCACTCATTTGCTCCTTTGACAAACTAAACTACAAACCCCTTGGAGTCTCCTTGGCCATTTTAACATTTTTATTTTCATATACAGAAAATAGAACATTGCCATATCTACTTATAAACAAATGCTCTTTCATGCCAGTGATTAGAAAATATAATGGAACATATGTCTCCTTCGGTTTTGCTACATCTTACATCTAACATATAGTTTCCTACTGACTTTGGCGATTTTGAACACAAGGAGGTGTAGGAAAACAACAAAAAACGGCTGCTTTGTTTTGTGTCCATGTGTTTCTAGAGTATTCTGTGAGCTGCACTTCTGGTAAAAAGCTTTACAGCTTAATCAAAACTTACTTTCTGTCGTTCATTGCTCTTTGATAAAGAAATGTGTTCATAAGCCTAGAAAAAAACAGAAGCGGTGCTCTGATAGTAGGCAAACACGCTATGAAAACTTAGCAACCCCTGCTGTCCTGGTCGACCACTGCTGAAAAAAACAATAGAGACTGGAGTGGAAGAGCGGAGTACTATAAACAGAAAACGTCTCCATTAATACTTTTGTGTCTGAGTGCAAATTTGCGGTCGGAGAAGCATAAACTAGGCTTTAACAAATCAGCCCAACTTTCCCAGATGCCTTTGAATTGCTTCACTTTGGCCCAATTTTAAGTAAGCTACAAAAGTTCATAGCTAAGGAGGCTTCCTGTTCAGAGTGCTGTGTCCAAGCATATCAATGGAAAGTCTAGTGCAGGGGTCTCCAAATCAAGGCCTAAAGGGGCGGTGATCTACAAGTTTTGGATATGTCTCTGCTCCAACTCAGCTGATTCAAATTATCCAACTACCTCCTCAGCATGGCAAAGTTCAGCAGAGGCCTGCTCTCAAGCAATCCTTTAATTACGGTGTGTTGAACCAGGGAAAGAACAAAAAAAAAATCCAGGATACTGGCCCCTAACCCACAATTTCTGGGTTGCAGGCTGACAAATCTACTACTGAGCTACAGCCACTCCAGTCTATGATATTGGTTTCACCTTTGAATCACTGAAATACATTTACTTGTGACCAACACTCTTAAGTTTTCAAGTTTGAACTATATGCCGCACACAAAAATGTCATTCTCCATTATTTCAGCAATCACTGGCTTAAAAAGGTTTTACTATATGCAAAACAACTAATAGACCTCATCTTTAAAATTTATAGACTGCTAAAGACATGTCAGTGATGTATAAGTCAAGTTTTTTTAAAGATTTACTTTGATAATCTGTCAAACTTGAGGTTGCAGTCCTTTCAAGAAACAACCTCTGCAAAAAATACATAATAAAAATATTACTGATACATTAACCTAGCTTGTGTACTGTGCCCGATATTCAAATAATATTGAAATAGTACAGACAGTTGCCCCTATTCACTTTGAAGGACTTTGTTAAAAATTGGCCTAACTGGGTATTTGCTTGAGTAAGGGACACGGTGAGCTAATGAAGTTGTATGTGGTACACAACTGAATCGGAAAGGTTTTAGTGCCAAATGTGTGAACAGATTCACAACATTAGGAAATTGCTGCAATACTTTGTATAAACATATGGAAAGACAACCACTTCTAAGCATGATATAAATAAAAAGAAAATGGGATACACAGATTGGTATATACAGTAAATGATCAGTGTAAAATCAGACATGCAAAAGCACAACACAGTCATGTGACTGAAACAGAATGGCTGGTGGGAACAGTCTAATGCTGCCTTCACACCGCCCAAGACGGCAGCGTCAGTTGCGGCAAGATTACATGTAAAGTCTATGGTCGAGTACGCCAGAGGTCCGTCAGGGGTTCTCCGGTGTGTTGTGTACATTGGCTCCGTCAACTTCACTTGCGTTTCATACGGCAACGTAGCAATGCATTCAACGCAGAAGTTCAGCAAGCGGAACTTTTGACGGACCCAACGCAGTTAACGCAGTGCGGCAACCAATCACTGTAGGGATGTAACTATACAGGTATCTTGAATGAAGCCGGATAAGAAAAAATATTTTCAACAGTGGAAGACAAGCTGATCGTGGCCGTCTGCAATCGCAGAGAACTTTATGATCCATCCTCGTCTTTGTATAGGCAGATGGACAGGCGCTCCTCTGGAGGAATAGAGTGTCTGTAATTTGTGTCCTGGTAGGAGATTTGAGCTACAATGCGGCCCAGTAGGCCATCAAATTGGGCGTGAGACAGACGGACGTACCGCTGAAAGTGAACCTCATCCGTATGTAGCTCCTGGAGCAAATGGTTAAACTCCCCAAACTCAAAATGCATCTGAATAATGGGGGGAACCCACAAACAGCGCTGATGTAGCCGAAGTCGACGTTGCCTAGCTTTATTTAGCAAATAAAACCAAGTCACTCTCTAGATACTATCCGCCATAGTTCAGATCGTACAGCAACAGAAGAAGCCCCGCCCACGCGTTCTTTTTTCCTCAGATGCAAGCGTTGCATGCTTTTTAGGACATGCGTCAAACTTCATCCGTTGGATGCATCGAGCATCCAACGGATTCTGGGCAGTCAGCCGTAGGTCATTGTGGCTGCACTAGGGCAAAAGACATCCGCCTCCATCCTGCAGATAGACTCATCCCCGCCCGAGATGAGTCCTTAATTTTTTTGACAGACTGGTGGTTGGAGTTGCAGCAGTTGTTGTACAGGGAGTAGAGCAGAGGAGAAAGACAATGTAATGCAAAAAAATAGACATTTCTGTTTTTTTCTGTCAAGATGGTGTGCTAAGTGTACGTTAATGACAAATAAAAAACTTTTTTGATTTTAACAAATGGCTACAATGAAACAAACTGAATAATTTAAATTGGTCTGAATACTTTCTGTATCCACTGTAGGTGGGCCAGAGCCATGAATTCTTTAAATTTAAAAAGTAAAACTTTTTACTAGATTCTAGAAAAAATATGGGAAGCCAATGAAGCACTGAAAGAATGGGGAAGATGTGGCTGCGCTTAGATGTATAAGCGTTCTAAACTTCGTGAAGCTGCTCCTCTATGTCCTTCGAAAATGTCATAAATGCGCCTGCTGATGGTATTATTGGACAGAGGAATAACCTGTACTTTGGATGTTGCTGTTATCAGTCATAGATGGAACCATATCCATAGCACAGGTAAGTATTGAGTCCTCTTCAATTGTGTGCAGCTTTTATACTGTGTCGCTCAGTAGGAAACTGTATAGGAGCATTTGCAGGTGACAGATGTAACAAAACAATGGCAAGATATGCTGCGTCATATTTTCTACTTATTGTCATGAAAGAAAGTTGGTTCAGAAGCTTACTTGTCAATTTATTTGGTGCTTCTGGAACCCTGTCAAAAAAGCTGTCCAAGATGTTAGCAATGTCCAAGCATTTACTTTCGTACGAATGTATGAAAGTACATTGTATGTACAGTAATTTACCGACTACTGAGCACATTTGAATGTAAGCTAAACCAGCTCATTTTTAAAAGAAAATAATTTTTGCACATATGGGCTGCACAAAATATAAGTCGCAGGTTTTCATGTTCACACATGAGAGATTTAGAGACGGATGGTATACAGAACATTATTTTATGCTTATTTTAATTACCTTTACCAGGAAGTAATGTTTTCCTGCCCATCTGTCTGCCTATTAGCAGCATAGGTCTAAACAAATGGAAGCATTTTGAGGAAATTTTCAGGAAATGTCAGTGATAGGACCAGCAACAATTGATTTAATTTTGGGGGTTATCAGACTTAAAGCGTAAATCTACCTACCAACTACCAGCACCAACTCCACTCCTCTCCTGTGTCAGAGAGCTCACAAGGGCATCCCTTCATGCAAGAGCCCAAAATCTCCACTCTCCACTGAGAGACTGCACCAACAGCACAAACACAGCCGTACGTCTCATTAGGATACATTTTATTGGAAAAGTATAAAAAGTTAGACTTGTCTAACAATGTAAAGATGGGTGGGCTGAGTAGCCCTGCACTCTAAGTGCTTTTCTAGTTTAAGAGGTGCGTGTTTTGGAAGTAGAACACAAACATCGGCACTATTTTCAATTTCAATTCCCTTTTATTTATATAGCGCCATTTCACAACAAACGTCATCTCAGGGCATTTTACAACAAAAGTAATTTCAATACAATTATATCAACATTATAATCAGTTAAAAGTTTTCTATGGAAGGAATCCCAGTGGATTGTGTTGAGTCTTTGACCTGAGGTTGTGCCCAGATCATGCAGACTCCAATGACAGCAATTCCTCAGCAATCCCTCATAGTGAGCAAATAAGTAGCGACAGTGGAGAGGCAAAACTCCCCTTTAACAGGAAGAAACCTCTGGCAGAACCTGGCTCAGTACAAACGGTCATCTGCCACGACCATCTGGGGGTCTGAGAAGACAGAGAAGAAACAGCTTGGCGGATGCTTGGTCTCTTAGATCATCAACTGGACCGATGCTCCCCATCCAGCAAGGGGCATTATAGTTGACCAGGATACCAGACCGGGTGGAGCCTCTATGGAGAGAAAAACTCTGAGGAAAAAGACATGGTTAACAATTGCAATAACAGCAGAAAAAAGATATTATAAGAGTAGTAGAATAAAAAAGTGATCGTCTGTCCTCCAGCAGTCCAAGCCTATAGCAGCATAATTACAAAAATAGGATAACCTAAGCCATTCTAACTGTAAGCTTTATCAAAAAGGAAGGTTTTAAGCCTAGTCTTAAAAAATAGACAGAATATCTGCCTCACGGACTAAAACCGGGAGCCGGTTCCACGGGAGAGGAGACTGATAACTAAAAGACCTGCCTCTCATTCTACTTTTAGAAATCCTAGGAACTACTAGTAGACCTGCAGTCTGAGAACAAACTGCTCTGTTAAGAATGTATGGAACAATCAGGTCTCTGATCTAAGATAGAGCTTGACTATTAAGAGCTTTATGCGTAAGGAGGAGTATCTTAAACTCTATTCTGGATTTAACAGGGAGCCAATGGAGAGAAGCTGAAACAGGAGAAATGTGATCTCTCTTTTTAATATTCATCAGAACTCTTGCTGCAGCATTTTGGATCAACTGAAGGCTTTTAATTGCATTTTATGGACTTCCTGAAAGCAAAGAATTACAGTAGTCAAGCCTTGAAGTAACAAATGCATGGACTAGTTACTCTTCATCACTCCTGGACAGGATGTTTCTAATTTTAGCAATATTCTGGAGATGGAAGAAAGAAATCTTATAAACCTGTTTTAATATGGGATTTAACTGTCATGTCTTAAAAATAATAATAATAAAAAAATAAGACGATTTTCAGACCTTAGTTAGTAAACTTTTAATAAGTTTACTATAAGGTTGTTATGTGAGGTTAAACAAGTTTGTCCAATAAAACTATTGTCGCTATTTCATATAAGGCGCCAACGAGCTGACAACGAAATAATCATTTCAACAGAAATAAACACAGAATTTGTATTCCTTAAAATGAAACAGCTAAACAACTGAACATGACACGGTTGCGTACCTCACTTTATTTTTTTATATTAGAAATTGCAGTGGATCAGATTTTTTTATTTGTAGCGTTTTTATTTTTTAAATTTTTTTTTACTGTTGACTGATTACTATCAAAATAAATGACAAAAACATTAAATATACAAATAAAATGCCTGTTTTTACCAACATGGATGTTTTTCACATTTTAATAAAATCCATTCTTCTTTCTTTTCAATAGGCCCATCTTCCAACTTTTCTTCACTTTTTGTTGTGGACCTCGTTTCCCTGTGTCCCCGTTTTCTGAGCTGTATATCCACTCGGGTGTCCGAAAACATTTTTAAAAGCATCGTAGCTTTAAAGTGCCCAGGCATGCTTTAATGTCTCGTTTGTTATCCTTTTTCAGTGCGGTAAGAAATATGTCGGTAGTAGAGCTGATGAATATGGCCTCAAATCTATATTACGAAATAAAGCATATGTGGTAACAATATGTATTTCAGTATATATGTTTTTCTTTATATATGTCAAAATAACTGCTTATGAATATTATCTCTTTCCAGACACACTGCAGAAGAACATCTTCAAAAAGGTTTAGAATGTCATTTTCAACTAGGCCTGGGCAGTATACCGGTTCCTACCAAGAACTGCTTCTTGTTTTTGTTATGATATGAATTTTTAAATATACCTTGGTGAATAGCTCAGGCAACTTCTGGAACTTTTAATGTGGGGAAGTGTTTCAGTGGAGGACCAATTTCACTGCTACACACTTTTCACCACAGCATGAAAAGTACGGCTGCTGGCAGGAGCTGTCAGAGTGAACCACACATTGCTGACCCAGAGGAAGTAATTCCAAAAGAGGATCCATGTCTGTAGTTTAGAAGTTTATCGGCTTTAAAAGGTCATACCTGAACCAAACGGCATATCTTTTACAATTGTTATATCGAGTAACCAGTAGGGGGGAGTGTACAGCACTATTTCACTGTGTGTAGGTAGGTTTTCTTCTTCTTTGGCTCTCCGACCTGAGTTCTATACTCTGCCTTTTAGCAGAATTCTCCAGTACTACATGCAAAGCAAGTACAGCGTCAGTGGGAAGTTAAAAAACAAGTATATTTTTATCCTTGGAACATCAGGAATGTCTACTCTATTTTGACTAGAATCATAATCATTTTAATTCTTTTCATATAATTTACCTGGAAAGCAGGGGCGTTTATAGGGTTAGAAAAGACTGGTGGCTCAGCCCAGATGTTGGAGAACATTTTGAAAAAAACAAACAACTTTTCCTGCATTCTGGTGAATTTTAATAGGTCTTGAACAGAAATTGAGACCTGAATATTTTTTCACTTGGTCATGTGAATTAATAGTTTTTGTTGGGGCCAGACTTACAAGCCTATGGTGCTAAATTGCAAGTGCTACTTAAAATTAGTGCATACAGTTTTGTAGCCTGTTGCATTTAATGTATTTATTGAAACCGCTACGTTTTACTGTATGTGGCACAAATCTGATAAATAAATGAGTATGCACTGTGGCTTTTGTGCACTTATGAGAGACGAAAAATTCAACTACACCTGTCTTTTTCACCAATTTAGCATGCACTAACACTTCCGGCCCTAGGCCTGTATTAATTTCTATATCTAATATGTATGACGGCATTACAAAAGGGCTTTTAGGGATGGGCACTGGAGTGGGAGAGCCATACCGTTGTACCTGACAGATACTGACGTTTCAACCAATATTTATTACTTTCAATAATTACTGCCTTCTTTAGACAAAGATAAATTCCCATTTCCCATGAACCTTACTTATGTCCATAGAGCTACTATCTCCTGATCCGATGTTCTATTGCTGTGTTCTGCTGATGCTTCAGTGTTCACACATCAAAACCTATGATACAAATAGATATTTGAATTAACGTTTTGAAAAGGTTTTTATAAAAAATAGATTACTTGTTGAAACATGGAAACCTACTGTGACTCTCTGATGGTCTTTGTGCTGCTCTGCTCTTGCTCACATATCTAAAACGTGTGAAAATGCATATTTTAGTGTTTATCCCTGTAGTGTAATAAGTGCATCACTGACAAAGAACAAACCTCTTTTTACAGTCTTAAGAAGCAGCCCCAATTGAGCACCTGTTGTATTTTAAGAAATTTTCAGGCACAGAACCACGCAGCGTCCTTCGTTCTTTTTCTTTAGCTACAAGCACAAGTATTTCTTGGTGTAAAAGGCTCTGACATTAGGCCGTGCAATCGATAACAGCCCATGTGAAATGCTGCATGCGAAACCGAAACACAAAGTTAAAAACTGCGGGGAAAAAGTGGTTTGGACTTACCAAATTTGGCCTCAGTACCTGTCCTCTCCAGCTGATCGATAAATCCAGAGAAATGGTCCTCCACTCCTCCCTGATAAACGTGAATAAATCCCTTCAAGGAAAATAGAACCCACAAAGAATGTAATCCATAAACTCGATCTGTAGCAATATAAGTTCCCTTTTGCAACCCAAAAGTTTTAATTGTTTCATTTTTTTTTATGTTCGCCATCCATTCTTCAAGTTTTTTCGTGCTCTCGCTTCTCAAAGTGTCTGCACACGTAGCATACGTCCACGGCTCCATGTACGTCCCCCGAAACCTCTAGTCCAGTTACGGTGATTACGTGGCGTAGTACAATTAAAACATCCGATTATAATCATCCAGAGACCATACCGCTGTGTGCTCTGAGTCAAACAGATATGTAAACTAAGCAATATAGAGATAAGCAGCTGCAATATTGATTTTGGGGGGAAAATCTGGCTTTAAGTAATTTCTGTTTGTTACTTTGCTTTCCAGTACTGTAGCTGTTATCTACTGACAATTTTTTTTTTTTACAGGAGTCAGCCCTGTAACATAGATCTCAGCCTTTTGACAAGTGAAACGGCGGTCTGGTATTGTGCCAAAACCAGCATGAACCTTCAACAGCCTGCCCCTCTCCTTCCCCCTGTCCATCCTGATGTACAGATGAAACCCTTGCCCTTTTATGATGTGTTGGATGTTCTTATCAAGCCTTCAAGTTTAGGTCTCTAATGTTTCCATTGAACTTACACAACATACATGTCAATACTTATCTGTAACCTGATTCAAAATATACAAATACTTTTTTTTGTTAAAAAAAGGGCTTTTGAACCAGAACTGAATGTATTCCCTTTACAATTGGTAAAACATTTTGGGCCTGATTTATCAAGATTCCTAATCATGGCATCAAAACTGTGTGCGGGGCTAAAAAGTGGGTTGTCTTTCATTTGCGGGTGATCTAAGATATTGTGAGCAATTCATTACAGGGGCAAGGAGCAGTATTCAAATGAACACTTTGCGCCCACTAATGTGAGCTACGCCACGGCTAGAGAGATGAGAAACGTGCATGGATTCATGATGGCTCTATGGCAAAAAAGGCTATCTATGGCTATTACAGTGTTGATGTCAAGTTAGAATGTTGATTAGGCCTGGGCGGTTTTACCGGTTCATACCGAAAACCGGTGTTTATTTTCGTTATGATATGAATTTTTATATATACCCCTATACCGGTGAATAGCTAAGAAAACTTCCGGAACGTTTATCGAGGGGAATGTTTCAGCCAGGACCGATTTCACTGCTGCACGCTCTTCACTACAGTGTAGAAAATAAAGTTTTTAACTAAGTACAGCTGCTGGCAGGAGCGAAGCACACAGTTCTGATTAAGTAATTCCAAAAAAAGAGGAGCCTTGTCTATAGTTTAAAAAGTTTATCGGCTTTAAAATGTCAAACGAGAACCGAACGGCATACCTTTTACAAACGCTATTGAGAGTAACCAGTAGCGGGAAGTGTTGAGCGCTGTTTGACCGTCTGTGGGTAAACACTGTCAACGGCTGCAAAACCAGTAGAAAAAAAATCATTAATAGCGGTAAATATGTTTTACATACCATCTACAATACTTCTGCCGTCTTTTTTGCTGTTATCTGAATATTTACCAGCTAATAACCACCAACGGTCGCCCTGTTTATTTTACTTCTTCTTTGGCAAAATCCGATCTGAGTCTATACTCTGCCCCCTAGCGGGATTCTTCAGTACTACATGCAAAGCAATTAGAAGATGCAATTTGTCACCAACGTGAGGTTTAAAAAAATTATACATTCAGCATTAGAACATCAAGAATGCCCACTAGAATCATGATCAGTTTAATTTTGTTCTTATCATTCACCTGTGTCTGGAAAAAACAATATGATGCAGATATGGCAGTTAAATGGGCTATTTAAAGCATATTTTTATATTCTTCATTCTTATAAGATAATGTAGATATGAACAGTATGTATGTAAAAAAAGATACAGTTGAATACCGTTATGTTTTTTAAAAATACCGTGATATGAAGATTTTGCCATACTGCCCACCCCTAATGTTGATTTAATATCTTGTTTTTCAATAATAAATGAATGCGTGAAGTGTACATGCGCTGCTCTTTGCTCCATGCTGTCATCGTAATCTGGAGTCAGATTTATTAAAGCTACAGCATGTCCAGAACAAGGTCGACAAAATCTCCATATTCTACTAATGTTGAAATGCACCACACTTTATCATGGCCTTTAAATGTCAAGTTGCAGTAGAAAAAATTGTATCTTTAAAATGGGAAATATTTTAATAACTTGTTAGGTTTATGGCCATTAGTGTTAATTACTGTTAAGTTTTAATGTGTTTGAATGACATTTATTTGTCAATAATAAACTTATGTTGAATGTGGTGGCGCGAGGTTGAGACATGCCTTTCAGAAGCGGTAAAAATAGATGCTAGGCATACATTTTGATGTTTAATAAATCACAAAACGCCTGGAATGCCTACTTATTTGCCTGTTCTCCTCCCATTATTTTGCATGTTCTGACAGAAACTCTAATATTTCATATTCTTGCTCTGTGTTTAAGAGGTTCAATGGTTCAATTCTCTGCACCGTTTTAGTATGCTTATGCGACAGTGCGGTTTATACCGGTTTTAACGAGCGCACAGTGTTGATAAATCAGGCCCCTTGTGTCTAGATTGGATTGCCCTCCCAGTTTATAACACCCAAACAAAGCACATAAAAGTTAACTCTGTTTATGTGTGTATTTATGTTTTCTGGAACTGTTTCTGGTAGAATTCCTTATTTATGTTTTCTGGAACTGTTTCTAGTAGAATTCCTTACCTTCTTAAGACAGAAGACTACCTTTTCTAGGGTAAAGGACAATAGGGTAAAGTAAATTAACTTTAAGTTAAGGTGAGGAATGGACTGGTAATGATTAAAGTTAGGGTAAGTGATGGTTAACAAATAGAGTGATAAAACTTAATTTTAAAGCAAAACAGAGTTCCAATGTTGTTTGAAATACAAATTTGTCAGTTTGTGTTTTGTGAACATACAATGAATACATTTTATGACATCACCCATGTTTTTAGGAGCAAGTACTGCACAGAGATACCATCAGGAAAAGTATTTTATTTTTGCTTTAACACCACAGCAAGTTCGAGAAGTATGCATATCCAGGTATGGGCTGTTAGATAAAATTTCTTTACCTGGAAAATCATATACATTAATACCCGCTGTATCTGTTGTTGTTTTTTACAGAGACTTCCTGCCAGGTGGCAGAAGAGACTATATGGTTCAAATTCAACTAAGGTAAAATCTTTAAAGTAATCATTCTATATCAGATAGTAAAGAGATTAACACATTTTAAATACATTTGATAACTCAAATAACTTAAATTTAAACAATGATATTAGTTTAGCTGCTCTTCTTAAATTCAACTAAACTGTCATAATTGACTAGTAAAGCTTAAGTCTTATTAAGTGGCAGTTGCCCAAAAAAGAAAAAAAAAATGCTGCAGCTAGGGATGGGTACCGAAACCCGTTATTAAATCAGCCCCGTGGCTGATTCTGACGGTCCACACAGACCCATAAGCTTCAGCCTTATCGGTCCTCTTTACGGTAAAAGTAAGGTCGTATTCATCTTTTGCGGGAGATAAAAACACAAGCCAAACACTCTATTGGCAGCCCGCTCCTCCTTAACAAGCACACGCAGGGACTGATGGTGGGACTGCTGCACTGTTACGTTTTCGCTTTGTGCTCTAACAGCAAAAATCGACTACACAATTAAACGTTGTTCCTGTATTGATCTGGTGGCTACCGTTCCTGTAAGGAGGGGCTTTCAGTGCATTCCATTTAGTATTTACTACCCCGCAAAAAAATGAAAAAAAAAACTTGACGCTTAGTGTGAGGATCAGAGATGTTTATGAATCAGGTGAACAATCTATAAAACTATAAATGATGATGACCAGTGATAGTAAATGGATACATAAGAAACAAGGAGAAGAAACGAGCTCTATCAGGCAAAAAAAACACAAACAGAACGCTGCTGGAACACTGCTAAACATAAAACATTGATGTCATGCATTTATTTCACTGGAGTCTGGGAAGGAGTGGAACAACAAAACAAAAAACATTTCTGTTCCCTAGGGGGGCATGGCAGAAAATATTTGAGAAGCAGTGGCTAATATAGTGTTTTTATTAAGTTATTCATTTTGTACTTTTTATTTTTTTTTATTTTCTGTGCTTTGCTGTTCTAATTGTTAAAAATAAAATAATTTTTGTTCATTATTTTTTATTTTCCCTTTTTGTTTTAATCTTTCAAAAAAAAAAAGTACAGATAAAGATACAGATAAAGTACCGGATCGATAAGGAGTAGCATTAAGAGTAGTAGTATCGATAAATCCTTAACGATACCTATCCCTAACTGCAGCAGTGTCCCTCTACAGGATTTTGCAAGATGACTGTAAAGGCAATTCCTTCTTTCAGGCACCCTTAGTTCTACAATAATTGAGCAGGCTGCCTGATGTTGACATTTGCTTACACACAACAATGTTTCCCACACAAAGACGAATCTGTGGCAGTTGGAGTTGGCGCACTGCCACAGATTCAGCACCGACCCCAAAAAAAAAAAATTAAAACCAATCATCACATATTAAGTTTCGTTTTTCTTTTTACGCTATTTTATGCACCCCTCCAACAATACCCGACTGCAGCCGCAACACCTCCACCTCTTCCCCTCTCTCTGACAGCCTGGGACGTGTCGTCTGTGTGACAGCAGGGGTGTCTTGTTTTACTCCTTAGCCAAGTGCAAACGGGGTGGCATTCTTAAACTGTTTTTCCGGGTATGGAGGAGGAAAGTGGGGGAAACCATTAGACACTACATACATGGGAATAGTTGCCAACCCTCCCGCTTTTCCCGAGAGAGTCCCGAATTTCAGTGCCCTTCCGAAAGGGTGCTGCCATTTTTCCCGAATTTCTACCTATATCTGACAGCGTCACATTTCCTGTACACGCCCTGTTTCTTACGTGAGCGGGATGGAGAATAAAACATATTTCATTTGTATTTTGCCAAAGAAAGGTGCTATGGGATACAGTTTCCTTATTTGTGACATGAAAACCCTTCATCTGTTGGGGAAATTTGCCTTTTTGAATCCAAAATAGGTCACCTACGTGATTCGTATATGTCCCATGAGAACACAGCATATAATTTTTTGACATGTCATTTTTACAGATGGTGTAGACGGTGGGGTTTTAGCATCCTTGCTAAACTGCATCTAAAGCAACTCTTTAATGCTTCTTTCTACTCACAGGTTTTGCTTGGCAGAGACAAGTTGTCCTCAAGATGATAATTTTCCCAACAGTCTTTGTATAAAGGTCAATGGCAAGCTTTTCCCTTTGCCTGTAAGTGCAGATATTCCATTACAACACTAAAGTAAAAATCATCCACTGAAATATTATAGGGGTGAAAAAAACTAAATTTTCTATCTCTAGGGATTTGCACCACCACCAAAAAATGGAGTTGAACAGAAGAAAACAGGAAGACCCCTAAACATTACCTCACATGTCAGACTCTCATCCGCTGTGCCGAACCAAATTTCAGTTACATGGTCCCCGGAAATTGGAAAGGTGAGAGTAACAATGTCTTGTATAATTTGATAGAACTATTTCCATGATATTATGAAGTCATTTTGAGTGCCTGATGACATGTTACTCATTTTAACAATTTGGAAAAATAAAAATCCCTAAAATGTACAAACTGACAATGAACCAATACTCATCTGCCTCCTCGTCATCTTTGATTCAGGATTCTGTTAGTCTAATTTTACTTGGTCCAAATTTCCTATAAAATTGAATAGCTATCAACAGAATAGATTAGCAGTTACCCACAGATCCCTGAGTATAAGAAAAAAATATGTTTGACAAAGGGTTGGTTTATTGGCAACTAAGGAAACAACAGAGACCATGGGCCTGATTTATCAATATTCCAAATAAAGAGTGCAAAATTGTGCGCCGCAAAATTTTTTTGTCACTGACATGTTACAGGTTTGCGGGTTATATGCTAAGATGGTGTATGTTAATTATAGCAGTTGCAAAGAGCAATATTCAATGGTGACTTTGTATCTGCTGTTGTGTGTGCCAGCCTTTGAGCCCCCTGCACTGCGCCACAACCAGAGAGACGAGGAATAGAGGCAGTGGATTCATGATGCGTCTTTGGAACAAATAATTGTGTGTGGGGGGGTCATACATGTCAAGTTTTGGCTGTTAAAGCATTAGTTACTATCAGGCTAGTATTGTAGCAAATTCAGGGCTCTAAAAATAAGGTGAAACAGAGTCATGTTTCTGCGTGGCATTAAATGGCATTAAAAGTCATTAAATGGATTGTACAACAATTAAGGTCTTAAATGGCATTAAATAGCATTAAATCTGATTATAAGCAGAATTTTAATTCTTTCAGGAGTTAAATATTAAAAATAGTTACGTAAACAGGGATTCTAATACCAGGAAAACCTATTTTATGGCTCTAACCCGGCCCAGCCAAAAAAAATAGTTAACCATGACAAGTTACTTTTCTGTAACCAACTGTCGAATTTCTTTAGCAGCTACTGTGAGTACCACAAACGTTATAACTGCTGATGTAGTGAACACTACCATTAGAACATGGAGCAGTCTTCCAGTGTTATTTGGATGGTGCATAACGCTGTGTGTGAAGGTTCTCTGCTGTCTGAACACTGCCGTGCAGCATCAAATGAATGTGTTTCTGAGTTGGCAGTTTCCACATTCAGAAATAGGCACATTTTTCTTGTGGATGGAAAAAACTGGCTTGATGATTAAAGTGCCAATCAATAAATTGCATGCAATGTACAGTACAGGCCAGATGTTTGGACACACCTTCTTATTCAGTGCATTTTCTTTATTTTCATGACTATTTACATTGTAGATTCTAACTGAAGGCACACATATGAATGAACATATATGGAATTATGGAGTACTTTTACAAAAAAGTGTGAAATAACCTGGCCTCCAAAGTCACCACACCTGAACCCATTCGAGATGATTTGGGGTTAGCTGAACCACAGAGTAAAGGCAAAAGGGCCAAAAAGTACTAAGCCTCTCTGGGAACTCCTTCATGACTGTAGGAAAACCATTTCTGGTGACTACCTCTGGAAGCTTAAGAGAATGCAAAGCAGTAATCAGAGCAAAGGGTGGCTACTTTGAGGAATCTAAAATATAACACGTATTCAGTTATTTGACCCTTTTTGTTTAAGTACATAATTCCATACATTATGTGTTCATTCAAAGTTTTGAAGGCCTTAATTGAAAATTTAGTACAATGTAGTCATGAAAATAAAGAAAACGCACTGAATGAGAAGGTGTTTTCAAACTTCTGGCCTGTCCTATATATGTATATTAATTAGTTGCCGTGAGTGCTTTTGATGTCAGTCAATAAAAATAAAAAAAGGAATTAAAAGGGTATAAAAAAACATTAAATCAGATGAGCTGATTACTACAGAAACCATGAGAAGGCGTTTAAGATATTTAATTCAACATGTCCGGCCAGAACATGGAGGGAATTGAGGTCAGTCATGCACTCACCAACTCAACCCTTCTAACCTTTAAATACATTTCCATCACAACGGTTTAATCTTGCATTGCGTATGACCAATCATCTTGTTCACCTTTTCTTTAAATTAGGTGTCCAACTCCCAGTGAGGCAGCATCACGTCAACCTGATAGTAGAACGAATTTCAGTCTCTTGGGTCAGTGTGCTTAATAAATCACCTTCTGTATGTTTTCTGCGCCTACTGTGAGGTTTGCGCACATTTTAACAAGCGCCAATCATTGATAAATCAGGCCCTATATATTTAATAACCGTATTAACCATGGGAAAGGTATTGAGCTGTTAAAGATGTTTACAATTTACTTTGTTTCTGCTCTGAGTAGTGGTTAGCTTGACTCAAATGTAGTTTTCCCTAATTCTCTGAACTAAAGTAAAATGTAAATGTTGGAGAAGAAAATCCTGTTTTGGTGCAATGGTACAAAAAAAAATCATGGTTCTGTTCATAACTTGGTTTCAAGATTATAATTTGATATATTTTCAATGTTTCTTCCATTAGAGCAGTATCATTTTGCTACTGGTTCAGCAGATGGCTGTTGAAAAAAACATGAAAGAAATGCATATTATTTTCTCCGATTACTTCTAGCATAAGAAAAGTAGGCAGCATAGAACCGACTTTACATTAGAATATAGTGAAAAAGTTCACTTTTTTTGTAGTTCATTTTGGAATGTGAAATGCTTATATTGCATATTAAATTAGAATATAAAATATAGAGCGAAATATTTTGCTTCTATTTCTTGTCATTTTGTTAACTATCCCTTACACGTAATGAAATCCAAAAATTTTGTGTCTCTGAATAGGTGAATACTAAATAACACCACTTCTGGAACATTTTTTGTATGGCTTACTCAATTACAGGAAAACTGCTGACTGTGCATATGTCCTGAAAAATGTCATTAGCTACGTTTACATGTGCAAAATATCTTTAATCCAATCAGAGTTCGGATTAGAATTTCACTGTGTACATGGGCCCTGAAAATATATATCCAATTATTGCAACTGTTTACATCCTCTACATTTCTAAGCAGAATAAATCATGTTGACATGTGCAGAACTATCTAAAACACAAGAAACTGCCATAGACGAAGAAATAGACTTCCATTCTAAACAAATATAGCTGAACCAATTTAAAATGGAGGACTATGATGTTCTTCAGAGCGTGCTTTTATTTTTTTCTGGTCACGGTTTTATATCCACACGAGCAAATTATAAACCAAATACCTTTAGTTTTTTAGGCTGACTTATTGTACGTCTACGTGTGACGTGCACAGAATCGCCTACATCCGGAATAAGGGTTTACATATTGGATAAAACCACCCCTCTCAATAGGAATTACATTTTTATCTTAATGAGTTTGGTCGGATCAGAGTAATCTGAATGGCATGTTTACATGAAGCATTTTTATTCCGATCAGTCTTTTTAATCCGATTGTGTACATGTAAATGTAGCCAGTGAGTCTCCACAAGGAGAATGAACTTCAAAAGGGTATTGCTCAAGAAGACGGTTGTTCACAAACTACTGTATCTAAGCATATTTGTAGAAGCGGAAAGAAAATGTGTGATAGGAAATGCTCCACAATCAGAAGGTATAATTGCAACCTGAAGAGAATTGCTAAGCAAAAGCTAATCAAGAATTTAAAGGCTCACCATGAGAAAATGAGCTTAAGACAGAGCACCAAAGTCATTTTTCATAGACAAATCCTACACAACAGCTACAAATGTCAGATTCTTTGTCTCATGCCTCTTCTGAAGCTAAGACAACATAAGCAAGTGAGCTAAGAACTGGACTGTTGCCCAGAGGTCCAAAGTCCTCTTTGCCATATGAAAGTACACAGAAAAAAAAGTATAAAGGCAGCACTTTTGTTTTTTCTTTTCCCAGTTCTCCTGTGTTGAACTCAAAGATCTGATCATATATTGATTATACATTGCACCGGTGTGCCTTAGACTGGCCACAATAAAAGGGCACTCTGAAATGTGCAGTTGGATCACACAGCACAATGCTACAAATATTGCAGTTTTGAGGGCACATGCAATTGGCATGTTGACCACAAGAATGTCTGCCAGAGCTGGTGTCCTTAAAATTAATGGTAATTTCTCTACCATAAGCCGTCTCCAAAGGTGTTTCAGAGAATTTGGGAGTACATCCATCTGGTCTTACAACCACATGTAACCACACAATCCCAGGAGCTTCACTTTTTCAGCATATTCCCCTCAATGATTGTCCATGACCAGACACCTGGGCAGCCTAAAAAAATTCTGCACAACAGGTCAGAAACCATCTCAGGGAAGCTCATCTGCATGCTTGACCTCATCAGGGACCTGACTGCAGCTATTTGTTGTAGCCAACTTAAGTTGGCAAATTGACACATTCAGCACATTGGATAGGCATACCTTTCAAGGATTAATCCCAGTTTTCACTCTTCAGGGAAGTTTGCAGAAAGTGTGCGTAGTGTCATGAGGTTCAGCGGTTTGTTCATGTCAGCATTGTGGATTGAGTGGTAATGCTGCATTCAGACCGCATCCGTTGGATATGTCGAGCTTCCAACGGATGAAGTTTGACGTATGTTCTTTTTGCCTTCCGTAGCCTGCTTCTGAGGAAAAAACAACGCATTGGCGGGGCTTCCTCTGTTGCCGTACATTCTGAACTATGGTGGACCGTATCGAGAGAGTGGCTTGGCTTTATTAGCTAGATAAAGCTAGACAACGTTGACATTGGGTGCATCAGCGCCCATTATTCAGATGCGTTCCGAGTTTGGGGAGTTAACCATTTGCTCCAGCAGCTGCGTATGGATGAGGTTCGCTTTCAGTTCTACTTCCGTCTCTCCCGCGCCTAATTTTAAGACCTCCTCAGCTTATATCTTATATCTCCTACCAGGACACCAACTACAGGTTCTCTCTTCCTTTTTAGGAGAGCCTGTCCATCTTACTTCGGTAAGTGTTATTTATGATTTTTTTTTAAATCTGCGTTTGTTGAAAATGTTTTCACTGGACCCGCGCTTCACTCAAGATACGTGTATAGTGACATAACTACAGTGAGAAGCTCTGATTGGTTGCCGCACTGCGTTAACTGCGTTGGGTCCGTCAAAAGCTCAGCTTGCTGAACTTCTGTGACGCATGCGTTGGTACGTTGCCGTATGAAACGCAAGCGTCGTTGACGGAGCCAACGTACTCAATACAACGCAGAGCCCTTGACGGACCTCTGACGTACTCTACCATAGACTTTACATGTAATCCTGCCGCAACTGACGCTGACTTATGGGCTTGGTCTGAATGCAGCTTATGGAATCGGCACATGTTATGGAATATGTTATGGACAACGAACACAGGTGCCTTTTGTTGATGGCATTTGAATGCACAGCGATACCGTGACGAGATCCTGAGGCCCATTGTTGTGCCATGCATCCACAACTGATACTAACTGGTTTTCTGACTCTCCCAGTAAAGCAAAAATTGCCCATTTCAGTGTCCTTTTACTGTGGCCACTTTAAGGTACAGGTGTTCAGTATTCATGCTTTCTAATCAGCACCTTGAAATGCCACACCTGCGAGGTAAATGTAATTATCTTGGCAAAGAAGAAGTTCTCATCAACAGATTTAGGCAGATTTGTGAACAATATTTGAAAGTAATGGTTATTTTGTGTATATATAGAAAATGTTTCAGATCTTTGGGGTCAGCTCTTGAAAAATGGAGGCAAAAGAAAGCAAAGCATAAATATTTTTGTTGGATGTATGGATGTATGTCATGGCCAAAAGTTTCGAGAACTACGTAAATAGTGGAAATTGGAAAAGTTGCTGCCTACGTTGTTATAATAGCAATTTGCATATACTCCAGAATGTTATGATCAGTGATCAGATGAATTGCATAGTCCTTCTTTGCCATAAAAATTCCACTGCATTCCATTGCTGTCATTAAAGGACCTGCTGAGATCATTTTAGTAATCGTCTTGTTAACTCGGGTGACAAAGTTGACGAGCACAAGGCTGGGTATCATTATGTCAGGCTGATTGGGTTAGAATGGCAGACTTGACATGTTAAAAGGAGGGTGATGCTTGAAATCATTGTTCTTCCATTGTTAACCATGGTGACCTGCAAAGAAACGTGTGCAGCCATCATTGCATAGCATAAAAATTGCTTCACAGGCAAGGATATTTTGGCTACTAAGATTGCACCTACAGTGCTCTGCATATATGAGTACACTCCACTACGTTTGTCAGAAAACCTTTAGCTTCCTTTCAGAATCAACATTCTGAATGATATACTATACTACAAAATACTCCCACAAATGTGGGTCATTGATTGCAAACAAGATTTGTTCATTTGCACACAAAAAAAATTGATTTGCCTAACAAATTCATTCAAGCCCATGTTGCAAAAATGAGTACACCCCAATTATAGTCTCGGAGATATATACTAGGAGAAAAGCCACATTTAAGGCTACAAACTTAACAGGCATTCAACCACAGGTGAGTCTAATGATTCATTTAAGAGGTGTTCAGCAGACAGGTGACTATATAAGGGCATTACTTTACAAAGAAAACCCCTTCCCATTTCATGCTGTCAGTAATGGCTCCCCATGGAAGAGAAATCTGAGAAAGGAAATCATTTCTGTACACAAAAAAGGTGAGGGCTACAAGAAGATCAGCAAAGCTTTTCATATCAGTCAAAATACTGTAGCAAAAGTGATCAAAAAATTTAAGAAAGTTTAACCATCTTATATGGCTGTCCAGGCCATCCACCAAAGTTAACATCTCGACAGGAGTGTCTTCTGATGAGAAGGGTTAAAGAAAATCACCATGCAAGTTCACTGTAGTTACCTACAGCAGTAGAAAGTCAAACTGGAGTGACCGTTTTCCGGGACACCATACGGCGCACACTACAGAGGAATGGCATGCATGGGTATTGTTCATGAAGGAAGCTTATCCTAAAGCCCATGCACAAAAAGCACGCCTAGAATTTGCTAGGGCCCAAGCTGAAAAAATGAAGACTACTGGGAATTTATACTCTGGAGTGATGAGACCAAGATCACTGTTTTTGGTACTAATGGTTTAAAAATTGCATAGTGTCGTAAAGGGGAGGATTTCAAAGAAAAATGCACGCCGCCTACAGTGGAACATGGTGGTTGCAGTGTCCTTATGTGGGGCTGCATGAGTGCTGCTGGTGTTGGGTGGTGTTTCATTGATGGTATCATGAACTCAACAATGTACTGCTCTATACCGAAGGAGAAGATGCTGCCATTACTCCGTGCACTTGGTCGTCGTGCACTTTTCCAACACGACAATGATCCAAAAACACACATCTAAAGCTACTGTTGCATTTCTGAAGTAGAACAGGGTGAAGGTGATTGAATGGCCAAGTTTTATCTCTTGACCTGAACCCAATCGAACACCTTTGGTGAATTCTGAAGTGACAAGTTGAGAATCCCTCTCCATCCAGCATCCAGGCCCTAAAATAGGTTATTCTTGAAGAATGGAAAAAGGAAAATTTTGCCTAGATCATGCCTAGAAGACTTGGTGCTGTCCCTAAAAATCATGGTGCTCATACAAAATACTAGATGTAGTACTTATTGTTGCAGGGTGTATTCATTTTTGCTTCAACCAATTTGAGTAAAACTGAAGATTTTGTGATCGAAATTAGATTATTAACCTTAATTTGATGTTGTGGAGTAAAATAAGTGTTCAATAAAACTCGGCCTTGTGGAAAGTTTGGAAATTGTTCTTTTTTTCATTGAGCTACATATAAAATTCATACTTTTTAAAGGGGGTATACTCAGTTATGCAGAGCACTGTCAATCAACAATTTATAGGATTACAAGAAGTTCAAGGAAAGAGGTTCAATTCTTGTTAAGAAGGCGTCAGGGCGTCCATGAATGTCCAGCAAGCACCAGGATCGTCTCCTAAAGAGGATTCAGCTGCGGGATTGGAGTGCCACCAGTGCAGCGCTTGTTCAGGAATGGCAGCAGGCAGGTGTGAGTGCATCTGCCGCACAGTGAGGGGAAGACTTTTGGAAGATGGCCTGGTGTCAAGAAGGGCAGCAAAGAAGATGTGCTGGGGCCTCCCGCCCCTGGTGGATCAGCTGAACGGGAGTGCCTATTTGGGTCAGCAGGGGAGCTGGCTCCCTGGGGTTGGCATCCTGTCACCCCAGTTATTTCCTTCCCATCCCCATTTGCCTCTGTCCACCTGCTCTTTCATTCTACCATTCAAGGCCTTGGGACGTGGGCACGTCACTGGGGTGCGGGATGGAGTTTCCGTCTTCGCTACCCGTTGGCGGCCTGGGTCCAAATTTTATTGAGCAACTTAGACACTTACACTTGCAACATTTACATGACACACGCACATGTAGGGACCTGACGTTGGTGCGCCTCGGCACTGGAGGCGGGGCCCATTATACGGGGCCTCGCCTGTCGTGCCGGTACCCACTGTTTAAATACATCTAGACACTGAGGGCCCGGGGAGGGAGATGGGGGTACCTGGCAGTATTCCCATGTCCCACCCCTCTGTTTTAAGTGCAGTTTAGAACAACACGCAACAACACCACAATTGAGCAGGGGGAGAGAGGCTGGGGTTTTTTCCACACCCCTGTTCGTTGGACCATCAGGGGTTGAAGCCTGGGTAGATTGTCAGGTCGTCTGGTCGGGGACCTAGGCTAGTGGGCTACTCTTGCCAGGGTGGGGGCCTTGGCGGTCTGCTTGTCCCCGTCCTGGTGGGCAAGGGGGCAATCTCCCGGGTGCAGGGGCAGGGTGCTCTATCGGGGCGTCTGTCCGTGGGCCTGGGAGTATAGAGTATGTATGGGGTGTATGAATGAGTGTACAGCGTCCTTTTTTCGTGTGTCCTATATATGTAAGAATGTGTGCGCATCAGAGGGAGGGTATGTATGAGTGTCTCTGTCTGTCTATGTCTACTTGTCAGGTTGGGTGTTTGGCTGCCCTCTGGCCTGGTGCATCTTCTTCCCCTCCGTCACTCCCCGTCGGTGATGGATGGTCCTGCCCGCTGGTCGATGATGGCTCTCGATGCCTGGGGCCAGGGGTCCCGGTTGCGGCCAGGTTCTGTCCTGGTGCATGCCTGGCTGGTCATGGGTGGGCCGGTGTGTCGGGCGGCCGCTGTTTCGGGCCGACGTCCTCCTTGGATTGAATGGGGCACCTGTTATGGGGGTGCCGGGGTTGTAAAGTAGGTTGGTGCCGTCCGGTGGATCGGTGGGGACTGTGCCCGGCGCCCAAGCTCCTGCCAGTTCCATGAATTCTACTGCCTGGTCGGTTCATCTTGGGGGGCTGTCCGGCATTGGCTGGGCCCCAGATCTTGGCGCTCTGCATGGGGCGGGATCTGGACCCGGGAGCTGGTAGATCTAGATGTCCAGGTGCTGGCTGGACGCGGCCTGGGGAGGGCGTACATCCGATGTGGATTTTACTGTGGCTCCCTGGCATGTGGGTGTGTGGGAGGGGCCGGGTTGTTGGCGGTGGGTATTGGTCCGGGGTGGCGGCGGCGGCGGCGTGTGTTGTCTGTCCGTCGGCTGCGGGCAGCTCCTGCCTGGCGGCGGCGGGGGACCCCTCTCGGCGGGTCCCTGGTCGGGGCCCTGCTGGGGGGCGGGGTGCCCCTGATCCCCGTGGCCTCCGGGTCCTGTTCCGGGCCCGCCCTGGCCTAGCCGGTTTCCGGCGGAGCCCATGGGCTCGTCCCTGCGATCTCTCGGGCCCCAGCATTGCGGCTGCTTGGTGTTCCCCTGGGGCTTCCATCTGTTCCTCTCTTGGTGGGTGATTGGCCCTGCGCTGGTCCGCCTGCGGCTCCTGTGCTCTGTGGGACTCTGGATGCATGCGTCTCCTGCCTCCTTCATGTCTGTATCGATTCCTGTAGGACGGATTGACGGTTCCTTACACCAGCTATCAATCACTTGCATGGGGAAACCTTATTCAAACCGGCATGCTCGCACACACACATAGGTGTGGGTACATTGGTGTGGACGGACATATCTTGAGCTGAGGTTATCGTCATTAGTTAGTTGTTACCAGGAGCTTACCGGAAACATTATTATTGTGTTCATTAATCCATGCTTGTGTGTAGTGAATGTGTAATTCTTAGTTTTTATTACTGGATCTGAACTATTGGTGTGGTTCTGTTCAGTTCGTTGTTTTTGTTTGTTTTGTTTTACCGCTTCTCTGCCATCCGGCAAAGGCGGAGGACTGGAATGTTTTCTTGTGTTCTTTGTTTGCCTCCCTGTCTTGTGTTGTCGGTTCGCACCTCTGCTGGTCCGGTTTCTTTTCTTTACCTTCTTCCTTTCTTCCTTCTTGTCTCGGTTTCGTGTCCATGACTTCAGGAAATTGAACCCTCAGTAAAAAATAAAAAAAAATTTAAAAAAACACAGGGACAGATTGATCTTCTGCAGAAAGTATGGTGAATAGACTGCTGAGGACTGGGACAAAATCATATTCTCAAATGAAGCCTATTTCCAATTGTTTGGGGCATCTTGAAAAAGGCTTGTCCGAAGAAGAAAAGGCGAGCGCTACCATCAGTCCTGTGTCATGTCAACAGTAAAGCATCCTGAGACCATTCATGTGTGAGGTTGCTTCTCATCCAAGGGAGTGGGCTCACTTACAATTTTGCCCCAAAACACAGCCATGAATAAAAAAATATACCAAAACACCCTCCAACAGCAACTTCTTCCAACAATCCAACAACCGTTTGGTGAAGAAAAAGGCATTTTCCAGCACGATGGAGCACAGCGCCATAAGGCAAAAGGGATAACTAAGTGGCTCGGGGACCAAAACGTTGACATTTTGGGTGCATGGCCTGGAAACTCCACAGATTTTAATCCCATTGATAATTTGAGGTCAATCCTCAAGAAGCGGGTGGACAAACAAAAACCCACTAATTCTGACAAACTCCAAGAAGGGATTATGAAAGAATGGGTTGCTCTCAGTCAGGATTTGGCCAAGAAGTTGATTGAGACCACGCCCAGTCGAATTGCAGAGGTCCTGAAAAAGAAGGGCCAACACTGCAACTACTGACTCTTTGCATAAATGTCATGTAATTGTCGATAAAAGCCTTTGAAACGTATGAAGTGCTTGTAATTATATTTCAGTACATCACAGAAACAACCGAACTAGTCTGAAAGCAAAGATCTAAAAGTAGTTTAGCAGCAAACTTTGTGAAAACTAATATTTGTGTCATTCTCAA
Organism: Apricaphanius iberus; assembly: GCA_028564705.1. Classification (NCBI taxonomy): domain Eukaryota; kingdom Metazoa; phylum Chordata; class Actinopteri; order Cyprinodontiformes; family Aphaniidae; genus Apricaphanius; species Apricaphanius iberus. Next base: position 92,364 of record JAPXFQ010000321.1, read on the forward strand.
AACTTGGATGGATGGATGGGTGGAATGAGCTGTAAAGGTAAAATATGTGTTTTGAATTGCTGCTATATAAACCGACTGAATTTAAAAGAAATGTAATGAAAATTCACATTTAATTTGTAAAATAAGGTCACACAGTCTGGAAGAAAAGCGGAAAGGTACATTGCTACATCTGCAGGTGTTAATCTGAGTCCAATGTAGCCATCTATCAGAAAATGTTACAGCACTTTGTGCTGTTGCTTTGAGACATAGTTTTATGTGCTTTTCATACTGAATTTCTTCTTGTGGGACAATAAAGAATTGTTCTATTCTCATAGTTAAAGCAAAGTCTGTACCCAAAATATTTAAAGCAAAATACATGCCCCTTTACACTCCTAGTATTCTGCATCCTTTTTCAAAATAACAAATATTCTTTTAAACATTTTTGATTTTTGGTTGTGTTTTTCAGAGTTTTTCTCTCTCTGTGTACCTTGTGAGGCAATTGACATCACCATTGCTCCTGCAAAGACTGAGGATGAAGGGAATCAGAAGCCCAGACCACTCCAGGGCACTAAGTAAAAAATTATATTTTTGTGTTAGTTTCATATTTTACAGTTACATTTTTGGCGAAGATGCCAGTCAGTTGTCAAGTCAGTTGTTCTTAGTCCTGTTCCACATGACCCACTTTCCAATTTCTAGGTGTTGCACTTCCAAGACACACCTGACTTAAATGAATGTGCAACATATAAGCTTTTGACTGTGGACTAGAGGTGATGAAGCCAAGTATAACCAAATATTTATATATTGTTTATTTGTTTTCCATTTAACATGGGTATCAAACCAGAGCCAGTACTGATGTTCTTGAACAAAAACCTTCAATATTAAAAAATGTTAGCTAATCATTAGAATTTTCCAATATGGAAGATTCTGTTGGCATCTACAGAGCACGTTTTAACCACAGCCTGTTATGTCACTGACTTTTGAATGAGGAAAGTTTTCTTATGTTCTTCCATCCTCTCAATTCAAACTGTGTGAAATGTTTTGCACTTTTGCGTTGTCCAAAAGACAAAAGTTCAGACTGAAATTCAGAGAGAATTTTGGAGGTGCCATGTTGTGGCTAGACAAATGTTTAATTAAAAAAATATATCTGACACCTTCTGTTAACTTATGAATACAAACCCGAATGGAATAATCGTGATGTATCAAGATGCGTCGGGATACTGAATAGCATTGAATTGTTGACATTATAATTGTAATTGAGTCGAATCAAGAGTTTTGTGAAGACTCTACTTTGGACCCTAAAGATCAAGATTAAGAAGCACTGTTTTAAGGGAATTAGGATCTCTTTTAAAGTTCTAATTTGGTATACTAAACACACAACTTTTCAAACCTTTGAAGTTACTTATATAGCCCTACAACCCAAAAAAACTGATTATATTAAAGAATTATCTGTAAGAATCTAAGATTTAGGGCGCTTTCACATGTGTGGCCGTGCCAGAAAACGGCCTGAGAAAATGCTAATTTCATCTTTTCACATGGCACGGATCTCGGCCCGTGCTGGAATCCACCGTTTTACATGACAGACTACACCAAAACGGCAGGTGGCGGTATACAAATAATTCTGTAGCTGTCCAACATACAAGGGAGTGAGAAGTACCGACGTCATAAAATGAGCGACAGCCTTGAATGTAAACACAGTGGTCTACTGGTCAACTGTGGCGATTCCGTAATTTAGGTCGGCGGTGTTGTCTAGATCAGTCTCATAATCTGAAGGAATTAATTCTTTAACCTTTATTGGCCAAAAAATACAACATTTATTTACAGGTAAAATAAGAAAGAAGATGAGGAACCATGAATTCTGATATGATTCTGGAGGGATCGGGGTCCTTTAAGAACCAAGGCTTGATCTGCAGATGCTGGAATAAAGCTGAATTAGTTTCACTAATTGTAATTAGTTTAACTAATTTAGCACCAGTGGTTTACCTTTGAACCAATAAGCAGTGTAAGAAAACAAAACATTCCTTGGATTAAGACATGTTATGTTTAAAAATTATCTGGATAAGAGTAATTAACCTTTGGAGAATTACTTAATTTATGGCTTGATCACAACAGTAAAGCAATTTAATTCCTATATTTAGATCAAATAAGAAGAGTTCAGACAGCTAATAAGATTAGTTTCTGTTCTTAAACAATATATTTTTAAACAGCGCTCTGTTTGAACCGTTAATAGTGATCTTTGTTTATGAGGTGCCGGCCTAAACCAACACGTGGGCTTCTTTAGCTGTTTGCGACGCACGTGGGCCGTTTAGAGTGGCTGAAATAGATTTATTGAACATTAAATAAAAAGGAAAAACTCCTGTCTGATTGAGTAGCTCAAATTACAGGGTTTAAAATTACTCTTTGTCGGAAAAAGTCTTTTAAACAAAACACTGATTAAACTTCAGGCCGAGACCTGGTTTTCTCCTTATCCTAACTAATTTGCCTCTGCCCAAACAGACCTTATGAACGTTTAAAGTCATCCGAGTTGCTGCACGTCGATCAGGAAAGGGGGGATCTTCTCCCTAAGCTAAGCTAACAAGCTAGTGAGATCTTAGCACATGGAGAACAACTGTTAAAAACAAAAGTTTCCGAAAACATAGAGTAAACTAACTTGAAATAAGTGTAGCATTGTGCTTGTGTTGGAATACCTTTGAAAGACCTCAAAACCGAGAAAAATAGAAATAATCAAAAAGAATCTGAGCACCCAACTTGGACTATATGGAATGAAGTTTGAATATATGGAATGAAACTCTAAATATCTTGGATGAAAGTTTGGCCTCAAGGATTGTGGGTAATATAGTAGATTATCATGGCTGTCTAAATGCTGAAGTTGGCACAAGCGATTATTTTGTTAATCGACTAATCGTCTATTATTTTGCCGATTAGTCGACTAATCGGACCACCCATAAATCGTATCTTATCGCAGAAGATGCTCAAATATATACATAGATACATATATGCATATATTCTCAAAGTACTATGCGCTACCTAAAATACTGACAATTAAAATGATCACTTATTTAACATTTATTAACTAATTATAAAAAAAATGTTATAGCAGACACATGGCATGCTAAGGGAAACAAGATCACAATCATTACTGTTAATGTTACAGATATCAATATAAGTAATAACGTTTTCCATTTATCAAACTCTCCCTTTGTTCAGCCTTTTCATAGTTTTTGCGTCCATGAGACCAACCATTGGGCTGCTGCCATTAACAGAAATAAATGAGCCAGCTATGTGCACTCCTCTACTGCTTTGATGTCTTGTTGAAAGCAGCAGCGCAACGCACATTTATATTGATCTATGAATGCCCCAGACAGAACACGCAAAGCCGAAAAGTCCGGGTGAAAGAAGCTGTTCAGTCAGCCTACTGTTGGTGTAAACGTTCGCAGCTAATGTGGTAACTAGCTTAGCAAGGCAACTGCCCCTCTTCGTAGTCTGCCACGCCAGGCTTCCTGTTAAGATGCTGGAGCATCACCGTAGTCCTGCCACGGTAAGCAGGTTCGACCTTGTGGGATTTGGATTACACATGCTTCTATACAATTTTTTTATAAAACGCTCCTAAACATTAGAGCTCCATTGTTGGCTTGCCATGACAGTTTGGGCTTTTCCAGAGTAAAGCAACGAGTGATCCGGTTGTCGACATTGTTGTGACGAATCGACTAATCGTGGCAGCCCTAGACTACAGCAGATTAAAGATCAGTGAGAAATTAGGTGTAATCACCCTTTGGCCGTTTCCCAAATTGGATGCTAGGATCAGAAGCTTCTTGCTGGACAAACCCTGTAATCACTCTACACAAGTGCTAACAGAAGACGCTGTGGATATTTGTCTGGAGACCAACAGCTGAAATTGGTGAGTTTACATATTTATATGATTACAAATGAAGATAAAGAATCCCATTGTATTTGACTGTAAACACATTAAAATATGTAAACTCTAGAGGGTAGCAGGTCACAGTTAGCCTGTGGCATAAATAGTTTGGTGTGCTAACCAAGATCCTCAGGGTTTTAAAAGTATTTTAATCCCCCCCCCAAAAAAAACAAAACAAAAACAAAACATCAAATGTGTCTAACCTGTCACAAAAATGGCTCATGTGCCTCAAAACCTGATTTTCTTTCTTTATCGAGCGTCACGGTCTCTGCGGTGCTTTGTGAGCTTTCGCTCCATCAACTTTTCAAGCTTTTCCTGCTTTTCATGCTTCAAAGCTCATAAAGCCAGCAACGCAGAAGTTCAGCTAGTTGAACTTTTGACGGTGCTGATGCCCCTGAAGCGGCGCGTTAACCAATCAGAGCTTATAATTGTAGTGATGTCACTACACGTATTTCGAATGTAGCGGGAGCTGGAAAAACCTACATTTAAGTCTAGAAAACGCAGATTTAAAAAATCATAAATAACACTTACTGAAGACAGATGCACAGGCGCTCTTCGGGAGGAATAGAACGCCTGTAGTTGGTGTCCTGGTAGGCGATTCAAGCTCGGATGCGGCCTAGGAGGATGCGGCCTAGGAGGACTGGGCGCAGGACAGACGGAAGTACCGCTGAAAGCGAACCTCATCCATACGTAGCTCCTGGAGCAAATGCTTAAACTCCCCAAACTCAGAACGCATCCGTAGAATAGGGTGTATCCACAAACGGCGCTGATGTTGTAGAAGTCGACGTTGTCTAGCTTTATTTAGCAAATAAAGCCAAGGCACTCCCTCAATACTACCCGCCATAGTTCAGAATGTCCGGCAACAGAAGAAGCCCCGCCCATGCGCTCTTTTTTGCTCAGAAGTGGCAGACTTTGCAAGCTTCCACATAGAAGCGTCAAACTAGATTATTTGTGAGCTTTGCCTGACGCTGACAAAGCCCTTGGTCTGAACGCAGCATAAGTGAGGCAAAGCTTCCAGACTGTTAATGAACCTTAAGTTACAAGCTATGGGAGGAAAGTGACGCCACCTGATCCGTATGGGAATGTATACAGTTACATGATCAAGATGCCTTGACTTTACAACGCAAACACAAAGTAGGCATACAATCAATAGGACAACTCCCAGTATTCCACACCTTTTTATTCTGATCGATCATCAACACAGCAGGTTGATGAGTCACAACAACCGAGTTACCATTCAGCCAGCTTAACCCCCGACAGGCCACATTTTATAACTTCACTAGATTATGTAATAGACTTATTCACAACCCAAAGACAACAACACGTTAGGATTTATGAAGCAATTTCACGGAGAACCGACAGCTTACACTGTGCAGGCTGCCTTAGCAGTTGTGTAGAGAACAGCTAGCTACTGGCATCACCGTCAGGCAGCACCACAGCTTTTACTATGTACAGGCGCCCATAAAGAAATTAAATAATAAACTTACAGCCAACATGTACTCAGGCAGCCGTTTGTACAACCAGTAACATGTAAGAAAGCTGAGATAGCTAAGAGCCAGCCCAAAGAGTTAGCTTGCAGACCATTTCAAATAGCTACAGTAACAAGTTACGGGTAGAAACTCCTCAGATTTGACCGTTGCCAGTTCACTTTACACAGCAGAAGCAAACAATACATACAATAACATCAACATACCTCCAGTGAGGTAGATAAGCAGATTCGTTCAGGAGACTGGAACCCTGGACGGATAGATCATCCACTCTAACAGCCATAGACGGTGGCGTATTTCCCTCCATCCATCAGTTTTCTTTCGCTTATTCAGGGTCGGGTCGCGGGACCAGTAGCTTAAGGGACCCAGACTTCTCTCTCCCCAGCCACTTGGGCCAGCTCATCGGGAAGAATCCTGAGGCGTTCCCAGGACAGCCGGGAGACATAGTCCCTCCAGCGAGTCCTGGGTCTTCACCCGGGCCTCCTCCCGGTGGGACGTGCCCGGAACACCTTACCAGGGAGGCATCCAGGAGGCATCCTGTCCAGATATCAGAGCCACCTCAACTGGTTCCTCTCGATGTGGAGGAGCACGGCTCTACCCTGAGCCCCCTACGGATGACCGAGCTCCTCACCCTATCTCTAAGGGAGAACCCAGCCACCCTGCAGAGGAAACTATTTTCAGGCACCTGTATCCGGATCTCGTTCGTTCGGTCACCACCTAAAGTTCATGACCGGTAAATTGAGAGCTTCGCCTTTTGGCTCAGCTCTCTCTTCACCACGACAGACCGGTAAAGTGCCCGCATAACTGCAGATGCCTTACCAATCCGTCCATCGATCTCCCGCTCCATTTTTCTCTCATTCGTGAACAAGACCCCAGATACTTGAACTCCTTCACTTGAGGAAGGACCCCATCCCTGACCCAAAGAAGGCACCCTACCCTTTTCCGGCTCAAGACCATGGTCTCAGATTTGGAGGTGCTGATCCTCATCCCAGCAGCTTCACACACGGCTGAGAACTGCTCCGGCAAAAGCTGTAGGTCGTGTTCTGATGAAGCTAACAGGACCACATCATTCGCAGAAAGCAGAGACCCAATCCTGAGCCCGACAAAACAGATACCCTCAACACCTTGGCTGCGCCTAGAAATCATGTCCATAAATGTTATGAACAGGATTGGTGACAAAGGGCAACCTTGGTGAAGTCAAACTTTCACCGGAAGCGAGCCCGACTTTCTGCCGGCAATGCAAACCAAACTCTGACACCAGTCATACAGGGACCTAACAGCCCTTATTAATGGGCCTGGTACCCCATACTCCCGCAGTACCCCACACAGAACTTCCCGAGGGACATGGTCGAACTCCTTCTCCAAGTACACAAACACATGTAGACGGGTTGGGCGAACTCCCATGCACCCTCCAGGACCCTGCTGGACCAGTGTTCCACAGCCAGGACGAAAACCACATTGTTCCTCCTGAATCCGAGGTTCCACTATCCGTCGGACCCTCCTCTCCAGAACCCCTGAATAGACCTTACCAGGGAGGCTCAGAAGTGACCAGGAACTAAATCCCTCCTGAGGAGCTGGCCCAAGTGGCTGGGGAGAGGGAAATCTGAGTCTCTCTGCTTAGGCTACTGCCCCCGCGACCCGACCTCAGATAAGCGGAAGAAGATGGATGGATGATATTTGCTAAGGAACTAAATAAAAATGCATAACACCTGTTTCATTGGTGGTTGACTTTTTCTCTCTTTTGTTCCTCAGTATGACATGATTGTGTGCCAACCTTCCCCTTCATGTGTATCCACTACTTTTCCGTCTGGATTGGCACCTAACCAGGGAGCATCAAGGTGGACGAAGAGCCATAAGGAAAACCTTTGACCTCAAAGATATTCTCATAACAAGAATAAAACATTCATCAATCTTTCACAGCTTTCATTATTCATTTTTCTTCCTCTCTAATAATCTGTGCTTAAACTATCTTAATTCTGATCTTACTTTAACAATAAGGAAAAGTATTTATTAAATTGAGTCCCAGGTGTTCATGGCTACCCAATAATAGGCTTTTGTTTTAGCTATGTGTTTCCTCTTTAATCATCTGAACACACCTTTGAATAAGCACATGCAGGAATTCAACCCATTAACCACAAAGAAGCGGATATGATTCTTTATTGTATAACCCTCATAACCTCCAAAAATATTTATAGCGTTTTTACTCCTTGTGCACAAAAAGATGCATTGGAGACTTATGTGTAAATAACATTATATAATATATCATAAGTCCCATTTTTTTTTTTACATGAATTTCATCCTTAGCTTCAGTGCTAAGAAAATATATAAAAATATTTGGGTGTTTTTCAGATTTGACCCATTTATTGCCTGGTTTCTAATTAAAATCTGGAGTGTCAAAAATGTGAAAAAAAGGAAAAAATTAAATAATTTTTTGTGTGCAATATGTAGAGCAAATGTTTTAGGGGTGGATTGTCAGACTCTTGGAGTAATACAAATGGGCATAAAAATATATTGTGATCACTTTGTATTTTTTGATTAATGTGAGATTTTCAAAAATTGTGACGTTGTTCCTCCAAATGCACAAAAAAGTGCAAAAAAAACCAAACATAGATAAATATTATATAATATCACATAAATGTTTCCTTTTTTTGCATGAATTTCATCCTTAGCTTCAGTACTAAAATTAAAAAAAAAATATTTGTATGTTTCTTAGATTTAACTACTCTATTGCCAGGTTTATGATAAATACCTGGACAGTAAAAAAAACTGAAAAAACTGAAAGCAATCATAATTTTTTGCGTAAATTATCCAGATCACATGTTTTAGGGGTGGATTGTCAGAGCCTCGGAGTGTTACAAATGGGCATAAAAATATATTCCGATCACTTTGTATTTTTTGTTTATTTTAAAATTTTCAAAAATTGTGACGTTCCTCCAAATGCACAAAAAAGTGCTAAAAAAAATTCAGAGATAAATATTATATAATATTACATAAATGTTTCCTTTTTTTGGATGAATTTCATCCTTAGCTTCAGTACTCAAAATATAAAAAAAAATATTTGTATGTTTCTTAGATTTAACTCCTCTATTGCCAGGTTTATGATAAATACCTGGACAGTAAAAAAACTGAAAGCAATCATAATTTTTTGCGTAAATTATCCAGATTACATGTTTTAGGGGTGGATTGTCAGAGCCTCGGAGTGTTACAAATGGGCATAAAAATATATTCCGATCACTTTGTATTTTTTGTTTATTTTAAAATTTTCAAACTTTGTGACGTTGTTCCTCCAAATGCACAAAAAAGTGCTAAAAAAATACATAGATAAATATTATATAATATCACATAAATGTTTCCTTTTTTTGCATGAATTTCATCCTTAGCTTCAGTACTCAAAATATAAAATAAAATATTTTTATGTTTCTTAGATTTAACTCCCTTATTGCCAGGTTTATGATAAAAACCTGGACAGTAAAAAAACTTAAAAAAGTGAAAGCAGTAATCATTTTTTGCATGTATTATCCAGAGCACATGTTTTAGGGGTGGATTATCAGAGCCTTGGAGTGTTACAAATTGGCATAAAAATATATTCCGATCACTTTGTATTTTTTGTTTATTTTAAGATTTTTTTTAAATTGCGACGTTGTTCCTCCAAATGCACAAAAAAATGCTCATGCAAACATAGCCAGTTGAACAGCTTATTAGAACACAAAGAACAGTCGTGTGTGTGTATGTTAGTGGGTATGTGTGTGTGGGGGGTGTGTGTGTGGGGTGTGTGTGTGTGTGTGGGGGGGGCTCTATTGGCTGCAGGTAGAGCAAAGAACAATTGCATGCTCTTTGCACACGGCAACTACATTTGCTGCAAAAGCGTGCATGCAAGGACCTCTTCCCTTTGCAGAAATGGCATTTTTTCCTTCCCTTCTGTCCCTGGGCTGGAACCGACAGCACAGACTGCTGAGCCTGCACCAAAGCCGAAGCGTAGGGGGTGCGTGGCAAGTATGTACGCCTTGCCATGGCTGTCTTCACCATGGAGCTCCCGAGCTCCTCCAAGAAGAGCCTTCTTCGAAAGTTATTTTTTGGTAGGTTCCAGGCCGGTTCTATGGACAGCCACAAGACCAGGGCGTTGTAGGCGCTCACATCTATAATGTTGACATGGGCCAACGTCGGGTTTTGCAGCGGCAGGTAATTCGGCTAATCGCATAGTGGGTGATCCCGGGACGGCAGATGTTTAGTGGCCGAAAAGGAATGCGCACATCAGGCGTCGGGGACCAGGTGATCCCGCTCCTTGAAATCCATGAAGGACGTGTATTCCCTTCTCCCTCCTCCATCTCCTCACCTGAATCATCTTCTGCTTCCTCATCACAATCAGGCACCGGAGCAAATGTTTCATCATCCACTTCATCATCAGAAGTGCTGTCCTCCGTGGATGAAGTTTGCGCAGCATCCTCATTAAATTCCCGCAGAAAATTCTAGGGCTTCAACTGCGTTGTACCTTCTTCTCATGGTTGAGGTAGAAAGAAAAAGAAAACTTTATCTGAGTCAGGTATAAAAGCTTTGTTTCAGCAAGGACACCTGTGGAAACAAACCTAGCCGCTCAAGTGTTGTTTTTTGTTTATTCTCTAGCCTGCGTCTTTGAAGTTAATCCATGAGAATCTTGTTCTCATGCTCAGATTAAATGCTTACATCTGCTTTTTAGATGTTGATATTATAATATGCAACAGTAAATATCTTGGTATGTTTTAGAATTTTTGCAGCATATTGAATGATTTTTCATATACAGCAAGGCATTGATGAAAATATAAAATTTGAACAGAGTACATAAGAACACCGCCCTCCCCACACAGACCAGTCCCCCCACCCACTCTAACCTTCTGAAAAAGTAAACACAAGTCTTTCATCTGAAGAATTATGAAGCACTTTGAACTTTACATGGATGCACAGGTGCACAAGGTCACACAGAAAACATGTATAAAATGGTGGTTTTCAGACCATTTGCTGATTTTTACTTTTACATGAGGACTAAATTTTGGAGGACAACTGCACAAAAATGCATACCAAAATATTTCAAATCACACATGCACATTATTGTATGTCATCTCTCAAATACACCCAAACAGTTTTTTTTCGAAATATATGTTACACTGTGCAGTCAGAGGGCAAGGCCCCTCAAAAGTCCTACAATCTAAATAGGAGGTTTAGACATGGCCCTGCCATAAATAGAGAAAATATTCCATCTGATCTAAATCAGTAAAAACTTAAATTTAAGTCTGTGACATTTGTAGAAACCCAAACAGAATATGGAAAAAAACTATTTATGCTCATATTTAGGCTTATTATAAATATATAGTTTACATGGGAGTCAATGGCGCAAAAAAATGACTGAGGAGGAAAAACGCTACTTAATGACGCCAGCATTATATTAAATGGCGTAAGTAAAATAATTTAATACTTTTTGTTAAGTTCCCAAAAAATACACAACCTCAGAAAAAATTACATAAATTGCATTAGCACAGCCAAAATTATTTACAAAAACACGCCTGCTTGCGCAAAAAAACGCACGAGGAGGTTAAGAGGGTTAACTGGAAATTCAGGGATTTTGAAGCACCTAAATCTTTTCCCTGTTGACTTACCCGCACAACTGGACACTGGCAACAAAGTAGTTGTTTTTAGGGATGTTTAAAAAAGTTATAACACTGTTACTCCAGTGGAAAATCTGTCAATAAGCTTTGCTAGTTGGCATGAAAAGGAGGAGGAACACCGACATTAGGTACCGAGATGAGATCCTCAGACGCCTTGTGAGACCATATGCTAGTGCGGTTGGCCTTGGGTTCCTCCTAATGCAAGGCAATGCTAGACCTCATGTGGCTGGAGTGTGTCAGCAATTCCTGCAGGACGAAGACATTGATACTATGGACTGGCACGTCTGATTCTCAGACTTGAATCCAGTTGAGCCCATCTAGGACATCATATCTCATTCCATCCACCAACGCCACGCTGCACCACACACTGTCGAGTTTGATGTTTTAGGCCAGGTCTGGGTAAAGATCCCTCAGAAGACCATCCACCACCTCATCAGAAGCATGCTCAGGCAGTAGTGTCTTGGGGGTGGCCTGGGGTGGCACGTGCCAGCCCTAGAATCCCCTATGATGTTCTGAATGAAGTCATAAGCTTGTTTTTTTCATATGAAGGTTTATAAATGTTACAATTTTGACATTATTAGAGAATCTAGAAGTCTATTAAATGTATTATAGCCTAATGATATTCTAATAAATCCAGCTATTACACTCTGTTAAATTAATTAAAAAAACCTATTAAAATTACAGTAAATTAAAGTTTTGAAATTGAATGTTAATTCAGTTTCTCTAAAAAAAAAGGGGGGGGCAGACTTTAACCTGTGATCCTTTCTTTATGTCGTGGCACGGTGTTATGACAATGATATTTTTAAAAGTTTTAGTAACACGGCTTATTTTACCTACCACTGGATATAAATACATCTCTTGACGTTAACATTTACCAAACTATCGTACTGTAATGTAAATTTATGAATTTTTCAAACGTTATCCAACCATCACAAATTTATGAATGTGCATTATACATGTTTTTAATTTCAACACGTTTGTAAACATGCATTGCAATAAGATAAAAGCACAAACTCATATATAATATTACTAAAAATTAAATGTTTTGCTTATTTTATTTAAACAAAGATTGTGGTGAAAAACAGTAGTCTAATCTACAAAATTACTAAAATAAAATAAAAATGTTGGTATTTGTATGCAAAAAATTTACAAAACAAAAAAACAACATTTAAGGCAAATTTTTTTTTTAATATACAAAAACTCTGGGAAACTGCATAACCTAAACCAAAATGTAAAAATAAAATTACACCAGTGGTGTCCTGGGCCTCTTATAGCCCCCTTCTATACTTTGAAATGGGGCATGTTTGAGATGTGCAGCTATTGCTGAGCTGATCATATACTTCGTGGCCTCTTTGAAAGTTTTTTGAACAGATTCTGCAAACAAGAAATTTTGTGTCACAGAGATCACAGAGATATTATCCATTAAGACAAAGTACATGGTTTCAAAGGACCATTCTGTTTAATGGCTACTTAATTGCAAGCTAGCTAGCAGTTAAACTATAGCTAGCCTGCTGGCTGTGCTGCAAACGGATAACGATTAAATTAACAAACATTGCAGGACAAAACATTTCAATAACACTCACCTATATCCGGCCCTTCAAGGTGTATTTGAAGAAACGATTTCTCACACTTAGTGGTCCCAATGAGAGTAAAATGAATAGGTCCGGATCGAGCTGGAAGGCTTTAGACTCGGCGTCTCAGGAAGATATCGGAGTGCCAGTTAAGCAGTTAAATATATTCTTCTAAGTTTGTCATTTCTTCAATAACCATTTAGAAGTATCTTGCTGAATTCTCTGAGTATTGGGTTCTCAGGAGATTCGCCTCCTACGGGAACATATTCTGGTTCAAACTTATTTGAATTTTTTTATTTGTTTTTTTGTATGGTTAAACTACTGCAGCCATGTCTGTAACTTTCACACATAGTGGTAAAAGTCACTAGAGTGGTGGGCGTGAGCAAAGATTGTAGAAGCGTAGGGCGTGGCCAAGTTAGCAGCAGCTCATGTAATATGTAATGAGCAGCAGATACGGCACAATCTGCAAGGGGCTGAAACTGAGTGAAATGCAGGTTGGCAACAATTGTTTCTTACAAGCTATTTCCAGCAAGCAACTTCAGAACCCTGTTTTCTGGAACTTATAGACCTATTTTAAATAGTGGACAAATAGTGATAAAATGTCTCCTTTAACTTGATTTGTAGTATTACATGTTAAGGAAAGAAAGGAAGGTTAAGAAATGTACATCTCTATTATTATTATTATTATTATCATTATTGAAGTGCAGTTTTGGTTTTTGACACTGGATGGGCCATTGTATTTATTGTTTTAAGAGAGACAGGATCTATTTAATTGTTTTTGGTGCAACATTTTCTAACCGAGACTGAGAGTCATTCCAATGTTAAATAATGGTTTAATTGTTGCATTTTAGAGGGTGTACTTGCATTATTATGATATTTTAACATTACATAAGTGGTTATTTTGCTCTCGATTATGTCGACAGTAATATTGTTTATCGTCAATAATTTGTGGGACAAAACATCATCCAGCAAAACTTGTTATTGTCCCAGGCCTAGTACAGAGTGTCCATTGTACCTGCGCCTTAAAAAGTAATTGTGTAACTTGCAATAAATTAGTATAAATAGTCTGAAAAAGTGGGCAAGTTATAGCAGTAGTGATGTTTGGTTGATTAGTGCAATTTACATTGCGGATGTAAACCTCTGTCTGTTGGGAGCAGTTTTGATTGTACAATCTCAATGCTGCAGGGAGGAAGGACCTGCGGAAATGCTCCTTCATGCATCTAAGATGCAGCTGTCTGTTACTGAACAAGCTCTGCAGTTCAGCACCATTTATTTCAACCATTAAGGTCTAGGATGTATTATTTTAGTTTTTTCTTTTCTTTTTCCTTTTTTTTTTTTGAGCTGTGTATATGGGTTTATGTATTCATTTTATAGTGAATGGAGTTCAAAATTTACCAGTTATTTATCGTTAATAATGTTTCTCTTATAAATGATCAGTATATTGAATCACAAAAAGAAAGGATGCAGAAAGTTTAAGTTATTTGTTTGACTATCATCTTTACTTAAATAAAGCGATATAGTTTTTAAAATCCCACGAGGAAAACTATTAAAGCTACAATTTATAAGATAATTTTGTGATCATCCGTATTGCAGGTGAGTTACATCTTTCTACATTACAGTTCATCGGTAAGAAAGGCAGGGATGCTTTATGTTTGAGATCACAGAAAGGGTAAGAAAAAAAACGTCAATATATTTACCCATACATTGTCTCTATATATACAGTATAACAACTTGACATAATGATGCAAAGATGGATTCTTTATCAAATGAAAAAATTTATGGACAACCCTGAGCGTCCTCTTCAAGAGGGTATCCTACAGCAATATGCTCTTTACTGACTGGAAGTAGGAGAACTAATCAGGAAGGCCAGTTTTGCTCTAGCGCGCCTCCTTGATCCAGTGCAGGTGGTGGGAGACAGATGGACTCTGGAGTCTGGCCAGAATAACGTCTCTGATGGACAGAGTCTACCCCCAATGCATGGAAATGTTGCTGAACTACAGAGCTCCTTCAGTGACAGACTGCTGCATCCTAGATGTATGAAGGAGTGTTTCCACAGTTCCTTCCTCCCTGCAGCTGACTGATTGTACAATCAAAGCTGCTCCCAACACACAGATGTTTACATCAGTACAGTAAATTGCACTAATCAACCAAACACCACCACCACTATAACTGCCACATTATTTTTTACCATTGTATATATACTATGAGTTTGGATGGTACCGTTGGTGGACAGCCATTTTCAGGTCTCTCCAAAGATGCTCAATTGGGTTTGGGTCAGGGTTCTGGCTGGGCCAGTCAAGTACGGTCACAGAGTAGTTCCAAAGCCACTCCTTTTTTTATTTTAGGTGTGTGCTCAGGTCATTGTTGTGTTGAAAGGTGAACCTTCGGCTGGGGTCATGAGCAATTTGGAAAAAATTTTCTTCCAGGGTTACCTCTGTACTTGGCCGCGTTCATCGTTCGTCCTTCAATAACAACCAGGCGTCCTGTCCCTGCAGCTGAAAATCACCCCCACAACATCATGCTCCCACCACCATGTTCCACACAAGGGATTGTTTTGGGCAGGTGATGAGCAGTGCCTGGTTTTCTCTACACATACCACTTAAAATATAAGCCAAAAAGTTCAATCTCAAGCAGATTTTTTTTTTCTCCACAGTGACAACCACAGATTGCGGCCCCAATAACTACACATAAAAGAAAAAGGAAAATGCAATTTTAAAATTAAAAGATGAGAAGTACACCTACTGTTGCCTAAACTAGTCACAACTCCCTCTATACGTGGATCTGAAATGCACATAGGCAATTGTCTTGAGTTTTAGACTTTGACTGATGACTTCTCATAAGGAAGTCATGTCTAGATGTTCTGAAAGCTGAATCTGTGCTCCGCTGCCACACTGGAGACTGAATTACAAGCACTATTTCAGTTTCCACCGATTCAGCGGGAGAAAGTTCAGTGGCAAGCACCACTTCTGTATAAGTTATTGGAAATACAGCAGGCTTTTTGGAACAGAACTGTGACTGATCCAAAGCCTCCGTAACTCTTCAACTCACTGCTAGCTCATTGATAATGAGATGCCATGAAATGATGCTCTGATGCTCTAATTGGAATCTTTTTTTATTGATTCAGTGAACCGTATTCCACACAACAAATGGTCATGGGTATGGATATTAAACTGTCAAAATGACACAAGCTGGTAAAGACCTATAGTAATCGTTTGACCTCTGTTATTGCCAACAAAGGTTATATTACAAAGTATTGAGTTGAATTTTTGTTATTGACCAAATACTTATTTTCCACCATAATTTACAAATAAATTATTTAAAAATCCTACAATGTGAATTCCTGGATTTTTTTTTTCAAATTCTGTCTCTCAAAGTTGAAGTGTACCTATGATGAAATTTACTGACCTATCATTATTTTAAGTGGGAGAACTTGCACAATCGGTGGCTGACTAAATATTTTTTTGCCCCACTGTATGTATGTATGTATGTGTATATATATATGTATGTATGTATGTATGTATGTATGTATATATATATATATATAATATATATATATGTGTGTGTGTATATATATTTATATATATATATATATATATATATATTTGGTTCATTTGATTTTAGTAGATATCAATTTTAATAAATACTTTACTTTGCATTGTTCTCTTCCTTCTTTGTTTTAGTTAAAGAGAAGTTAAGGGCGGACCCGGAAAGTGAGATTGCCACAACAAGTCTTCGTGTGTCACTCATGTGTCCGGTACTTTAAGTATTTGTGTAAACTGACATTATTAACAATGCTACATAGGTCAGTTACTAATATTTGAGACATATTGAGAAATGTTAACACTTTCTGTCAGCACAGAAAAGTCAAGTACTTCTTTTTCCTAATATGTTTCTTTGGTATAACAATGAGTAATGCACACAGTATTAGGACAGTAAACTCTTTTTATGTAGACTATAGCTAAGCTTTCAATATGATCTAAATACATACTTAACAATATATATAGCGATTAAAATAATTTGCCCCTCCTGGTAGGATTAAGATCATCCTGAATTGAGAAAATATTACTTTTGAAAAAGAAAAATAAGAGAATATTATACAGAAGACACTAAGCACCATCTATTTTCCAAACATTTTTCTCAAACAAAGGTTTTTATATGGAACTTGATTATCAGAGTTTTATAGAACAATGTCAAACCAATACAAATGTATAAATTACCTTTAAAGAATAATTTCAGCTTTTAATAATAAACACCCAATTGTTTCAAATTGTATTTATGACATGTCTAAAAAATTACATGGATCATAGGTTTTTCTGTGTTTATTAGGTTTCATGTTTGAGTCTCTGGTACTGAATTTGTATGAAAAAAACAGACCGAAATGCATTAAAAAAAGTTTTGTTCGTGTTTTGATTGTATTTCTTTTTGTTTTCTTTTCAAGCTGGGTAAAATGCGACTTGCGGTACCATGCAGAGCTGTGACATGCTCTCATCTACAATGCTTTGATGCTGCCCTCTACCTTCAGATGAATGAAAAGAAACCTACTTGGATCTGTCCTGTGTGTGACAAGAAAGCGGATTATGAGAATCTCATCATTGATGGGTTAGTAAAACTACATGTGTTAAGTTTGTTATGCTCCCTTAAAAATCTGAACTCTGATTTGTTTTCTAGGTTTACATTGGTCTGTTAAATTTTTTTTTCCAAGCTTATTTTCCTTTCTCACTCTCTACAGTACTATTTGAATGTTTAGAAAAATTCTGAAGGTATATATTTTTTTAACGGAGGCTTCAATTAAATGACACATTGTACTTTTTATTTCACCATCTGATTTTGGACATAATATTAGGTATAGTTGTCTTGTCTTCTGGGGTAAAGTTTTAAACCCACTTTTAAAGGATATTGTAAATGTAAAACAATTTTTTTACATAAGTCTCAAGATTTCCTGAGATATTTCAAATGTTCTTTGTGGATATATATGGAATAAAAAAAAATAATACTAACACATCAGTAATACTCTCCCCATAGCTCAGTTTTTCTAAAACGTATTTACTTTTTAATGTTTGCAATAACCGGAAACTCTTTCTTTAATTAAGCCTTCATTTCTTTGTGTAATTATTTGGAAGCATTTGATTACTTCAAACAAAGCTGAGTTAATCAAAAACACATTTTAATTTAATCTTGAGCATTGTTTTTACCAATGTGTTTACTTTAACCATACAAAATAAGCTTACTAATACTTTTTGAAATAAAAGCTCGTTAATTCCATAGATACCCATATTCATACATTGATTTTCAGACATGAAAATATGCAGAATATTTGTGTTGAAATAACTGTGCATTGCAATGTTCTCTTGTAAAACTTTATGTGGCTTGCTCTGCACTTAATTGAAGTACTCATCTGAAACAATAATTAGCTTACATGCAAAAAGCATCCAGTCTGCCCAAGCTCTGCAGCTCATGGTGCCTTTATATACAGCTGCAGGATCAAAAAAATGTTCAATCATCAGCATTGATAGATTTCACGTGGTTATACTGGTGTATAATCTTCCCGGCTTTGGCTGTGTCTGCTTAGTGAAAAAAAGTCTCCGGTAATCGATACACATTACTATCACGATTTAATCGAATTCCTTTCAAAAACTAGAAAAGATAGGGTTCTGTTATTGTGGCGTGAACATGCATGCATGTGTGCGTCAGTAGTGAGTCCATGTGTGGGAATGGGGAGGGTGCAGGGGCAGAGCATCCATCACAATAAACATCCAAGCAAGCTAAGATTGTCAGCCAAGTAACAAGGTGAGAGCTAAACTGTTTTGGGCCAGGAAGGAGCTTTTTTGTCTCCCTTGAAGTCCCTCTGGTCTCAAATAGTTGGGAATACAAAAGGATTTGATAATTAAGCTATGAATATTTATTGAAGATTGCTTGTGGCAATCCTTAATATGATTAATAATGAATGTAAAATGATTAAATACACGGGACCACCTGATATTCAGGAACTATATTAATAGCCAAATATTTCAGTCTCACTTAATGTTTAAGATTGCCTGCCTGACTAAGGCTGAGGTGATTGAACAAAGATGGACTGAGCCCTAGACGTTAATTGAACAGCATATGTATGTGGAATAATGGACAAACGACTTTTCAAAATACAAGAGTTTATTTCCAAAAAGAAGGAATTATATCAAACCAAATCAACCAAGCTAGTAACACACACTAGTAATTAAAAGAAATGAGTAAACTAACAAAATAAAGAAGCTAATAAATGCATAAATTTGCAAAGATAGGGCTGCACAGGCCAAGCAGATATTTTTTTTTTTTTTTTTTAACGTGTCCTGTCTAGCAGTATGCTACTCAGAATTGGTGTCTGAGTACCAAGTACAAGCCCAACAGTTTTACTTTCCCAAGCAGAGTATTACAGCTTCGCTGTAGTACGCCACTAGATGTATATGTATGAAAAATCTTTATTAGTGATTACTGTGGGTTCAATTTCCTGATGTCATGGACATTAAACTGAGACAAGAAGGGAGAAAGGAAGAAGGTGAAGAAAAGAAACCGGACCAACAGAGGGGCGAACCGACGACACAAGACAGGGAGGCAAATAAAGAACACAAGAAAACATCCCAGTCCTCCACCTCTGCCGGACGGCAGAGAAACAGTAATACAAAACAAAAACAACAAACTGTACAGAACCAAACCAATAGTTCGGATCTGGTAGAATAAACAAAGAATTATACATTCACTACACACAAGCATTGATTAATGAACATAATACAAATGTTTCTGGTAAGCTCCTGTGAACAACTAACTAATGATGATAACCTCAGCTTAAGATATGTCCGTCCTCACCTATGTCCCCACACCTATGTGTGTGCGAGCATGCAGGTCTGAATAAGGTTTCCCCATGCAAGTGATTGATAGCTGGTGTAAGGAACCGTCAATCCGTCCTACAGGAATCGGCACAGACATGGAGGAGGCAAGAGATGTATGCATCCAGCGTCCCACAGAGTACAGAGTCCACAGGCGGATCAGCGCAGGGTCGATCACCCACCAAGAGAGGAACAGATGGAAGTCCCAGGGGAGCACCCACCAGCCGCGATGCTGGGGCCCGAGAGATCGCAGTGACGAGCCCACGGGCTCCGCCGGTAACCGGCTACGCCAGGGCGGGCCCGGACCAGGAACCGGAGGCCACGGGGACCAGGGGCACCCCGCCCCCCAGCGGGGCCCCAACCAGGGACCAGCCGACAAGGGCCCCCCGCCGCCGCCGCAGGCAAGGAGGACCCGCAGCCAACCGACGGACAACACACGCCGCCGCCACCCCGGACCAATACCCACCGCCAACAACCCGGCCCGCCTCCACACATCCACACGCCAGGGAGCCACAGCAAGAGCCACAGCGGATGTACGCCCTCCCCAGGCCGCGCCCAGCCGGCACCTGGACATCCAGATCTTCCAGCTCCAGGGTCCAGATCCCGCCCCACGTGGGGCGCCAAGATCAGGGGCCCAGCCAATGCCGGACAGCCCCACCAGGCGAACAGACCAGCCAGCTGAAGTCCTGGAACCGGCAGGAGGACTGGGCGCCAGGCACGGTCCCCACCGATCCACCGGACGGCACCAACCTATTCTACAACCCCGGCACCCCCATAAGAGGTGCCCCAGTCAATCCAAGGAGGACATCGGCCCGAAACAGCGGCCGCCCGACACACCGGACCACCCAGGACCCGCCCGACATGCACCAGGACCGAGCCGGGCCGCAACCGGGACCCCCAGCCCCATGCATCGAGAGTCATCATCAACCAGCGGGCAGGAGCAACCATCACCGACGGGGAGTGACGGGGAGGGAAGAAGATGCATCAGGCCAGAGAGCAGCCAAACACCCAACCTGACAGGTAGACATAGACAGACAGAGACACTCATACGTACCCTCCCTCTCATGTGTACACATTCTTACAAATACAGGACATACGAAAAAAGGACGCTATACCCTCATTCATACCCCCCATACGTACACTATACTCCATACTCCCAGGCCCAGGGACAGACGCCCCAGTAGAGAACCCTGCCCCTGCACCCAGGAGACAGACCCCTTTGCCCACCAGGACGGGGACAAGTAGACCGCCAAGGCCCCCACACCGGCAAGAGCAGCCCACCAGCCCAGGACCCCGACCAGACGGCGTGATGTTCTATCCGGGCTCCGACCCCTGATGGTCCAACGAACAGGGGTGTGGAAAGACCCCCCAGCCTCTCTCCCCCAGCTCAATGTGGTGTTGTTGCGTGTTGTTCTAATGTGCACTTAAAACAGAGGGGGGGGACATGGGAATACTGCCGGGTACCCCCATCTCCCCCCCCGGGCCCTCAGTGTCTAGATGCGTTTAACCAGTGGGTGCCGGCACCACAGGCGAGGCCCCCGCAACGGGGGGGGCTCGCCTGTGGCGCCACACCGCCAGGTCCCTACATGTGCGTTCCCTGTAAATGTTGCAAGTGTAGTGTCTAAATTGCTCAATAAAATCGGGACCCAGGCCGCCACCGGGTAGCGAAGACGGAAGCTCCATCCCGCACCCCAGTGACGTGCCCACGTCCCAAGGCCTTGTGAATGGTAGAATGAAGGAGCAGGTGGACAGAGGCATGGGGATGGGGAGAAAATAACTGGGGTGACCATTGCCAACCCCAGGGAGCCAGCTCCCCTGCTGACTCCAATAGGCACCCCCGTTCGGCCCGATCCACCAGGGGTGGGAGGCCCCAGCACGTCCAGTCGGGGCCCACGGCAGCGGTACCGCCGAGCCCCATGGGGGCCCCGGCAATCCACCAGCCCCCATGCCAGGGGCATACCTAAATCCTCCCCAACATTCACACTGCTAACAAAACACATGTCACTAGACACCCAGGTTGAGTTTAGCCCCCCCTCACCCTCAACGCCCTCCCCCCTCCCGTCCCAAGCGCACCCCGTTAAAAAGAGCGCCTGTGCTAGATGGTAAAAAGCCTCCCCGCCAATAAGAGACGCCCCAGGCACCGCCAGCGTCCGAGGACCCCCGGGCCGAGGCCGGAACCCGGCGCACCACCGACTCGGGTACCCCGGACATGCCGCGCCAGGCCCGTGAGCAGACCGAAGTCCCGGGCGGCCAATCCCCAGGCCGACATCCTCCAGCCTTGCTACTACCGCCCGATGGCCGGGTGGCAACAGAACCCAGCACGTCCACCCACCAGCCCACACCCCACCAACTGGTCAGTCACCGTGGAGGCCGACCAACACCGGCCAGAGCCCCCCACCCCAGCACCCCCGCGAGGGCTAAGACCAAGACCCAGGAGCCATGTCCAGTGTCAATATAGCCGATCGGGCCCGGAGACGCCGGCCACCCGCCACGGCCTCTCGCCGACGCCCGGACGCGGCAAGCGGCCACCGGGGAGCAAGCGACAGGAACCAGCCCGGGGAGATGGAAAGGGCAGCAGCGCCCGCCAACCACCGGCCGACCACAGCCCCCCCCCAGCCGGCACCGACGGCAGCGGCCCCCCCCGGCCAAGCCCCGCCAGGGCCCCAGCCGGGGGGCGCGCCGCCCCAGAACCCCGAGCCCCAGGCCCAGTCCAGACCCCCCCAGAGCAGCACAGCACCAGGCCAGTAACCCGTGTCCGCCAGCACGACCCCTCTAAGGCGCCGCATGCAGCCACTAGGAGTCACCACACAAAGCCCCCAAAGTCCCACCCCAGGCGAGGGTCACGGCACCTATCGCCGAACCGCAAGCGGACCCACCCCCAAGGACCTCCCCGCAGTCACCACCAACCCTTAAGCTCCACATCGGCAACCGTGTCCCACAGAACGGAATCAAGGGCCCGACCCCACTAGGTGATGGAACTGATCAAGGGTGACCAGAAAGATTGATCAGATGTGGAGGCAGATGCCGTTTCTAGACCAATGTAATCCAGAAGGAGATCTCTATATTGATTAATATTCAGAGTATTTTTATTTTTCCAGTTCAAGAGGATATTTTTCTTAGCGATGCATAAGGCGATGTAAAATAATTGCATAGACTTTGTATCCATGGTAACTTCATCTATATTTCCCAGCAAGCAAACTCTGGGAGCAGGTGTGATATTACATTTCAGACACTTTGATAGATCTTCACATATCTGGTACCAATATTTCTTAACAGGTGGGCAGAACCAAAGAGCATGAATATAATTGTCTGGTAGATTGCTTGTACATTGTAAACAGGTATCAGACGGCGTATAACCCATCTTGAACATCCGTTGCCCTGTATAATGCACTCTATGAAGGATTTTATATTGTATTAATCGTAGATTAGGATTCTTAAGAAATTTAAAGGTTCTTAATGAAATTTGAGACCAGAGGTTTTGGTCTATTGAGATGGACAAGTCCATCTCCCATATTGAAATAGGAAGGGCTATTGATTCATCTATTCTATTTAATGTTTTGTATATTTTAGATAGCAGTTTGGGAGGGTTAAGATTAAGGAAGTCTAAAACTTTTCCTGGAATTTGTAAATCAATTGTATTGAGCCTAAATTTATTTTTTATAATTGATTTAATTTGTTGGTATTCTAAGAATTTATTCTTGTTAATTCCGAATTGTGTAACCAATGTATTAAAGGGGATAAAGTCTGTTCCATCAAATATATGCTCCAGGTATTCAATTCCTTTACAACTCCAGCCTGGAAAGTTAATCATGCATTTTTTTTGTAAGATATCCGGGTTATTCCAGATGGGTGTACGCCTGCATGGGACTAGTGAGGTCTTTGTCATTTTAAGAAATTCCCACCAAGCTGTCAGAGAGGAGCTGATATTTATACTTTTGAAACATTCATTTTGTTTTATATTTGAGCTAACAAAAGGTAGATCTGAAAGTTTTATCTTATTGCACAGTGTCTGTTCTACATCTACCCAGCACTCATCGATATAACTGTGTTTTACCCATCTTGATGTGTATTGGAGTCTGTTGGCTAAGAAATAATGACGAAAGTTTGGTAGGTCTAGACCTCCTTTATCTTTGGACTTCTGTAGTGTTTTTAAGCTGATACGTGAAGGTTTATCTTTCCAAAGGAATTTAGAAACAGAAGAGTCCAGAGATCTAAACCAATCAGGTGATGGTTTGCTTGGGATCATTGAGA
This sequence comes from Apricaphanius iberus, assembly GCA_028564705.1. NCBI lineage: Eukaryota > Metazoa > Chordata > Actinopteri > Cyprinodontiformes > Aphaniidae > Apricaphanius > Apricaphanius iberus. The sequence continues at coordinate 116,058 of JAPXFQ010000321.1, forward strand.
ATAAATAATTGATTCTAGGCAAAACCATCATTTTTATTGTAGCTTTCCCTGCTTCCCATAGAGTGGATGGCGACATACCAGGGAGAACCTTAAATTCCATGTATGAAGCCCATTCTTTTTCAATATATTTAATAAATTCTTTATCCTTAAGTAATGATGTATTAAATCTCCAATTTTTATATTGAAGGGCTGCAATTTTATTTGCTAAATTTAAAGAAACAGGAGCGTGATCGCTGATCACTATAGGATGTATCTCAGTGTCTGAAATGTCATTCAACAGTGAGCTGCTGACTAACAGATAGTCCAATCTAGAATAAGAATGATGTACGTTTGAGTAAAAAGTGTATTTTCTGTCGTTGGGATGAAGCGATCGCCATGCATCGCAGAGTCCATAATCGCTCATGTACTGTTTAACTATATCTATGGATTGCCATCTGCGCTGAGTCCCTGCTGTACTGAGCCTGTCTATTTCTTCATTTAGTCCAAAGTTGAAATCTCCCCCAAGAACAAGTGAGCAATCCATGTGATTAGCCAGAACCGAGAAGAAAGTATGAAAGAATGAGGGGTCGTCAACATTTGGACCATATATACTAACTATACATAACTTTTGGTTATTTATAAATAGTTTTAATATTATAAATCTACCTTCTGGATCTGTAGCTGTGTCTATTACTTTAAAATTAGTATTTCTATTTATTAATATTGCTACTCCTCGTTGTCTAGAGTTATAGCATGAAGAAAATATATTAGGATACTCTGGTGTTTTTAAATCATTAGCTGTTGAACTTGATTTATGAGTCTCCTGTAGTAAGACGACATCTGCCTTCAGTCTTGTAAGATGGTTGAAAATCTTAATGGTTTTATCTCTGCAGCTAGCGCCGCGAATATTCCATGTTATAAATTTTACAGGATTCATAGAGCTAAGATAAACCTTAGATATGTACTATCGCCAAGGATGAATATAGGTGTAATTTTGGTTTGTCCATGGGGTTGCCAGATTGAAAAAAACCAGAAGCAGAGATAAAGCGGGTAAATAATGCACCATACAGGTGTGTACAGAATGAAAGTATGATGGAAAAACATGAATATGCCATGATAAAAGTCTGTGTGTGTGTGAGAGAGAAAAAGGAAAAAAGGTGATAAAGAGATTTGGTGGTACAAATGTGAGAAAGATAATAGTGAAAAAGAAAAAATGAAAGAAAAAAAAAGAAAAAGCAATCTAGTGCACAGCCCTGCCCCTACCCACATTGTCAAACAAAAACAGCCTGCTGAGCTGTGCTTTTTTTTTTAAATATAAGTGTAACAGTCTTGTTTAAATAAATACCAGAAATGATTAGTAACAGAGGGTCTAGTGAGTCTTTTCAGTTACTGCAGCGCAACAACTCTTAAATACAGGAGACGGCACCAGAAGGCTCAGAAGACTAGGAAAATTTGCGGCAAACAGTCGTCCTCGTGTTTACTATACGAATGTCGACTTAACTTACGGGGCACCCAAAATTTCCTCACCAGCGATTTGAGAGTAGCAGGAGCGGCTATAGCTCTGGGCCTGCTGCTTTTTCTTCATCTGTTCTAGCCATGCTTTAACTGCAGCTAACAGCTACTAGCTGGCGTCAGCTAATGTGCTCTGTTCATGGGGGATGCTTGTATTGTGATACAGCAGTTAATGTTACCAGGTGTTGTTGTGAGTTATATGAGAAATGGTGAGAGTTACTTGTTATGGAAAATACAATGTGTGGTTCCTTGTGATGAGTAAATCTGAGTAAATAGACGGTTGCCTGCTAACTGTTGCTATGAAGACGCTGGTCACGCTACAGTATGTAAACACGGGATGAGGTGATCGGGATCCTTTTTTGGATTTCGACGCGCAAGATCATGACGTAATTTCGATTAAAAATCAAAATGGTGACATGCCTAATTGCAATCCTTACTGATTACTATTTTATTGCTCCTAGGGACGCTGTGCAGGAATTTGGCCTCACTCTCCAAATACTTGCATTTATAACTGTTATGGCTTGGACAAATGTCCATATTCTTGAATTTGGTACTGCTCAGACAATGCATGTGGAAATTAGAGCCCAATGTATTACCTTGTAGTGATGCCAAGTTTCGCCATGCATATACAGTCCAACACTGTTTTGAAAACTCTCAGCGCTGGATAAAACCCTACCCCAACTTTTTTTCTTGCTGTCACCACAGCTAAAACATTGATTGGGTAAAAGGAGGCAAAATTTGACCTTTAAAGGTAAAACATTTGACTTCCTCTTCTAAGGTGAAGAGGCATGAGCAAATGAGTGACATGAGCCTACGACTGTCTTAAGAGTTGGGATGTGTTGACAGACATGAAGTTTTACACAGCTGTGACATTTAATGTTGAAGTTAATACACTTCGTACATTTATGACAAAAAGCCTTATTTTGAGGCCAAGTCACGCCCACCTGTTTGACACAGCCGAATTTCTTTGATTACTTTTTATCTTAACGCCTTGAAAAAAACAATTCATTTCGCAGATATATAGTAATACTTTTTTTTTTTTTTACTACGGCTACAATAGGCCTTTGCAGCGCTTATTATACACTATTATGTGAGCAGCATGGCATGTGCTGTTGTGGAGCCATTGCCAAGCCTTGGGTAGTGTTACAGCTAACAACTCCTCCGACAGGCTGTCCATGTAAGGAAGCTGTTCATGACTCACTTCTTGGCTGAGAGAGTGGTGCCTTTGCAGCAACAACTGTTCTTTTAGGAGCCATCCACAAACCTATTAAGAGTTTTCCTGTCTGCTGCGTGGGACCCCCTGATGCACATCAGCGCGCTTATACACCTGGTAAAGTAAGTTTACCAGGTGTATAAAGTTAAGTAAATTACTTGCATTTGTATAGCACTTTACTTAGTCCCTATGGACCCCAAAGCGCTTTACACTATATTCAGTCATTTACCCATTTATACACACAGGACGGCAAGCTACAGCTGCCGTGGGACAAACTGACAGATGCAACGCTGCCGGACACTGGCACCACCTGGCACTTTGACCACCACCAGTAGGCAAAGGGTGAAGTATCTTGCCCAATGACACGACGACTGAGACTGTCAAAGCCAAGGCTTGTACCGGCAACCGGCAAACGCCCAACTCTTGAGCCACAGTGTGTTCCTACACGTCCAACTAATATTAGCCCAACCTGTTGCCCATCTTTATTTCTCTTCCTCTCTTATCTTCTATCTTCCAACTGAATGACATGAACTTTGTGTTAAGGAATTATCTGAAATACAGGCCCTAAACTGTGTTCAGGGGTTGCATTACCAGAATTCTTTCCATATTGACAGGTTTTTTTTTAAACAGTGACAGGCCATCAGCCGTTTTGACAAATTGCAATTCCCACCCCTGACATTTTTCTTTGAACTTTGAACACGGTAAGTTTGTGTAACTAATCAATCAAAAGTACATTCCCATGATGATCTAAGCATACTCTCAGACCTGGTCACCATACCCAATGCATCTCGTTGTCACAGAATTTACAGCTCGTTGAAGAGTTACTGAGACTTTGAATCCATGATGATTCATCCAGGGGGTGAAAGATCGCTGCAAGAAAATTTGCCATGAAGTGATCAGAAAAACTGCCATTCAGAGAGTCTTGCTGAAATCTGATCACTTCAGGTTCAAAAAGTTTCCCTTCTCCAGTGTGTAAACGGAGGGCTGATTCAGCCTCCATTGCGAAACACGTTCAACTTCATGCCAAGGCAACAGCAAGTGAAATGTACATAATTAATATATATTATTAATCCGCTCAGTTGGCGATGGAACAATGTGGATTCTTGTTCATATTGAATACTGATTAAATTAATGAAAATAAAAATATAGTGAATGTCTTTATCATTTAAAAAATTAACAGGTAAAAACCCCATCAGTCAAAATGATGCACAAAAAAATTGTAGCACAACTGCTGAACTACATAAACATAACATTACATTTGAATTTAGAATAGCATCCTTGTATTATATCTGTTATGGTTTGGATCTAATTCTAATGATCAGATATATTTCAACAGCACTGCAGTGTCCATCCATCAATAAAAAAACTTGGATAACTTATTGAACTAGAACCCTTTGTTATAGGCCTATTATGTTCCATATTGCTCTAGTATTGTTTTTATTAGCCTCTCATATTTTCTTAAAATTTCTTATAATCTTTCTTGCATGTCCTGATGGCCTCTTAAAGCAATGTATTGACTTAACACAAGAAGAAGGCAATAGGGGAGTGCCGAAATGTACTGATAGATTACTATGAAGGATCCTGGATTTCTCATTTTCACCATCAAGACACTCGAAACATCTGGACAATTGCATTCAGAAAGATGCAGGAAGCTGCCTGGCTGTTTTAACTCTTGCCATTTTTGAGCAAAACTGGAATCATTTTCGCTGTGTGGGGAACAGCTCGGAAAAGTTCTCAGCCTGGCTGGAAGGAAAATGACCGCTAATTTGGTTATTGGAACGGAGACCACTTAACTATCTGTAAGGCGAGAAGGGAAAGTAATCTACGCCTGTGCTCATTTCTTATCAATTGAAATTTGGCTTAGAGCTAATATACTCCCTTGGATGTGAATGTAGAAGGACGCTCCATCCCCACCCTACCCTCACCCCCCTTCAACTATGAGCTGGCTTCAGCTTTCCAAGGACATAAATTACATCACAGGCGACAGACTATGGGATTTAGCTGTGTGGAGTTCATGGGCTCTGACTTATAATGCACACAAATGCACACACACATGCAGAGCCTTACACATGCACATTTTTTCCTTATCTTTGTCCTGGTTGCTTCTTCTGCTCTCCTTCAGACCTCAGCAAGCAACAAGCATTTTGATATTATGTTACTCATAATGCATTATGGAACTTTGGAACTCTGGTTCCAAACTCATGGACTCGAGATGTGCTGTATCATCCTATCACAGGCATTTTATTGCTTGTGAAATATCCTCGCTATGGCTAGGCAAGGCAATTTTATTGGTATAGCACACTTTCAACACAAGCAATTCAAGGTGCTTTACATGACCACAGAAAAGTGAAAGTAAAACATAGAATCAGTAAGAGAAAGCATAAATGAATAAAAACATTTAATAATAGTATTGGCAATAATAGTATCAGTTACACATAAGCATGTCTAAATACGTATGTTTTTATTTTAGATTTGAAAGAGTACAGTGTCTCTGTAGTTTTGCATTCGTCCGGCAGTTTATTCCAGATGTGAGAACATAGAAACTGAAACTCTACTCTCCTGGTTCATGAGACACAGAATTCTGGATCAGCTTCAGCTGTCTTGATTGATTTTTTTTTAGGCAGACCTGTGAAAATAATGTTACAGTAATCAAGACAATAGAGATAAATGTATGGGTAAGTTTTTCTAGGTCTCCTTGTGTCAAGTCCTTTAATCCTAGAAATGTGCCTCAGGTGATAGAAAGCAGAGCTTGTCAATTGCGTTTATGGGACCTTGGAGATTCAGGTCTGAGTCCATTATTACATCTAGATTTCTGGCCTGGTCAGTAATTTGTAATTGGACCAACTGAAGTTGTGTACTGATATTTAATTTATCTTTTTTGGGTCCGAAGATAAGTACTTCAGTTTTGTTTTTGTTCAGGTGGAGGAAATTATGGGACAACCAGCTGTTAATTTGCTCAATGCTTTTATTGAGGATTTGGGCGGGTGACATTGAGATATAAAGTTGAGTCTCATCAGCATAATAGTGGTAGTTGATGTTATTTGTTGTAATAATCTGAGGATGTAAATGCTAAATAGGAGGGGCCCTAGGATGGAACCCTGTGGGACTCTGTGTATGATTTCTGTGGTGAGAATTGGCTACTGTTACTGTTCTTGAGGTAGGATTGGAACCAGTCGAGTGCCGTACCAGAGAGTCCAACCCAGCTCTCTAAACAACCCAGTAATATATCTTGATCAACAGTGTCAAACGCTGCACTGAGGTGCAATAGTACCAATAGTGTAGTTTTACCACAGTGAGTATTTATACGGATGTAATCGAAGACTTTGATGAGGGCAGTCTCGGTGCTGTGGTGCCTACGAAAACCAGACTGATAAATATCAAAGTGGTTGTTCGTTGTTAAGAAGCTGTTTAACTGTTGGAACACAGCTTTTTCAATATTTCTTCCGATAAATGGGAGATTAGAGAGATAGAGGCTAACAATTAGCAAGTAGCCTATAAGCTTCCATTGTGAATGTAAACTGTTATAATTTTTGAATATTTTTTTTACTTCTTAGAACCCGTAAATGTATGAGGGGTTTTTATTATTGTTATTGTCTGGGTCATATTCCTCAAAGATGGGAACAAGATAAAGACGAACTGTCACCCTCGGTACACCCCAACCCATGTAAATCCTATCATTCTGCATATGGTGTGCTGCTTGACCCTGGCTGCAATACCACAGTTGGCCTCTAACTGTGTGTGAAATGATGTTGTGTGTTTTTCACTAATTTTTCACCTGGCTGTACTGAAATGAATTTCCCCTCGTGGGACAATAAAGGACTTTTCCATTCCATGTACCTTTCAGACAATGTAAAAGGTTTAGATAGTTACCCTTAGGTCCAATATTCCATAGGCTCCCTTTCCGCAGCTTACACAGACTACAGGTGTAATGACGGCAGCTGCGAAGTCATTGAAATCAAAAGTTAGTGTAAGTTAGAATCAGTTACATTAAAAGGCTATAAAAATCCCAGATGCTAATACCTTAGCACCTCCCAGACGTTCTGAACTCGGAGGGGAGTAATGCTTACATTTAATAACAAAACATTGGCTAAATGAAAGCGTTTTGGGTTTGTGTATTGCGGGCTGCAAACTCCTGCCCCCATTGACTTCCATTTTATGGATATACACTGATTGTGACTTGATATAATCTCCTGCTTTATTGGCTGTAATGGTGCGTTCAGACCTCAAGCTTTGTCAGCATCAAGCAACACTCACAAAGCGACTAGTTCAACGCATACCCACAGCTCATAGGCGGGTTTTTCTCTGTTGGAGGTTTTAAACACTAGCCGATTGTGGTTGGTTAGGCAGCGTCAACGTTGGGCAACGTCACTACAATGAGATGCTCTGATTGGTTGCCGTGCTGCGTCAAGCGTTAAGTCTGTCAAAGTTCAACTAGCTGAACTCCCGCGTTGCTAGCATTATGTGCTTTGAAGCTGGAAATGCAGGAAAAGCTTGAAAAGTTAACGGAGCCAACGCTCACAAATCGCTGCAGAGACGGCGACGCTCCTCCAACGGACTCAACCATAGACTTAACATGTAATCTTACCGCTGCTGACGCTGCTGTTTGGGGCGGGTGTGAACGTACCATAAGTAGCTCCAAACTTGTCTGGGTGAGTAAATTAATGTAACATTTCCTAAAAATAACATCAAGGTTGGGAAAAAAAAAGGCACTTTTTCATTAAAGCCCAAATCAAACCAATGCTGGGCAATGCTGAGCCTTGGTGCTGCAAGCTAGCTTTACTGTTTTTTTTACAACCCACATATCAGATTGATTCTAATCTATTGGGAATCTTTCACAACTGCACATGTGATGGGCGACCACTCTACAGCTACCGCTAGAGAGAGATGAGGGGAAGAGAAGGGGAAGCATTAAAGCCCAAATCAAAACAATGCTAGGCAAAGCTGGCGCTGTTGATCTCGGTCTTACAGACTTACAAAGCAGAGATCCCGTCTGGGTAGAGCTGAGCTTCTGATCAATCCGGTTGTGTCTCCCAGCCGGCTGCGGCAGTTTTAAAAGCAGCCACAGACAGCAGTCCCAAGAAGCTGTAAGCATTGCAGCATGCTGGCCAGTGAGTGGCTATGAGCTTTGTTTGGTATAAACTTTGTCAAATCACTGGTATTTTAATTCTCTAGTCTGAAGTGAATGCCACAAATGACAGGTGACAGAAGCACATAGCCAACGCAGAAGTTAAGGGCAGGTTTAGCTGCATAAAATGCACCCAGACACTGATTATGATGCCTGTTTTTTGTTTTTTTGTTTTTCTTTGGAAACCTGTGGCCTCAATTTCCTGACAGGCCGGTGTGAGTACAGTAAACAGAATAATAATTTAAAAATGATCACACTGACTTTTGATGACACAAGCGCAGGATCCGATAACTAAAAACATGAGAACCCCCCCCCCCCTTACATCACTGTTCAATATTAGGAAACTTTTTAAATAAAATTTTTGCAGTTATGCACACTGACATTTAAAATTACTTTAAACAGTTCAAATGGCAAATTTTGTAAAATGTTTTATATGCATATTAGAAACTATTTAACCTGCAACCTGCACTTTTAAAATGTCTAACCTTTAAAAATGAGATAAATGAGGTGTTTCACTGGTGGTGCCTAACCTAGCGACATAGAATGTTGATCATTTTCTTTTTGAGTTAAAAAACATTTTTACTCTGTGTTTTAGTTCGTTGAATTTAGTATTTTAGCAGTTGTGCAAATGTTCATGTTTATCTATTTTTTACCTCTTTTATATGGTTATTTTTATAGTTTTAATATACTCTTTCAGTTTTTTTTATGAGTGTTTCAAATAACTGCTGTTATGAATGAACTATAGAAATACATTTGTTTTAGATTCGTAATAAAATACAAATCTATCCATAATGTGAAATGCATTAAGTGAATGTTTGATTCCCTTTTCAGTTTGTTTTTGGAGATCCTTAATGACTGCTCAGATGTTGATGAAATCAAGTTTCAAGAGGATGGAACCTGGTGCCCAATGAGACAAAAGAAAGATGCGGTCAAGGTTTCTGTTCATTCAGTTGGAAAGGTAGAATGTAAGTATATAATATTATCAGTTAGTATCAGTGTAATACTTTTAATGGGAAAATAACTATTTGTAGAGCTTTAATTTGTTCTGATTTCTCCACCAATTTAGATTAAGTGTACTCCCAATGGTAGGGTTATAACATATATCGTTGTAGCAAACTGTTACTGTATTTTGGCTTACTAAAAAAGCTTTTTATATCAGAACCTTTTTATATCAGAATCTGAACATTTCCCTTTGTCGATCGGTTCAGTTCCATAGCCTTGACAGGGAGACAGAGAAGCTGTCTTTGGAAACCAGCGTCCTTCATCAGAGCTGCATTTTATTACCCAAAGAAAAGTGAGGCAGCTGCATCTGCACAGGGTTAGGGTCAGCATGCCAACCACAGTTACAGGGGCGAATCTGATAGATGAAATGGATAAAACTTTTATTTTTCATTTTTCCCATTACAGGAATAATGTAATACTGGTTCTCACTTCTAGATATAGCATATAAACATTAGACAATAAGATAAACTATATACAAACGTTAATACAACAACACATTTAAGTCAGAAGTGCACGCTCAGAATCTCAGATTGAGTGTGATATTGGCTAAAAATGTCAACCGTGTGACTGCATCCCAGTACAAGTTGCTTCCTAATCTTGAACTTTTTGCAGGGTAGACTACATCCAGTGTGTAATGGAATTAACATTTTGTGGGTAGCATGGGTGTTATCGTGGAGGATGCAGGGGCTCTGTCCTTGCATGTTGGTGGTGTAAATGTCTGCCATGAATGGCAAGCTGTACCCATTAATCTTGTGTGCAAATTTAACCGCCCACTGACCTTTTCTTTGCCACTGTGCAACTCCACACCACAAAGTGAGAGAGGACATCAAGAATCTCTGAGACCCTTTGCAGGGTCTCTGGTTCATGATTCCAGAACACATATCTGTAAAAGCTCCTTGGGGCCCTGATATTATTAATCCTGGTAGAGTTGTGTTGTTAGGAGTGAAAAATGTAAGAAACTCTAACCACATATTAGCAAGAAAAAAAATCAAAAATAGAATTAAAGTATCATATATAAGCGAAATAAGTTAATATACACTGCTCAAAAAAAATAGGGAACACTAAAAGAACACATCCTAGATCTGAATGAATTAAATATTCTTATTAAATACTGTGTTCTTTACATAGTTGAATGTGCTAACAATATAATCACAAAACAATTCTTAATGGAATCAAATGTATCAACCCATGGAGGTCTGGAAAAACACACTAAAGGCTGATGCAACTTTGATTTGTTGTCCTTATAACAAGTAAAATTAATCCTTCTTTGCATCATCATCTCCAGTTGTTCCACAGTTGTCCCCAGCCTTCTTCATCAGGTTATTGAGCCATTTTGAGTCCCTGGCTCTGATGCTGCTACCCCAACAGATAATGAACGAACAGATAACACTTTCCACCACAGACTTGTAGAAGATTTGCAGCATCTTGCTGCAAACTTTTAAAAACCTCAGTTTCCTCAAAAAGTACAGTCTGCTCTGTTTCTTTTTGTAGACCGCTTGACTGTTGATTCCCCAGTCCAGTCTGTTATCCAGGTGAACTCCGAGATACAGTATTTGTACTCCTCAACCACCTCCACTTTTTCTCCCATGATTAAAACAGTATTTGACTTAGCCATTTTTCTTCTGAAATCTACAATCATCTCCTATGTTTTGTTCACATTCAACGTAAGACAATTGTTTCCACACCATGCAACAAAGCGGTTCACCAGCTCTCTGTATTCAACTTCTTCTCCATCTCTGATACACCCAACAATTGCAGAGTCGTCTGAGTATTTCTGCAGACAACAGGTCTTTGTCTTATACCAGAAGTCTGAGGTGTACAGACTGAAAAGGAATGGTGAGAGGACAGTCCCTTGTAGTGCTGCTGACCAGCTGGTTTGGGACACAATTCTTAAATCTCACAAACTGTGGTCTGTTTGTCCGGTAGTCATTGATCCAGCTGATTGTTGAGTCCTCCACCTGTGTCTTCAGGAGTTTCTGACAAAGCAAATGAGGCTGAATTGTATTAAATGTACTGGAGAAATCAAAGAACATGATTCTCACAGTTCTGCCTGCTTTGTCCAGATGACAGTGGGCTATAAGCAAACTGCAGAGGGTCCTGGTTTTAGTTTGCTTACTCAGGTGGGGCAACAGGAGTCTCTCCAGGACCTTCATGATGTGGGATGTCAGGGCGATAGGTCTGTAGTTATTGATGACTGATGGGTTTTTCTTTGGTACTGGAATAAGGCAGGATGTCTTCCACAACACTGGAACCTGGGTCAGGATAACGCTGAATAGGTGCTACAGAATCCCAATGAGCTGCTCTGCATAGGTCTCCAGGACTCTGGGGCTTATATTATCTGGACCTGCAGCCTTGTTCCACTTCAGTTTCTCGAAATGCCTCTTCACCTGACGTTTAGAGATGGACAGGTGAGAGTGAGATAAACCATCTTCTGACTTGGACAAAGTCGAACTTGTGGAAGAAGAAGAGTTCATGACTGAGGTGGAAGATAAAACATCTGAGGTGTGACAAGGCATGTTTGGCTCAGAGGAGAGTGGGATGTCTCTTTGGCTGGGGGCAGTAAAGGAGGATCTGAGCTTGCTCCTGAAGTGAGCCTGTTAAAGAATATGTTCAGTTCATTGGCTCTATCCAGACTTCCATTTATCCAGTATTTCCTATGCTTAAATCCTGTGATCTTTTTCATTCCAAACCAGAAATCTCTGATATTGTTCCTCTGTAGGTTGCTCTCAAGCCTCTTCCTCTAGCCTCCTTGCTGTCTCTGATCTTGACTTTAAGTTTCTTCTGTACGCTCCTTAATAAGGGTTTGTCATTTGGGAAGCATCTCATTATTCTGGAGGGGATGATGTTGTCCACATTAGGGCTGCAACAAAAAATCAATAAAAATTGTTTTTTTTCTGCATAACCTTTTTTAACAGTCAATGCAAGCAACTTGTCACAAAGGTTTTAGGCTGCAGCAGAGAATTGCAGAAGCGGGTAGACCTAAAACAATAAACAATTAATGCAAAAACATTTGTTACCTGCAACATTTGTAAGCCCAACCTCGTATAACACGGGAGTACAACGGTGATGATGCAGCATCATAAACATGTTTGAGTTATCAGTGAGGAAAGAAAGCTCAGTGTTTCGAAAAACTATGTTACTTTTTAAGTAACGAATCCTAGTATCTCGGCAAGAGAAGTCTGTAAGAGTTTGGTGAATTTCTATTCCCCATCCAGCTCATCATGCATGGCTAAACAAACAAACAGTGAGCAATATGCTTTAACTACATTGATCGACAGTAAATTAGTTATTGCTGTTTATTTTAGCTGTTGCACTTGCAAGCTAAGCTATGAAGATGTAGTCATGTATATACCAGTATTTGGTTATGCATGATGGTGGAGAATGTGTTTAGGTCTATTGTGCTACTTGTTTTTATGTTGATTTATGCCAAATTTGTTCTTAAAGAACTTTGATAAAGCAAAGCCATTTAAATTATTTTTTATTTGATATTTCAACAGCTTTAGGATCTGAGGTTGGGGCATATTGTGATGTTTTGATTTAGACTTTAATATTAATTTGTTATGTTTCTTATAACTCAGGTCACTTTTAAAACAACTAAAACACATCTTTTTATGTTGATAATATGGCACATTTGTCATTAAAGCTCTTTAAAACTATTTTCCATTTGTTTATTTAATATTTCAACAGCTGTAAGACATTTGAGGTGATAGCATGTTGTTTTGCGAGCTGTTAAACTGTTTTCTAATAATATTCTATTGATAAATAAAGAAGAGAGAAAACACATTCGCATAGCACTTTTTAAAAATTTCCCAGCTAATCCGATTAATCGATTAGGGACCCCACCTGGTTAATCTATTATCCAAATATTAATTTGTTGCAGCCCTAGACCACACAGAAGCTTATGTAGTCAGTCACACACTCAGTCACGGCATGGATGTCCTCTCCATGTGGGTGGCATAGAGTTGTCACGTTTGTGGACTCAAAACACCCCTGCAGCGCTGGTTTATATTCTGAGCAGAGAAAAACAAGATTGTGATCTGATTGTCCTAGAGAAGGTCTTGGTTTGGACATATAGGCATCCCTACATTTGTCTAAAAGAAATCCAAGGTGTTGTTTTCTCTTGTAGAGCAACTGACAAACTGTTGAAATGCTGGAAGTGTAGAAGAGAGCGAGACATGATTAAAATCAACAGATATTGCCACAAATGCATTGGGGTGCTGGGTCTGTAGCTTAGCGGCAACGGAAGTGATGACATCACATGCATTGTCGGCAACAGCTGAAGGTGGAATGTAAACCACTGCTAAAAAAACACTGTTGAACACTCTTGGTAAATAATATGGATGAAAATTTACGGCCAAGAGTTCAATAAATGGGATGCAGAGATGACAATTCACAGTAACATGTCCTGGATGACATCATTTGTTGACGAGCACTGCCACTCCACCAACTTTTCTTATCCCATTCGTCTCCCGCTTTTTTAGTTCCGCCTTTCGAAGGAGCAGGACGTGCTTTCCTCTCCTGTCCTCCTGCTTCACTCCTGCTCTCCCCCCTCTCCACTACTTATTTTCCTTTTTATTTTTATTTATTCACCCTAAGGATACTGGACAACCTCCCTGTGACAGATTTTATCCCTCTTTTTCTTCTTTTTCCAATGTGGACAAACCAAAGACTGCAATGGCTCTCAACACTGATTTCACTCTCCAAAACATACTGGAAAGAATGAAGGACATGGAATTAAAGATCCAACGCCTTGAACAAAACGGCAGAAACAACACTCCAGTGAGTATGAGATGCGATTTTCAACAACCTGGCAGATCGATGCCAACAACACAGATTAGCCCTCCGAACAGTCGACGTCTATCGTGAACCCCCCCCCCACTCATCAGAAGAGTGGCCAGCACTCAGATGGCAGACACCCAAAAAGATAAGCAAGGGACATCAAAAGAAACTCCAACAACCAACAACTTCGATTACCCCTTGAAGAACCGATTCACAGCGCTGTCCTCTCCCGGCTCTCTGAGTCTAACAGTCACACAGCAAAGCCAGCAAAACACAAACAATTCCCTGGAACTAACAGACCTTCCCCAAAGCCACATAAACCCAAAAAAAGATAAACCGAACAACAACAAAAAACAGTAGCAAGAAGCCAGCACTGACAGAAAGCAAAAGAGAACAGAACACAGCAAGAAAAGGAAAACGCTTGCTATTATTCATGACGGATCGATCAAAGGTATTGAATAACTGTACAGGTGTGTTTAATTGCCCACAAATAACAGTCAAATTATTGAGAGCAACCCAGAACTACAAAAAATTGTTGTCCATGCAAGAACAGTCGACATCTCCCACAAGAAATCTGAAATTTTAAGTCAGGACTTCTTGGATTTACTCCAGAACTTTAACACCAGCAAGATAGAACTTCACATATCTGGACCAATTCTAGCAACACCCTCAGACGAGGAATTTAGCCATATCAAAGCATTTACTAGATTTATTAAAACTGTCTGTGCTGAAAGGTCTATTCCATTCCTGAATAATTGTAATATCTTCTGTGAACGAAGGCACCTATTCACAAAAGATGGACGTCACATCAATAAGAAAGGTCAGAAGCTCTACGTCTAAAACGTGTTATCTAATCTAAACTGTTCTTGAACTGAGATACATAGTGAACGGCAACCTACTGTAACACACAGAGAAGATGACATCCTTGCACCCGTTAGTGATAAGCCTGCCACAGTCATGCCAGCTAACTTTGCAACAACGGTATCAGATGACCTTCAAAAGAAACACAGAGTTCCAGCATCTCTATGTGGTGAACGTTCAGATTCTCCTGTGCAGAGGATGCTCCCTGAGACGGAAGATCCAATCAACATACCGGCTCGCAGGGGCATCAGCAGCAGATGCAACTCATCGTTAACTCCTACCTCCGGGAATTTTCTATAAACCTTCAGACTCAAGAAAAAAAAGGAATCCTGATTTTAATTGTACGCCCAAACTGGAACTATAAATATTGCTCTCCAATTCAACTCACCATATCAGACATCTGATACTGACCGAACACTGTTAGCCAAACTTCCTGCCAGAAGGTGGTATTCAGTCATTCGTACTCTCACTTTAAAGTAAAATCCCGGTTATTATAAAAAAAGAGATGTTCACACACTAAAACTACAAATAACCGAGCAGTACAGAATTTAAAAATAATACCTTGCCAACAGAATCTCTCAATCTCGGAAAGAAATATTAAGGCAGCTATACGAAACATAAGATCACTATCAGAAAAATCACTGCTAATCAATGACCACATCACACATGATATATGCACTATTTCTCTCAGAAACTTGGTTAGATGAAATTAAATAACAATTTCAATGAATTCAGCACCTTTGAATATTTAGGTACTGAAATAAATTAACCAAACAGTCCTATTTGTAAACTTATACAGACCACCAAAACCTAACACAAACTTTTATAACGATTTCAATGACCTTTGCTCTGCGGTATGCCTAGACTATGACCATTGACCAGAATATGACCATATATCAAATGTGAGGGACTTCAACATTCATACTGACAAACCCCAAGACAGTGGAAGAAAAGCACTAAATAATCTAATCCTAACACATTAATGAGCCAACGCACAACCGAGGACACACTTTGGACCTACTTATTAGCAAAGTTATAAATATCTCTGGCATTGCCGTAACTGAAATTGCATTATCTGACCATTTCTGCATCTCATTTGAAAGCACCATTCAAGCCAACATACCTATTCATAGTAAATCCACAGTTAAAAAACACCTCCTTGAAGAAATCTTAGCTGAAAACTTTAAACTGATGTACACTCCAACCTTATCTAAATCACCAACATCCACCAACACACACTAAGTAAATAAACTGACAGATGATTTTCTATCCAAAATCTCAGACATGATGGATAAGATAGCGGCACTTAAGGTTAAAACTGTCTATAGTAAAAAGAAGTCTCCGTGGAGAAGCAATCCACTAGTATGTAATGAAAAAAGGGAGTGCCGGCGCACTGAGAGGAAATGGCGGAAAACTCAACTCCAGGTTCATTACAAGATATATAAAGAGAAACTGAACAAGTATCAAGTAACCTTAAAGGGTGCAAGGGTATCGTTCTTTTCAGAGATTATTAACATAAACAACAATAATGCTAGACATTATTTGCTACAGTGGAGAGACTAACTACTCCACCAGTCACAGTACCCCCTGAACTAAACTCCACCAGGGCCTGTAATAAATTTGCCAGCTCCTTTACTGAAAAGATCTTGAGCATCAGAAGATCAATCAGTATATCAGTTCCAACCCCAATACCAACTATGACCCCAATTAACACCAATGCAGAGAAAATGACTCACTTCCAAACAATAAATTAAACAAGCTTTGATTAAATTATTGACAAACTACGCTCTGCCACCTCCTGCTTGGATATCTTACCAACAAATCTTCTAAAAATGAACAACTGCTTTGATATTCATCAGTCTGGTTTTCGTAGGTACCACAGTACAGAGACAGCCCTCGTCAAAGTTTTCAATGAAATCCATCGAAATACTGACCGTGGTAAAACCACCGTACTGGTACTATTGGACCTCAGTGCGGCGTGTGACACCGCTGACCATGATATATTACTGGAACATCTAGAGAGCTGGGTCGGACTCTCTGGTAAAGTACGCGACTGGTTCAAAGGCTACCTTAAGAACAGGAATTTGTGTCGTTTAGCCAGTTCTCATCACAAAACACAGAAATCACATGTGGGGTCCCCCAGGGCTCCATCCGTGCCCCTCCTATTTAGCATCAACATGCTTCCACTAAGCCAGATTATAACCACCAACAATGTTAACTACCACAACTATGCTGATGACACTCAGCTTTATATCTCAATATCACCAGGTGATGTTGAACCCGTCCGAATCCTCAATAAATGCATTGAGCAAATTAACAGCTGGAAGTCCCATGATTTCCTCTAACTGAACAAAAACAAAACTGAAGTGCTTCTCTTCGTCCCAAAGAAAGATTGATTAAATATCTGTACACAGCTTCAGTTGATCCAACTAGAAACTATCAACCAGGCCACAAATCTAGGTGTAATAAATGGACTCAGACATGAACCTCCAGGGTCACATAAAGGAAATAACAAGGTCAGCTTTCTATCACCTGAGGAACATTTCTAGGATTAAAGGAATGATGACACAAGGAGACCTAGAAAAATTCACCCATGCATTTATCTCTAGCCCCTTGATTACTGTAACAGTATCTTCACAGGTCTACCTAAAAAAATCAGACAGCTGGAGCTGGTCCAGAACGCTATTGCTCGTGTTCTCACTAGAACCAAGAAAGTAGAACACATCACCCCAGTTCTAAAGTCTTTACACTGGCTCCCTGTAGCTCAGAGAATAGACTTCAATGTGCTTTTATTAGTTTATAAATCATTGAATGGGTTAGCACCAGAGTACATTAGAGATCTGCTATCATGGTACAAACCATCCAGATCACTCAGGTCTTCCAACTCTAGTCTACTGATCGTCCCTAGAACCAGAACCAAGCATGGGGAAGCTCCTCATATCTGGAACAAACTACGGGGAGAATGCAAAGCTGCAGACACACTGAACTCTTTTAAATCTAAAATTAAAACTTACCTATTTAAACTTGCTTATGAGTAACTGTTTTTACTTTTTCGTTTTTAATTGTCACACAAATTGTCTTAATTACTGTAAATGCTTTCTTGTGTCAAAACTGTTAGCTCAGTTAATGAACTAAAACTGGGTTTTTTACTCACTTGTCCTTACATTGTTGTATTTTCTTGATTATTTTCTTATTGTAACTGCTCATTTGTATTGAAATCATCAAACTGATTTATGCTGTGAACCAGTCTTAATCATGTAAAGCACCTTGAATAGCCTTGTGTTGTAAGTGTGCTATACAAATATAATTGCCTTGCCTCTTCCGATCTCTTGTCTGCTCATACAGTCAGAAAGCCTGGCAGAGAGACATTAGAGTCGGGGATATAATCCTGTAGCCGCGTCTCAGTGAAGCACATAACACTGCATTCCCAATACTCAGCCAGATTCCTTGTCAGGGTTTGGAGTTCAACGTAAATGGTGGATGGAGCGAGACATGATGTCCAAAATGATTCCAATTGACGTTTCGCCAGCCACGCCTCAGAAACAACCATTGTCCAATCACACATCATAGCATTCATCTATCTATCATCTTCCGCTTATCTGGGGTCGGGTCGCGGGGGAAGTAGCTTAAGAAGGGAGACCCAGACTTCCTTCTCCCGGGCCGCTTGGGCCAGCTAGTCCTGAGTCTTCCTTTGGGCCTCTTTCCAGTGGGACGTGCCCGGAACACCTCACCAGGGAGGCATCCAGGAGGCATCCTGACCAGATGCCCGAGCCACCTCAACTGGCTCGATGTGGAGGAGCAGCGGCTCTACTCTGAGCCCCCTCTGGATGACCGAGCTCCTCACCCAATCTCTAAGGGAGAACCCAGCCACCCTGCGGAGGAAACTCATTTCAGCCGCCTGTATCCGTGCTCCCGTTCTTTCGGTCACCATCCAAAGTTCGTGACCATAGATGAGGGTAGGAACTTTCGGCTCAGCTCTCTCTTCACCACAACAGACCGGTACAGCGCCCGCATAACTGCAGATGCCTTACCAATACGTCTTTGATCTACCGTTCCATTTTTCCCTCATTTGTGAACAAGACCTCAAGATACGAAAACTCCTCCACTTGAGGAAGGACCCCATCCCCGACCCAAAGAAGGCACCGTACCCTTTTCCGGTTCTGGAGGTGCTGATCGTCATCCCAGCCACTTCACACTCGGTTGCGAACCGCTCCAGCGAAAGCTATAGATCACGTTCCGATGAAGCAAAAAGGAACACATCATCTGCGAAAAGCAGAGACCCGATCCTGAGACCACCATAATGGATCCCCTCAACATCTTGGCTGCGCCTAGAAATCCTGTCCATGAATGTTATGAACAGGATCTGTGACAAAGGGGAACCTTGTTGGAGTCCAACTCTCACCGGAAACGAATCCGACTCTGGGGTGGGGCTGGGCTGGGGCCGGGGCTCTGGGGTGCCGCGCCCCCCAGCCTGTGGTCCTGGCGAGGCTTGGCCGGTGGGGGTCGGGGGCTGTGGTCAGCGGGCGCTGCTGTTGTGGATCATGCTGAACGGGGGTGACTATTGGAGTCAGCAGGGCAAGCTGGCTCCCTGGGAATGGCATAGTGTCATCCCAGTCATTTCCTCCCCATCTCCGGATGCCTCTGTCCACCTGCTCCTTCGTTCTACCATTCACAAGGGCCTTAGGACGTGGGTACGTCACTTGGGTGTGGAATGGAGTTTCCGTCTTCGCTCCCCGGTGGCGTCCTGGGTCCCAATTTTACCGTACAACTTTAGACACTTACACTTACATTTACAAACACACATGCCCTGGCAGTGGATGCGCCTCTACGCTGGAGGCTTATAAGCCTCACCTGTGGTGCCGGTACCCACTGCTTAACTCCATCTAGACACTGAAGGCCCGGGGTGGGAGATGGGGTGCCTGGTAGCATTCCCATGTCCCACCCCTGTTTTAAGTGCACAATAGAACAACACGCAACAACACCACAATCGAGCGGGGGGAGAGAGGCTGGAGGTCTTCCCACACCCCTGTATGTTGAACCATCAGGGGTTGGAGCCCGGATGGCATATCAGGCCGTCTGATCAGGGACCTGGGCTGGTGGGCTACTCTTGCCGGAATGGGGGCCTTGGCGGTCTGCTTGTCCCCGTCCTGGTGTGCAAGGGGTTTGTCTCCCGGGTGCAGGGGCAGGTTGCTCTATAGGGGTGTCTGTCCCTTGCCCTGGGAGTATAGAATATGTATGGGGAGTATGAATGAGTGTACAGCGTCCTTTTCCGGGTGTCCTATATTAGTGTGAATGTGTGCGCGTAAGAGGGAGGGTAAGTATGATTGTCTCTGTATGTCTATGTCTACTTGTCAGGTTCGGTGTTTGGCTGCCTCAGGCCTGGTGCCTCTTTTTCTCCTCCATCCCTCCCTATCGGTGACGGATGCCGCTGGTCGATGCTGGTTCTCAATGCCTGGGGTTGGGGGCCCTGATGTGGCCCGTCTCGCTCCTGGTGCATGCCTGGCTGGTCCTGGTTGGGCCGGTGGGTCGGGCGGCTGCTGTTTCAGGCAGACGTCCTCTTTGGATTGACTGGGGCGCCTCTTTTGTGGGTGCGGGGGTTGCAAGGTAAGGTGATGCCGTTCGGTGGGTCGGTGGGGACCGAGCCTGGCGCCTGTTCTGAGGGTTCCGCTGCCTGGTCGGTTCATTTGGGGGGGCTATCCGGCATTGGCTGGACCCCTGGTCTCGGCACTCTGCGTGGGGCAGGATCTGGACCCGGGGGCTCGTAGATCTGGGTGTCCAGGTGCTGGCTGGGCACGGCCTGCGGAGGGGGTACATCTGCTGCGGTGTTTACTGTGGCTCTGTGGGACTCTGGACGCATGCATCTCCTACCTCCTTCATGTCTGCGTTGATTCCTGTAGGACGGATTGACATGTCCTTAAACCAGCTATCACTCACTTGCATGGGGAAACCTAATTCGCACCTGCATGCTCGCACCCCACGTAGGTGGTAAGTACAGACATATCTTGAGCTGAGGTTATCGTCATTAGTTAGTTGGTACCAGGAGCTTACCAAAAACATTAGTGTTGTGTTCATTAATCCGTGTTTGTGTGTAGTGAATGTGTAATTCTTAGTTTATATTACTGGATCCGTTTTGTTAATGTTGTTCTGTTATTGGTGGTTTTTGTTTGTTCTGTTTTACCACTTCTCTGCCGTCCAACAGAGCTGGAGGACTGGGAAGTTTTCTTGTGTTCTTTGTTTACCTCCCTATCTTGTATCGTCAGTTCACACTTCTACCGGTCCTGTTTCTCTTCTTCATCTTCTTCCTTTCTTCCTTCTTATCTCAATTTCGTGTCCATAACTTCCAGAAATTAAACCCACAGTAATCACTAATAAAGGTTTTTCACACGCATATATATATAGTGGAGTATCATAGCAACGCTGTAATGCTCTGCTTGGGAAAGTAAATCTGTTATGCTTGTACTTGGTACTCAGACACCAATTCTGAGTAGCAAACTGCTAGACAGGACACGTTAAAAAAAAAGAAAGAAAAGAAATCCTGTCCATGAATGCTATGAACAGGATCGGTGTACAAAGGGCAACCTTGGCGGAGTCCAACTCTCACTGGAAACGAATCCGACTTACTGCCGGCAATGCGAACCAAACTCGGACACTGGTCATACAGGGACCTAACAGCCCTTATCAAAGTGCCCGGTACCCCATACTCCCGGAGTACCCCCACAGATTCCCTGAGGGACATGGTCGAATGCCTTCTCCAAGTCCACAAAACCAGTTGGGCGAACTCCCACACACCCTCCAGGACCCTGCTGAGGGTGTAGAGCTGGTCCAGTGTTCCACGGCCAGGACAAAAACCGCATTGTTCCTCCTGAATCCGAGGTTCGGCTATCCGTCAGACCGTCCTCTTCAGAAACCCTGAATAGACCTTACCAGGGAAGCTCAGGAGTGTGATCCCCCTGTAGTTGGAACACACCCTGTGATCCCCCTTTTTAAAGAGGGGGACCACCACCCCGGTCTGCCAATCCAAGAGAACTGCCCCTGATGTCCACGCAGTATTGCAGACATTAACCAACACAGCCCTACAACATCCAGAGCCTTGAGGAACTCCGGGCGAATCTCATCCACCCCCAGAGCCCTGCCACCAAGGAGCAATAGACACTATATACCCCCGAGAGATTCTCTGGAGTAATAATATATTAAGAATCCTTGGTGTGTCAAGTTCCTTGGGTGTCAAGCAACTATTAATATTTTGGGGTTAATTTGTTGGTAGATTTAGCAGGTATTTTCTGGGACGTATGGAGATTTATTAAAAACCCAACCCACCGGCTTCAGGGGCGAGCAGCTGTTTTATTAACACATTTCTGGGTGAAACGTCGGAGGGAGAGTCTGCTTTAATGAAACAAATGTCCAACTTAATTAAGTTTCTTACATCATGCAGTCAGCAAGAGCACTCAGAGCATCTTCCCACTCACCAAATTATCATTGTACTTGCAATGTCATCATAACCTCTATCCCTGCAGCTGCGTGTTATTGTCAGAAAGCCTGACACCGCTGCGCTGCAATGTGCTTCATTCAGCAACATTGTATTAACACCACTTTACATCCCCAGTAACTGTAACGGCGTTGTAACGCTAGTCATGTTTGACCGTTTGTTTGTCGGACGTAGCAGCAGTAACTAAAGGGGGTGGGGCTTGGCAAAAGGTCAATCGGATTCAAGTCTGGGGCATGGGTGGGTTAGTCCATAATGTTATGCCTTTGTTGTGCAGGAACTTCTGACACACTCAAGCCACATGAGGTCTAGTATTGGCTTAAGTGGGAAAAATTGGGGGAAAATGATTAAGTAATAATACAACTCCTATCTAATCAGTATTACATGACTCACACTAACCTGTTGTTGCTCCCAGTAAAAGCCAATGTAGAGTTGACCATTAACATACAATTTATGTATAGCACGGTTCGCTTAATTTTTTCCTGTGAGGGCCACATCAATTTTCACTTCTCTGAGGGAGGCCGGGGTCAGTTTGTAACAGAAAGAGTGTGATGGTGGCAGGGGTGCCTAAACATAAACATTTATTGGGTAACACTTATTAATAATGTTTCGTTATTAAACATTTATAAGTGCTTAGTTTGTCATAAACAGATCATTTACAAGGTATTAGATAATGATGTACCATTCATTTAGAAAGACTTGTAATGACATTTACAAATAGATTTATAACGATTTTGTATGTCATTACCTGATCACTTAAGGTATTAGATAATTAGCTACTGTCAGAACAGTTATCGGTTCTACATAAGAATATGATGCCCCACTGATTTATAATTGATTTATTAATGATTAATGAAATATTTTTAAATTATCTGGAACACATTTGTTAATGGTTTTATAGAGTTCGAACATGACATCATATCACGTTTTGCAGGTCATTTGTTTATTTCTTGCCCATTTTATTAAACTGATTTCCTAAGACATTAAAAATATTAATATTTTTCCCTAAATGCATGTAATACAAAATTATATTTTTTTAAATTACGAGAAAAAGTTTGGGGACCCCTGCTGTACAGGTTCCGATGGAGTTGCCTTGCCTTTATGCCCTATATCCACTAGTGCCAGTACGGAACGGTACGCTTTGGCGTGTTTCCATTACCTGCGTCCGTTCCAAGCTGAACCCAGCCGACCCCTTTTTTCGGAGTACCTCTGCCTTGGTTCTAAGCGTGCCGAAGCGACCAGAAACGCCCACCTATGGACTTGTTGGTCCGGTAATATGATATCCCTCTCACTCCTACGCAGCAGGAGTAGCAGCTGTTTGGTCTGGAGTTGTTTGCTTGTCTTGCAGTAAGCTATAGTTTACAGTTTCAAATAAACAGCACACTGCAGTTAACTGCAAGCAGCCTAAGATTTAAAGAAATCAGTACAAGTTGCGAATTACACATCGGAGAACAAAGAGGACTGCGCCTGTAGTTGAGCTGTATTTTCTTTGTATTTGTACTATGTTGGTCATTTCAGTGTCGTTTTTAAATGCTCCTACACATTTTACTACATTTCTGCTTTAATCCGGTCACCAGTTTATACATGGCAAAGCCTTGCTGTGCGTTCAAAACAATCTAGTAAGTATCCAAGACAAATGGAATGCTGCAATACTCTGAGTGGATATGGTTTGGAAGAACTACAGTAGCCACATAGAAGTTCCCATCCCATTCAGCTGCCAGCAGATTCCCAGTACAGTTCCAGCAGAGTTCCAGCGGCTGGAGTGACCCCCACCATCTCCTGGGCGTGACTACTTTTTACTGTAACTCCTCCCACTCATTGAAATACAGAACATGACCAGGAGATGGCGCTTCTCTCACAGAATATAGTACACACCACCAGAGGTGGCATTTAAAGCGCCACCTCTGGCGGTGTGTGGAATTTCACATAATTCATACTGTAGAAACAAGAGCAACCGAGCTTCTGGAGATTCGCTGGCCACTGTTTTATCTGGAGATAAATTATTGAAGCTAATACCTCCTGTAAATCTTTTACCACAATTTATTTACTGTAAGTCAACATATAAAGAGGAAAACTAAGCCTTTTGGAAGGTTTTTGCAGCTGCAGGAAATCAGTGCCCACCTTCGACCAGGGAATTAGCATTATTATTGCTCAACCTTTTGTTTTGCACTAATGGGCCATTGGTCACCCATTGTCACACAAATCGCATAGTCTACAGAGTCTGCCTAAAATGCAGATTATTGTTGAACTTCGATTTGTGTTTGTTGTCATAGCTTAAATTATATGTTCAGACACAAACTTCTAGAAGTATTCCAGTTGTGTAAGAAGGGACATTACATCTTCTTTGAGAGCTGGACCGGAGAGACTATTATTGGGACCAAGATACATATAATATTTAATCTTTAATGTGTGGCCAGACTGCTGTCTCCCTTCAAAATAAGCGCTGATGTTTCAGTCATTCTTTTTTGCCCTTTCCTCTTTTTATTGTGTTCTGTGGTGTGCGGAGTTAAAGCGGTGCTCGTGAAGAACCGTGCTGAATAGTCATGGGACTGTCCATAAAGTTGCCCCAACAAAACAAAACTATGATTTTTGCATTAATGTATTTTGATTGTTGACCTCTGGTTTAGACTACTGAGAGCAGAACATTAAAATCACTGCTCCTCGCTGTGGACATTAAGTTGGATTTCAGTCAGGCTCCTTGGGGGCGGGGCCTCACTGAGCTGTCATAGTGGGGAATAACATTACCACCACGGACCTGTCAAGGACCTGTGAAAGACCAGCCAAGGGGCAGTGTTAGGGTAAAATATAGTAGTTTAACCTAAAAAGAATCACACCTAGGGGTCGGAGAGAAATTGAAGTTAAATGAGCTCTGCAGTGGGAGATAGAATAAAGTAAAGTTCTGCAGAGGGAGACCAGGAAGATACTCTGGTTGACCGTGTGTCTGTTCTCCTCTCAGCTTCTCAGACAGTCTCCCAGGTCTGTCTCCTGATCACACAGCTCCGTCTCCTGGTCTCAAAAGGCCCTCCCACTGCAGTCTCTCTTTATTTGGTCAAACTTCTTTACCATCTTAAAAGAACAGGGTGTATACAAAGAAGATATGGTTAAAACCAAATGACATTTGAAAAGTACATTTAAACTATGTGATAAAGAAATACAACCTAAGAAAATAATAATACAACATTATAATTTTTTCCTAACCTTTCCCCCCTGAAATGTGGTTTTTAAATGTGATCACGAACAACAAAAAGTTGTAAACTAGGTAACAACTCTAATAATGTAAAAATATAAGAATCATAAAAAACAGACAAAGAAAGGTTGCAAAAAAAAAGTAGCATCCCAAATTCAAGAAATTTAATAAGACATACAACAAAGAAATTGCAAAAGTAAGTAGCAATTTCTAAATTATATTAATGTGGGCTTCATCTAGACATCATCCAATTAATCGCTACCTGAGCAGTAGTTTAGATTAATGGAGTCATAAAAAGGTTTTTACACCAAATCTTCTTCTTCATTTCTGTCTTCATCTTCAAACCTCTGATTAAGAAGAGAGTATTGGACCATTGTGTTAGTTATCATCTTATTTATCATTTGTTTTATACATGGGAGAACACAACTAACAAAAATGCAGAAAAGTATCGAAATTACAATGAATGGCATAGCTCTTATTAAAAGAACCTGATACCACCTGCCAGTTCTCAGCCAGGCCATGAGATCCCACTGTCCATTACTGCTTTCCGATTATAGTACAAAGTCCAACTTCAAACGCAAATAGAGTGTCCAGAGCTACTCGATGTTGCCTCAGCATGGTTCTCATCGCCAGATTTTCAGGATCGTTGGTCAGCAGGTTGGACATCTCGGCAAGGATGTCTGTGATGTTTTCCAAAGTCCACCAAACCTCCTTTGATGTCTGGGCGTCATCAGGTGTGAGGAAAAAGCAGTAGGGAGAGGAGCCAAACTGCATGTTGGCTAGAGGCAATTAAGAGGACTAGCCCTCCCAAACGGAGGTTTCACCGCTAGGAGACAGGGATGCTTTTCTGCTGGGTTTGAGATCAGAAGCCCTGTTGGTCATTCTGCCCTTTGAAGTCCAGAACTTCCCCGCTGTCCCATGTCTAGTCCCTTAATTGCCTTTGCAATTTGCAGTGTGAGATGTGTATCCACGAGGGTATCAGCGATTTTCACAGCCGTGGGTGTGGTCAGCAGGTTTCAGGGTAATGCAAAACAAAAGGAAAGGTACGCAGATTGTGTGTGCTTTGCACTTCTTTGGCTAGGATAATTTTTCTCATGTAATCAGCTAATGTGAGTTCTTAGACTGCTTTTTGCAAATCAGGCGCGACTAGAGGTAACCTGTAAGGTCTGCCATAAATGATTTCAAAAGGTGTTAAACCTTGGTTTGTTGGTGTTATTCTCATATAAAGTTTTCTAGGTCCAAAACTCAGGCCATGGTTATTTTACATGTTTATAAGTGAAAGCAAACCGAAATTGTGAATCCGGGTGCATTGGAATGCTTTACCAGACTAATTAATAGAATCCATTAAAAGTTATATAAACACAACGCAAAGATGGGAAACCATGTTTCTATCAACAAATTAGAGGCAGATTCAAAGTATATGCATAAAAAGGACCCTGAAAATCTTCAGTTTCTGACAAAATGGCGCAAAAAATATAAAGTAGATGGGAAGTTAAAAGGAAATCAGTGGAAGGATTTAGTATGAATTCTTCAGGCAAAAGCATTTCTCTCTAAGGGGAAAAAGAAGGGATGGAAACAAACAGAGTTGAGAATCGCCCGTCTGTGGGCTCATGAAACAGAGCAGAGGACGCAGAATTTAAAGATAAAAAAGCACAGGGACTCTAACGATGGGGCTTTTGTTATGTGTCCTCCTCCTTATGCAACCCAGACAGAACCCCCTGCGGATGTTGGAGATTCTTATGCGGCCTCAACAGCACCACCAAGACACCTACATCCTCCTGTCCCAAGAGACCAATTTGCAATTGAAGAAAAAGCAAATGGAACCTCAATAAAACAAAGGCTTAGAATTACAAAGAAGGATAAGTCTGGTGAGAGTGAACCAGAGGACTCAATAGATGTTAATCCTATGGTCGAAGTACCATCTGCCGATGGCACTCCAAGATATGTTTTTAGACTATGGTCACTTAAAGATGTTAAAGAGGTTTTAGAACAAATCACTAGCCATAAGGAGGATCCAGAAAAATGGACAGACGATATGGTTGATGTGGTCAAATCCTACCTGTTAAACGGTCAAGAATTAGGACAAGCTATGGCTGCAGTGTTGGTAAAAGACTGGCACCGTGTAGCAGGAAATTACACAGGAAGAGATGAGGCCGGAGTTGTGTTGCAATTTCAGAATGATTTCCAGGGAACATTAAAGGAACAATTCGATGCAGTAACAAATCAAGTTCGTGCACAGTTTAAAAAGAAACCAGATTATGGGCATATGGCCTCCATAAAACAGAAGCCTGGGGAAACAATGTGATTTTAGATTCAGATACCAAAAGGAACACGATATCCACAGTGGCCTTATTAAAGAGACTGGTGATGATAGCCCATATATGCAACATTTATGTAATGGCTTGCTACACAGTTTCCACCCCATTATCACTAATTGGATCAAAAATCACCTTCTGACCTGGGAAACATGCAACCTTACCACCCTTATGGCCAATGCAAGTTTTGCAGAAGGTGTCATGGAAACAAAGGGGAGGAAGCCAAAACCCCCAGACTCAGACACACAGGTATTTCACACCCAGGTAGAAGACAATGAGGGGGACGTTTATTATCAAAGTGACAACTACAACAGAGGGAGTGGGTTTAGACCACGAAGGAATACACATAATCACACACCCCAGGGTTCATGGAGACATCAAGGTGGTCACCCTGCCCCCACGTGTTGGACCTGCAGAGAAGTAGGCCACATTTCACACGAATGTAGCAGAGGCCGAGGAAGGGCCAGAGGGGGAGGTCAGATCCATACACAGGGTCGAACTGCCAAAGAACACTCGCAATTCACACAGCAATCACTAGATACTTTTGCCGCCTCTAATGAGGTGGTGGATTGCTGTGGCGCCTGGGAATTGCTTAATGTTCTGAAAGAGAAGCCATACATAAGACTTAAAATTAATGAACAAATGGTTCAGAGTGTCCTGTGTGACACCGGAGCTTGCAGAACGGTGATCTCCTCTGGCGTTAATCTGCCAGAATCTAAAAAAAGCATTTTAGTAAAATCACCAGATGCTACTACACGCTCATTTTTTTCTAAACCACAGATCCACAAACTGGGTTTAGTTTAAAAACCCAATAGTCATTTCATCACAATGTCCACTCAATTTATTGGGCAGAGACTTAATGTCAGACCTAAAAATCTCCATTATCCCGGTAGGAGACTGCATGAGAGCTGTGAGAACAGGAAATGTAAATGATGACATTTACCTAAATACAACTCATAGACCACAGGGACCCGGACCCTACAAGTTGAACGTAAAGAAAACCTTAAAGACACAACAACAATGATGGACACAGCTTTGAAAGTAGTTCCTGACCACGACAAACAAATCATGCCTACATCACAGTTACATGTGACTATGGCTCTGAGGCCTGAACCTGATCCCAAGTTCCAAGATTATTTTATGCAATTCTCACCTGCTGAAGTCTTCACCTCACACATCATTACTGATGGAAAATCTGATTCAGCTGCCTCAGTAATACTGACTACCAGCCTTAAACCATTCTTTGATTTGCCTACAGATCCACATATATCTCTGACAAAAAGCAGTAAATCACGTTGGAAAGATTTGGGATATATGGTGCGAAAAGCAAATAACACCACAGATTTTAAAGCTTTGCAAGAAAATAAAGAAGATTGTTGGCAATACAGTGAATCCACAGGTTTATATAGGCTGGCCCTTATCATGCCACTCCACTGCACCACTCAAGTAGCACCACTACAATGACCAGAAACATAAATCATCTTATTGACTGAAGAGGAAGAAAATCAACTCAAAGAAGTCCCTGACACATTATGGTCTAAAAGCCCCACTGATGTAGGCCTACTCTCATCGATTGCTCCCGTTCAAATAACTGCTAAATCACATTTTAGACCCACAGTAAGACAATATCCCCTCTCTGCAGAAGCAGAGTTAGGAATTCAACCAGTAATTGAGGAATTACTAACAACAGATGTCATAAGAAAATGTCCTGATTCACCATGTAACACACCAATTCGGCCAGTTAAAAAGGCTGATGGGAAAAGCTGGCAACTGGTTCAAGATTTGAGAATGGTGAATTCAGCTGTCCAGACCACATGTCTGCCTGAATGTGCCTGATTCACACACTCTGTTAAACTCTGAGAGTCCCACTAGAAAGTTTTTCAAAGTAGTGGACCTCAGTAATGCTTTTTAGAATGCCAAAATAGTTCTAGGAGGAATAAAAAAGCAAAGACTATTAAATTAGTCTGTCGATGAGTTGAAGTTAGTCATAGATTCTTTAATTAATTAAATAAATTTTTGGTCATTTATTTGAGATTCTTAATTGTAATCAATTTCTGCTAAAACTGGATCGTATAGGTTTTTTACTCTGAGTGTCTCTTTTATGCAACTGGATTGAGCCGTTTTATGGCTTTCCTAATCTAAGGATGTGTTTTGTGACCTATAAATCCGCACGGAGCGTCTCTTGTAGTGCCCGTCACACCGTACGTTTACACCGTTAGGTTTCAGGTCGGACTGGCATACATAAAGATTATGTTCTGTGCCTACCTTCATGAACCCACCTGGGGT
The DNA here is from genome assembly GCA_028564705.1 of Apricaphanius iberus. NCBI lineage: Eukaryota > Metazoa > Chordata > Actinopteri > Cyprinodontiformes > Aphaniidae > Apricaphanius > Apricaphanius iberus. The sequence continues at coordinate 145,800 of JAPXFQ010000321.1, forward strand.
GCGGTATATCTTTCTGATTCTGCTGTTTTGTGTTTTTATTCCCATACACTGGCATACTTTATATTCCAATGAGGTGGATGATTCCCAAATCTAATCCGTTACAACCTTTTCCAGCGAGGTGGATATATGCTCGCAAACGTAATCCGTTACAACCTTTTATTTTCGAGGTGGAACACGCTCGCAAACCTGGTCCGTTAGACCCTCGCCGTAGTAATTAACGCATTAATCACTTAAGGCTCAACACCTGATACTCCCTCAGAGAGGCTAAAGCGTTCTTCCTTTAGGCCCAAAACAGCAGAATATACCCTGACTATCTTAGAAGATTTTTTGTTTTAAATGTAAAGTTGCACAAAAAGACTTACTCACAATCTCCCCCCTGTATGAGTGATTCAGACCGAATCGATCATACGGGAGCACGCGCAGGAGGTCCTCGTGGAAGTTGATGCAGCAGGCCAGTGAAGCAAGTCCTTTGACGAAAACCACCAGCGGAAGTGCTCCGTACGTTGGGTCTCGGCACCAAAATTGTTAGGGTAAAAAATAGTGGTTTAACCTAAAGAGAATCACACACAGGGGTCAGAGAGAAATTGAAGTTAAATGAGCTCCTCAATGGGAGATAGAATAAAGTAAAGTTCTGCAGAGGGAGACCAGGAAGATACTCTGGTTGACCGTGTGTCTGTTCTCCTCTCAGCTTCTCAGACAGTCTCCCCAGGTCTGTCTCCTGATCACACAGCCCTGTCTCCTGGTCTCAAAAGGCCCTCCCACTGCAGTCTCTCTTTATTTGGTCAAACTTCATTAGGATCTTAAAAGAAAAGGGTGTATACAAAGGAACATATGGTTGAAACCAAATGACATTTGAAAAGTACATTTAAACTATGTGATAAAGAATTACACCCTAAGAAAATAATAATACAACATTATTATTTTTCCCTAACAGGCAGTCAAGGACCCATCTTGGAAACAGTAGAACTTTTAAACCGCTACTACTGTACTGCCCCCTACTGGTTTTCCCCGTCTACGAATGTGCTGAAAAAAAAACATTTATCCAGTTACATGTGGATGGAGATATTTTTTACAAGGAGCAGAGGAAAATCTTTGTTTATAAAAAACCCGGCTACGTGTGGACATGGCTTTAGGCTTGTGCCTTTATTCTTTATACCCTGAAATTCTTCCAGATTCGTTTTTTATTTTAATGATGTTATGTACTGTTGAAGGTAATCTAAATCTCTTCCTATCTTTCTTTAAGGAACATTTTTAAAATGTTTTGTCTCATACTAGATCTTGACTAGAACAATACCTTTCTTAGATGCTGCTTTGGTACTAAATCATAATTACAATCACATTTTGACATCTGATTCAAATCGCATTATTTACGGAATTTACCTGATTACTAGCCCTAAAGTGCTATTGTCCCAGCCTTTTTTGGTATCTGTTAGAGGTGTGAATGGTAGGAAACGATGTATATTTATAAATTAAATGAGGTTGACCAGACGAAACATGAAATATTTTTTGTTCATATTGCATTCAGTGCAATATAAGTAACAGAAAATAAAAAAAAATACTACTATTTTTACACAACACAGCACAGTAATGTCAGCAAGGTAGGTTCTGAGTATGTAGCAACATTTTGTCCTATCGTTCTACCTGCTTTTCTGTTCGCCCTCATCAGCTAAACGTCTGTCAAAATAAAAAAATGGACATCGAGTGCAGAGTTTTTCAAAATTATATTCCTATTTCTTTACAGAGGTGAATGAGAAACTTTTGTGCTTGGTGTGTATGCAACAAGTGTTGGTGCTAAAAGAATATAATCTTCGGCGCCACTATGAGACTCGGCATGGTGAAAACAACTTGCCTGGACAGTTGAGACGAAATTATATGAACTGTTGATAGGGATGAGGAAACAGCAGTCTTTTTTCACTCGAAGCCGAGAGGGCAGTGATGCCGCAGTAAAAGCAAGCTACCTAATATCTAGCAAAATAGTAATTGCATCAAAGTCATACTGTAAGGGTGAGTTCATCAAAACATACATGGCTGAGTAAATTCTGGTTCCTGAGAAGCGACAAGCTTTTGTTAACATTAGCCTGACGGCGGATACTGTGGCAGAAAGGATTTCAGAACTGTTGACAGATTTGGACAACCAGTTGAAATTCAAAGTGGAGTCATTTGTGGCATTTTCTGTTGCTATTGAGAGTACTGATATTACGGATGTAGCTCAACTGGCCATAGTCATTCGGGGAGTTGATGAAACTTTAATTGTCATGGAGGAGCTTCTGGAGCCTGTGCCTATGATGGAAACAACAGGCGAGGAAATCTTCCAAGCTGTCTTGGTGCGCTGGACAGGGTCGTAGTAGACTGGTCCCGTGCTATCAGCATGGCTACAAATGGCGAGCTAACAATGATCAGGAAAAAGGCAGGTGTTGTGACAAAGCTCAGAGAGGAAGTACACTCTAAATGGAGGGGAATGGTTTATGGTCATTTCACAACAAAAGATGTGCTTCAGGTTGTTAAAAATGGATCACGTCATGGAGGTGGTTGTCCAAGCTGTTAATTTAATCTGAAACCAGTTTGCACCAAAAACTGTCTGCAAAACCATTGTCTTTAGACATATAAAAAATAATAAAATAATAATTATAAATATTAACAGGCAGCCTTAAAAGGTCAAGGAAAGATGACAAGAGGAAAACAAACTGTTATGTGCAGTAGCGGCTGGCCAATAGAGGGCGCTAGGGCGCCGCCCGACAACTGACAACTTGCCACATTACCTTGAATCAAAGTGGAAAATAATTTGTATAATAACATAAAAAATATTCAAAATATAATATATTTTCCAACCATCAGAGGTCGGAGCCCGGATAGAACATCAGGCCGTCTGGTCGGGGTCCTGGGCTGGTGGGCTGCTCTTGCCGGTGTGGGGGCCTTGGCGGTCTGCTTGTCCCCGTCCTGGTGGGCAAAGGGGTCTGTCTCCTGGGTGCAGGTACAGGGCTCTCTATTGGGGCGTCTGTCCCTGGGCCTGGGAGTATGGAGTATAGTGTACGTATGGGGGGTATGAATGAGTGTATAGCGTCCTTTTTTCGTATGTCCTGTATTTGTAAGAATGTGTACGCATGAGAGGGAGGGTACGTATGAGTGTCTCTGTCTGTCTATGTCTACCTGTCAGGTTGGGTGTTTGGCTGCTCTCTGGCCTGATGCATCTTCTTCCCTCCCCGTCACTCCCCGTCGGTGATGGTTGCTCCTGCCCGCTGGTTGATGATGGCTCCCGATGCCTGGGGCCGGGGGTCCCGGTTGCGGCCCGGCTCGGTCCTGGTGCATGTCGGGCGGGTCCTGGGTGGTCCGGTGTGTCGGGCGGCCGCTGTTTCGGGCCGACGTCCTCCTTGGATTGACTGGGGCACCTCTTATGGGGGTGCCGGGGTTGTAGAACAGGTTGGTGCCGTCCGGTGGATCGGTGGGGACCGTGCCTGGCGCCCAGGACTCCTGCCGGTTCCAGGACTTCTGCTGGCTGGTCTGTTCACCTGGTGGGGCTGTCCGGCATTGGCTGGGCCCCTGATCTTGGAGCCCTAAGTGGGGCGGGATCTGGACCCGGGAGCTGGAAGATCTGGATGTCCAGGTGCCGGCTGGGCGCGGCCTGGGGAGGGCGTATATCCGCTGTGGCTCTTGCTGTGGCTCCCTGGCGTGTGGGTGTGTGGGGGCGGGCCGGGTTGTTGGCGGTGGGTATTGGTCCGGGGTGGCGGCGGCATGTGTTGTCCGTCGGTTGGCTGCGGATCCCCCTTGGCTGCGGCGGCGGCGGGGGGCCCTTGTCGGCTGGTCCCTGGTTGGGGCCCCGCTGGGGGGCGGGGTGCCCCTGGTCCCCGTGGCCTCCGGTTCCTGATCCGGGCCCGCCCTGGCGTAGCCGGTTACCGGCGGAGCCCGTGGGCTCGTCACTGCGATCTCTCGGGCCCCAGCATTGCGGCTGGTGGGTGTTCCCCTGGGGCTTCCATCTGTTCCTCTCTTGGCGGGTGATCGACCCTGCGCTGATCCGCCTGTGGCCTCTGTACTCTGTGGGACCCTGGATGCATACATCTCTTGCCTCCTCCATGTCTGTATCGATTCCTGTAGGACGGATTGACGGTTCCTTACACCAGCTATCAATCACATGCATGGGGAAACCTTATTCAGACCTGCATGCTCGCACACACATAGGTGTGGGGACATTGGTGTGGGGACATTGGTGTGGACGGGCATATCTTAAGCTGAGGTTATCATCATTAGTTAGTTGTTCACAGGAGCTTACCAGAAACATTTGTATTATGTTTGTGTGCTTGTGTGTAGTGAATGTGTAATTCTTAGTTTATTCTACTAGATCCGAACTATTGGTTTGGTTCTGTACAGTTTGTTGTTTTTGTTTTGTATTACTGTTTCTCTGCAGTCCGGCAGAGGTGGAGGAGTGGGATGTTTTCTTGTGTTCTATGTTTGCCTCCCTGTCTTGTGTCGTCGGTTCGCGCCTCTGCTGGTCCGGTTTCCTTTCTTCACCTTCTTCCTTTCTCCCTTCTTGTCTCAGTTTAATGTCCATGACGTCAGGAAATTGAACCCACAGTAATCACTAATAAAGATTTTTCATACATATACATCAAGTGGCGTACTACAGCGAAGCTGTAATACTCTGCTTGGGAAAGTAAAACTGTTGGGCTTGTACTTGGTACTCAGACACCAATTCTGAGTATCATACTGCTAGACAGGACACGTTAAAAAAAAATATATATATATATATAATATATAATATATATATTATTAAAATGATTTTATGTATATTTTCTTTCAGACGTGTAAGTTAAATGTTTAATTGTTTAAGGGGAGTTGAGGTTGTGTTGTCTGATTGAGGACGTATTTCAAGTCTCCCATAGATTCTCGTTATAAGTTGTACATGCGCAGTAGCTCCTCTTCAATACAAAAGATAGGACGCCTTGGGGCGCAGGAGAGGTGCGCCCTGAGGGGGCGGGGCTTACATATCGTCCCCCTCCAGCTGTGGGGTTGAAGTCAAACAACGTCATGGACGTCTGTCATACAGCGCGGCTGATAAACAGGTCAAACCGCGGGACTTGGAGACAAACAAAGGCATCGCTCCATTAAAAATGCGCATTATTCAGTTAAAGTGATGTTTTCGGACTAAAATTTGTGCTAACTCACAATAAAAGCATGTACTCCTATTGTGTAGATTGATCGGTTGGATAGTTTGTCTGCTGAGTGTTTACATTTTGGAAAACAGTAAATTGTGACATTTTATTAATAAATCTATATTACATTTGATTTAATTGATACTTAACACAGCTGCTGCTATCCAAATATTAAGTTTATTCATATATTTTGGTTATTTCTGCCTTACCTTTCATTTGTTCTTATTTTTCAAGTGAGATCACACACATCATCTCCCTCCTCACATTTATATCACCCAACCGTGTATCAGCAGCTGTGTGGAAATATTAAAGAGCAAAATAAATATAACAGCTTTTTCTCCACCACATCTTCATATATTCTGACTGGCTTTAAGTGGAGCCCTGGCAGGTTCTCCCAGTGTTAACAGAGTGATCCCAGTCTTAACCAGTACCTCTATAGACAGCTCAGTGTTTCCTCCTTGACAGTAGCAGTCTGTTCTAGCAAAACTGTTGAAGCATCTGACTGAAATTATTGTTGTTGTAGGATAATCTTATTAAGAATACGCTTAGGGTTGTTCAATACAGTATGATTAAGAAACATTCATCTTTACATACAGAAAATTTTAGCCAGTTAGTTTGCCTTAGCAACTGGTTAAAAGATCCATACGTCAATGTACAAATGTATGTAGTCAATGTGTGGATATGATTGTGGAGTTAAAAACAAAATTCTACTAATCTCTATAAAAAAGAGCTGTGGCAATTGGATTTGTCCTTTACTCTAAAAATTTTAGCTTTTTAGTCATATTTAGGAATGTTAATTAGTCGGGATTGATTCACAGCTATCCCTTAATTAATTAGGTTAAAGAAAAATATTGTTTCAAAACCCTAATATCTAGGGTCTATGATCTATGATATCTATGATGATTCATAGCCCCCCCTGGAGAAAATTCCACCAGCCGCCACTGGTTATGTGGCTTTCAAAAGAAAGTTGGTAAAATGAAGAAAACGGCATAACCGGAATTTGGAAATAATTATATCTAGATTAGGATTAAATAAAACAGGGTTATATGAAACAATATTTAAACAGGGAAAACATGTGTTACTGGAAACTGTGGAAAATCATGTTATTTTATTTTGAGAGAAGGGAAGTGGTACCATATTTAAAATGTATCAAATTATAACTGGACATCCAATACCTCTTAAGCAATATTTTGTAGTTCTGAAGAAAAAAAAAACAATATACATATATATCTATACATATATAAATATATTAGTACTTTGTTAAAGAAAAAAATTGGGAATATTTAGTGTGCACCAAACATTGCTTGCCAACAGTTATTAGCGTACAGAACCCCCCCCCCCCCAAAAGGAGAGGTTTGAAAGATGAAGATAAAGAATGATGTTTGTGTGGCTTAAAAAAGAACTATCGGTATTATATTCATGCACATTTATTTTTTACTTTTCAATTCATGTTCAAGAAAGAAACAACTTTTTTAGTGATTAGGTGAAATCAGCTCGGTGAAATGAACCGATAGGTTTATGATGTGGGATCAAGCTGTCTGCACTTGCGCAGATCATTCCCCTGCTGAAACATGGTTTAGAGCAGAGCAAACCGGGTTTGTAATCTCAGGGAATATAAGCGAAAAAAAATGGTCACAGAAAGTAGCTCAGGGTGGTCAAAAGTGTCGCTAGATTTGTCGCTAGGCGCTTTTTGGTGAATTATGGTGAATTAGATATAAAATATATTAATAACAATGACCACAAAAGAAAAATTTCAAGTAAATCAAAAAAAAAATCTGTGAAATTATTGCAGAGTTTCCACATTTTAAAGAGTAACTCACCCCAAAATGAACTTTTTGATTTGACTGATGGGGTATATAAGAGGTCTTGGGGACACCTCCGTAGCGAGGTGCCATGAACTGCCTGCAGCAAGATCAGTCATAACCTGGGAGCTCCGTTATGCAGGGGGTTACCCCTACTAGCTGACATTTGCTCATTACCTATGACAAAGGGAATAACTGATATATCAGTAAATGGAAAATAAAATCTGGGCTGAGTTCATTTTTAATGGAATTATTGTGATGCTGTGTTTTTTTTTTTCACATTCATGAATGTTTCTCATCATGCTTGGACACATCTGTCTGCAATACATTTTCTGTTGCAGACAAAGACGTATACAGTGGCCGCAGGTTCAGCTGTCAAGGAGGAGTTACACGAAATTACTCGAGCTAATCTATATTTAGCATTAGGTTTAGCCAACAACAATGTACCAGCCATTTTTCAAAAAATAAATGTGGGCGGGGTTATACTCTGGTAGGGGGGTAAGTTACTCTTTAAGTATCAGTTCATCATATCAGTCCATCCCTAACTTCCAATAAGTCATTATTAGGGCTGTCCGCTGCTTGAAAATGCAAAATTATTCAGTTAAAGTAATTATTTTAGTCTTAAATTAATGCTAATTCATTAGCAAAAGTAGCTGTGGATGCTCTTCACAATAAGAGTATATATTTCCTGATTTTAACAGTTTTATCTGCTGCTGTTTACTTATGGGAAAATGGTAAATTATGACATTTGATTACTAAGTCTAAATTACATTTTATTAATGTGATGTTTAACACAGACTGTTGATATCCAAATGTTAAGTTTATTCATATATTTAGGTTAGTTATATTTATTTTTTATAGGAGGCCACACATACTTTCATCTCCCTCCCACACGTATACAATCCAAACCTATATCAGAAGCTGTGTGGAAATAAGAACAAAATAAATATAAAAGCCTTTTCTCCGCCATATATTCTCATACACTGAGTGGCCTTAATTGGTCTCACCCTGAATCAGTTCCTCAATAGGCAGCTTGTTTCCTCCACGACAGTAGCAGTCTGTGTTGTAGCAAAACTGTGGAAGCCTTTGACTAACACTCTTGTTGATAGTGCCATAAAGAGGATGATCATGTCAGCTTTTCATATGGAAAATGTCAACCAGTCAATTTCAATTGTGATTAATAGTGATTAATTCATAGCTACCCTTTGATTAATTAGATTTAAATTTTTTATCGTTCTAAAGCCCTAGTTATTATGTATAAACTGAGAAAAATGGTGTGCAGTAGTAGTGTTGTTGGGTTGATTAGTACAAATTAGTCCTGTAAACATGTATGTTTTTTGGGAACAGTTTTGGTATAGAGTTTAGGGAAGGTATAAGGGAAGTTGGGGATACCTTGCCAAGGCTCCATACAATTTAAGAATTTATCTTTTTACTTTTGTCCTTCAGCGACAACTCCTTTACAACAGTCATTACTGGTTGCCGATCTTCTGGAACCCAGCTTCAACAAGAAAGTAGATGTAATTGATTTGACGCTAGAAAGCTCCTCCTCTTCTGATGATGATGATGATGATGATGATGATCATGATACAAGTACAAACCCTCCAACAAAGAGACCGTGCATTTACATTTCTAAGAATGAGGACATTCATGGAAATGGGTAAGCTGATTTATTTTTACAAAATTCACTAGATCTGTCATTAAAAATGTTAATTAATAATGTTTTATGTTTTTCTAAATGCAAATGTACTCATACATAAATTATTCAGGCTTTTAAAGTCTTGTTAGAAAATTCCACCTCAGCAAGACCAGACGTGATGACCCTTCAGCTCGATCACTAGAAAACTATGGATTTTAAAACTGACTCTGCCTCAAAAGAAAGTTTCAATATTTGCAGCTATCAACCTACTGTGTTTGATATATTTTTTGTATATATTTTATTTCTACAAAGTTGGTAATTAGCCTGAGCCTCTGATGGATCTGTAATCATGTCTCCCTCTTAGTACAGGTCCAGAAGCAGCCGCTGACAGCGGTCCAATGAAGCTGTAAGTACCGGGGCATGTGATCTTTGCTTTGTTTTTCATAACCGAAGCAGAAGTGAAGTACAGTCTTTTCAGCTGCGCATAGCGTACCCCAGGCACAGAAGACAGTGCAGAATTATTATTTTTTAAATGTGGACTCTATATCCTCCACTTTTAAAAATTAAAAATGTTAGCCAAAGTAGTGAAAACAATTACTCTTGACAACACGAGCTAACAGCAACTGCAGTTTCTACCAAAAGTGTATAACCAGTTACCATGACAACATGTTTTACCCTAACACCAGGAAGTCAAAGTGTCCACAATAGGGGAGCTTTCCAAAGTAAGAAGGCAGCTCCTGCCCTGAATTAAGAGTCACTGGGCCATAACATCTTAGAGCAAAAGGCTGGAAGCACAAAGCTTACAGAGAGGCATCTGTTGCTGGCTAAAGGGTGTGGGAGCACCTGAGACAATCCAGCACATAACAGCAGGGTGTAAGACGCTGGAAGGGAAAACATGAATGGAAACGTCATAACCAAGTTGCTGGCATTGTGTACAGAAACATCCGTGCAGAGTGTGGGCTGGAAACCCCAAGGTCAAAGTGGGAAACCCCTCCAAAGGTGGTGGAGAATGAGGGAGCGAAGATACTGTGGGACTTCCAGATACAGACATACAAGATGATAATGGTGAACCAAACAGACATTATGGTGATTGATAAAGAGCAGAAGAAAGCTGTTGTGGTGGATGTGGAAATGCCAAGTGATGGTAACATCAAGAAGAAGAAACATGAGGAACTAGAGAAATACCATGGGCTCACAGAGGAGCTAGAGAGGACTTTGAGGGTGAGGTGACCATAGTACGTCTTGTCAAGCAGCATTATTTTAAAAGCACAGCAGAAATGAAAAAAAAAGTGGAGCAGAGACTTCTTGGACAGTCAGCACTCAAAACCACAGCAAGCCATCTTTGTCTAATAAGTGCACAACTAACATCCAAACCCGAATGGTTGCCTCTGCAATGGTCCTCATATCCACTGTTAATGTTTTTTTACAATTTTTCAAGTGGTCTTAAACTTTTAATCGGGAATTTGTTTGTGTGTGTGTGTGTGTGTGTGTGTGTGTGTGTGTGTGTGTGAGAGAGAGAGAGAGAGAGAGAGAGAGAGAGAGAGAGAGAGAGCAAGAGAGAGTCTGTACATGAATGCATACGGATTAGTTTTATCATTGCTGTTTTAAAAAAAAGAGCTAACCAAAGACTGAGTTTACAAATTAACCTATGGTTAGAATTCTAGAATGGTAGTATTGTTTTATCATATAAAATAGTGTTGTGTACTTTCCTAGATTAAATACATTTGACAAGCTACAGCACTTCATTAAACCACTTTCATCTTATCAGGAAGAGGAGGAATTTCACTGCATGAATATGTGACAAAGACCAGCCACTGAAGAAAACGGCTCTATTTTGAATCTGTGAAAATATTGCAAAAATACTGTTTTCAGGCTATTTTTATTAAAACAAAAAAAATCCCTAATCAACCGCTAAAAAAATGTTTTAACACCTAGTATGTGATGTGTTGACAGTGATCCAGAATTGTGACCGGTTTTCTGTTTTCTGTCAGTGTGTTGACATACCAACCCTCTGTGCGTATACCAAATCTTGCGGATCTGGAGCAGTCATACCTTACTTCAGCAATTACTGAGTATGCAGTTCCTTTTCGCCAATCTACCTTAGCTTCCATTCCTACAGAAGTGCAAAGTAAGTCTGTAAAATGTATCCAACAAATTGGTAGTCTGTATGCACAATCCCAAAGTATTAGTAACAATCATTGCTTGTTCTTTTTTATGTATAGGTCTGGATTTGTTTTCATTAATCCAGTCAGATCCTCAGGTACGTTTGAATTTAATTGAATTTTTTTGTTGCTAATTGGCATACAGTACAGTACAGGCCAGAAGTTTGGACACACCTCCTCATGCAGTGTGTTTTCTTTACTTTCATGACTATTTACATTGTAGATTCTCACTGAAGGCATCAAAACTATGAATGTACACATATAGAATTATGTAGTACTTTTACAAAAAAGTGTGAAATAACCTTGCCTCCAAAGTCACCGGGCCTGAACCCAATTTAGATGATTTGGGGTGAACTGAAACGCAGAGTGAAGGCAAAAGGTCCAACAAGTACTAAGCATCTCTGAGAACTCCTTCAACACCTGCGGTGGCACCAGGGCAGGGTCTTGGCCCCCCATTTGACCCCGCATCCATGGGTGAACGGCCGCGGAGTAAGCATGGGACCTGTCCCCCGCACTTTATAAGTCAGTGCCCTCTGTCCTCCGCAGCTTTTTTCAACTGGTACTGTCGTTTAATGTGTAGTAACATATTTTTACGAGCCAGCTTTAAACGCACCTTAAGTGCACATGCTGGGATCACAGACAGGTGCAGTGCAGCAAAGCAGATTGTTAAGCAAACCAGCCAGACACAGCATAAGGCTACAAACTCTGCAGAGATTGTTCCAAACAAGCTGTAGTTTAAGTTTTGCTGATGAATGCAGGTAATCTTAGCTAAATGATAACAAGTTAATAGATGCAACTATATCGTTTTAAGCTAGTTAAGAATACTAGTGTTAGTAATTTGACATAACTTGCTAGTGAATACTTGGAGTAAACCCGGTCCTCTTTCATTTCTGTGTAGATTTTGTGCTCATTATTGCTGTCCACATATTTGAGAGAAATCGTTATTGCCCTTGTTAATAGAAAGATCAAATTCGGAGAGAAGACATGAGGCCTGCAGCTGGGAGAATTATGCAGGGTCTTCAGGTAAGGAGAGAAAGACATCAGTTGCTGATAGAAACCAGGCAGGTATCAGCACATAGTTATTATTCACACTCCAAAATACGTTATTGTCTATATTTTGTTAGATAAAGCAGGATTAATGCACAGATGAAAATTGGAAAATTTGAATATTGTGCAAACTTTAATTGATTTTAGAAATGTAAAAGATGAAAGTAATATATGATGTACACTCATTAGAAACAAAGTGAGATATATCAAGTCACTATTGGTTATTATTTTTATGATTTTGGCTTAAAGAGTATCGAATCCCAAATTCAAAATCTCATAAAATTAGAATATTACATGAAATCAATAGAACAAGGACTTTAAATTGAGAAATGTTGGAACCTTGAACAGTCTAATAAAGCATACATACTCAGTATGTAGTTGGTTTGGGCCTGTTTTGCATCACTTCCTTTCTCAGTGAGGCGTAGCATGAATGCTGAGGAAGGCTCCAACTCGAGCCTACTTAACATTCCTAGAATTAGAACTAAACAGGGAGAGGCAGCTTTTAGCTTCTATGCTCCACAAATCTGGAACAAACTTCCAGAAGAATGCAAAAATGATGAATCATTAGGCTCTTTTAAATCAAAGATTAAAACTCTACTATTCAGAGCTGCCTCTGAGCCCTAAATTGCGCTTTCTGATCCCTATTTGATTCTTGTGGTTTAATGTTTATTCTTATATATATATATTTTTTTATCTATTGTGTTTTATCGGTTTTTATACTATATTGCGTAAATTTGTGTTTTATCTGTGTTTAATCTATATTGCATAAATTTGTTCCTTACATCATCTTTTTTAATTGATCGATTGTGTCTTTTTTTCTCTAATCATGCTTCTGTAACCATGTATCATTATCACTGAATCATGTAAAGCACCTTGAATTGCCTTGTGTTTAAATTGTGTTATATAAATAAAATGTCCTTGTCTTATGGAAGACCAACATGATGGTGTTTACTGGTATTAGCTGATTAGAGCATGAAACTTTAAACCTAAAATATTGAACCACTTAACAATATTCAAATTAAAGAAATTAAACTTGCGACTGCCACGGACGGTGCTGCGAGTAACTGCAGCCACCGCCGGAGCAAGCACAAAATGTAAATAAATCAGTGACGCAGCGTACTTTCAGGCCACCGCACATTTTGCACATCGCCAGCTGTACAACAACAAGCAACATGTCTAGTGAAAAAGTATGTAATAGTGTTTAATCGAGCGTGTCTGAAGTCCGGGTTCTTTCTCTTCCTTCTTCCTGTTAAATCGAGAACGCACAAGAATTGTAGATTGACGTCACATCCATGTGTAAGCGCAGGAAATTTGGCCACCGAATCGCAGACTATTTTTCTGAACACAGACTGTTCAAGATAATGGGATTACACATGAGTGGGCTCATTTTACTTAGTTTAAAACGCTTTATTACGCAATACAATTACAAAACAGAAAATTAATATGCCTATCTCCAGCTGTCAACGGCTGAGAGGTGGGGTACACCCTGGACAGGTCGCCAGTCCATCACAGCATGGACAACATGAACCTTTATTAATATTGCTGATAACTAAGCCACTCATTGTGGATCAGTAATTTAAATGGTTCTTTTGTCATTGAGGAAAGGTGCAATTGTATGTAAGAGGATGATCAATCACAGACCCCCTTAGAAATGACCCAAGACCCCCCATTGCCGCCCCAAGCAAAATTGTCTGTTCAAGACTGTTGGAAAACCACTTCGGGTGACTACCTCTTTGAAGCTCAAGAGAATGCAAAGCAGTAATCAGAGCAAAGGGTGGCTAATTTGAAGAATCTATAAGATAATACATTTATTCAGTTATTTCACCCTTTTTGTTTAAGTACATACAGTAATTCCATACATTATGTGTTCATTCATAGTTTTGATGCCCTTAATTGAGAATCTACAAATGTAGTCATGAAAATAAAGAAAACGCATTGAATGAGAAGGTGTTTCCAAACTTTTTGCCTGTACTGTGTGTATGTATGTATGTGTATATATGTGTGTGTATATATATATATATATATATATATATATATATATATATATATACACTACCGTTCAAAAGTTTGGGGTCACCTAAACAATTTTGTGTTTTCCATGAAAAGTCACACTTATTCACCACCATACGTTGTGAAATGAATAAAAAATAGAGTCAAGACATTGACAAGGTTAGAAATAATGATTTTTATTTGAAATAAGATTGTTTTTACATCAAACTTTGCTTTCATCAAAGAATCCTCCATTTGCAGCAATTACAGCATTGCAGACCTTTGGCATTCTAGCTGTTAATTTGTTGAGGTAATCTGGAGAAATTGCACCCCAAGCTTCTAGAAGCAGCTCCCACAATTTGGATTGGTTGGATGGGCACTTCTTGCGTACCATACGGTCAAGCTGCTCCCACAACAGCTCAACGGGGTTCAAATCTGGTGACTGCGCTGGCCACTCCATTACCGATAGAATACCAGCTGCCTGCTTCTTCTCTAAATAGTTCTTGCACAATTTCGAGGTGTGTTTTGGGTCATTGTCCTGTTGTAGGATGAAATTGGCTCCAATCAAGCGCTGTCCACTGGGTATGGCATGGCGTTGCAAAATGGAGTGATAGCCTTCCTTATTCAGAATCCCTTTTACCCTGTACAAATCTCCCACCTTACCAGCACCAAAGCAACCCCAGACCATCACATTACCTCCACCATGCTTAACAGATGGCGTCAGGCATTCTTCCAGCATCTTTTCAGTTGTTCTGCGTCTCACAAACGTTCTTCTTTGTGATCCAAACACCTCAAACTTGGATTCATCCGTCCACAGCACTTTTTTCCAGTCTTCCTCTGTCCAATGTCTGTGTTCTTTTGCCCATCTTAATCTTTTTCTTTTATTGGCCAGTCTCAGATATGGCTTTTTCTTTGCCACTCTGCCCTGAAGCCCAGAATCCCGCAGCCGCCTCTTCACTGTAGATGTTGACACTGGTGTTTTGCGGGTACTATTTAATGAAGATGCCAGTTGGGGACCTGTGAGGCGTCTGTTTCTCAAACTAGAGACTCTAATGTACTTATCTTCTTGCTCAGTTGTGCAACGCGGCCTCCCACTTCTTTTTCTACTCTGGTTAGAGCCTGTTTGTGCTGTCCTCTGAAGGGAGTAGTGCACACCGTTGTAGGAAATCTTCAATTTCTTAGCAATTTCTCGCATGGAATAGCCTTCATTTCTAAGAACAAGAATAGACTGTCGAGTTTCAGATGAAAGTACTCTTTTTCTGGCCATTTTGAGCGTTTAATTGACCCCACAAATGTGATGCTCCAGAAACTCAATCTGCTCAAAGGAAGGTCAGTTTTGTAGCTTCTGTACCGAGCTAAACTGTTTTCAGATGTGTGAACATGATTGCACAAGGGTTTTCTAATCATCAATTAGCCTTCTGAGCCAATGAGCAAACAGATTGTACCATTAGAACACTGGAGTGATAGTTGCTGGAAATGGGCCTCTATACACCTATGTAGATATTGAACCAAAAACCAGACATTTGCAGCTAGAATAGTCTTTTAACACATTAGCAATGTATAGCGTGTGTTTCTTTAAAGTTAAGACTAGTTTAAAGTTATCTTCATTGAAAGTACAGTGCTTTTCATTCAAAAATAAGGACATTTCAATGTGACCCCAAACTTTTGAACGGTAGTGTATATAGTGTATGTTTGATATTGATGTATATATTCATGTATCTATATGTAATTATATATGATATACATAGTTTTGAGACTTTAAAGGAATCTACTGTTACAAAACTGTTGAGTTTACAAATTACAAAATTATCCTCTTTATTTACTAAGTTACAAGACACAAATACTTTTCCCCAAAAAATACTTTAATAGTCGGTGCTCTCCCGTCATCCTAAACGAAACCTGTGGTGGTGGGAGGTTAAGCTAGCTTTCTACCTTGCATGTAAGATGCTATTTTATAGTTTGACATATGGATTGACCTGGAGTTTTATATCTTTGACAGCTCTTTAAAATGTGCACCAACAACAAGCATTATTGAAAATGCTACTAAAGGTGGCTAGAAAGTGATTTAATTTTAAATTTGTGCCATGTGTGCTGTCCCTCTGATGTTTCTTAGGCTCCAGCTATATGCCCATTTCATAATAAAACAATTACACTAAGAATTTTTTATATGTTGCTAAGTATTTTAGATCCCTCAAGAAACGCTAAGGCTTTGTATTCTGCTCTTATACTGCAGAATAATTATCACCTTTTATATGATGGAGGCATTATATTTGTAACATTCTTACAACTGAAACATTTAACATTTCTCCAGAGAAAGAGTTATGTGGATTGGATCATATAAATAAGAACATAACATTTACTGTCTGTAAGTATTTTCTAAGTTTGTTCCACCATGTTTCCAAGTGTTTGCAAACTGACTTCCTGGCACTGATCAAATATGGAAATAATTTTGAGGTGTACAAATTGTGCCCTCTTTTTTTCATTGTTTTTTTAACCATGTGTACGTACAGATTCGGGATGCATACCCTTGGTTTGTTAAACTACACACGGATTTGGGGTACTGCAGGAAAGTGTTGACATAGGTCTCATTTTAACCAGGGACCTCTACCTGGAAATATTTATAAATCATAGTTTTTTCCCACCACTCCTAAGGCAGATTTTTTTACCAATGCAGATGTAACATCCACTTGTGCTCCCAGCTTAATTTCCATATAATCAGTATCCGAACTGAATGGCAATTCCTCTGTCTTAAAGTTCCTATATTTTGACCATTTTCCTCCAGTTAAAATAACATTTTTCTAAAGTTATTTTGCTGTCAATAGCTTGTAGGAAATGATTGTTACCAACCATTTTTACCCTCTGTTTCAGCCCCTTTCAGATTGTGGCAAATCTGCTACTCATTACATATTCATGAGCTGCTGTTAATTTGGCCATGCCCAAAGCTCCTGGAATCTTTGCTTACCCCCACTCATTGGGCCATTCGGACATGGCTGCAGTAGTTCAACCATACAAAAAGAAAAATAGTTTAACCATGTTTGAATCAGAATCTGATTCTGAAGGACGGGAGTCTCCTGAAGAACCCGAGACTCAGAGAATTCAGAAAGATACTTCTGAATGGTTATTGAAGAAATGAATAAATTTTTTTTTGGAACTTAGATTTTAGTCAGCCTGTACAAGATGGGCAAGTCTAAATTAAAACTCTGCTGCTTGCACACTTTGTCTGCGTCAGAGCATCACGTCAGTAAATGAGCAAGCCGGCATGGGTTTCTCTGTTGCTTGTTGTTTGTCTTCCACCAGAACAGTAGTGTGTATTTAGTACCGTAGTTGCCCTAACCGGGTTTGGCTAGGGTTAGCTAACATAACAAGAAAGTTGAAAGAACATGTTTAACTGTTTACCTCTCACTCCAATATCTTCCTCCAAATAAGGGCCGATCTCCTGAAACTCGGACTCTGCAGCCTTCCAGCTCAGTCTAGCTGACTCCAGCACTGCTAAGTCCTCGGTCCTCCAACTTTGTTGGTGTGTATATGCACCAGAGACAAATAACACCCCAAATCCCCCAAAAAATCTTTTTAAATAGTTTAAATAGTTATGCTTCTTTACGTGCTTATTCTTTACATGCAGAGTTACGTTATGTTGTTATGTTCAATAAAGACTTGCATTCAAAATGGGTATAGTATTTACAGTTGACTGATTAACTTGTACAGTGGGGCAAAGAAGTATTTAGTCAGCCACCATTTGTACAAGTTCTCCCACTTAAAAAGATGAGAAAGGCCTTTAATGTTCATCATGGGTATACCTGAAGTATGAGAGACTCTAGAGACGTGGACAAAATTGTTGGTACCCTTCATTAAATCAAAGAAAAACTCATAATGGTCACAGAAATAACTTTAATCTGACAAAAGTAATAATAAATAAAAATTATATAAATGTTGACCAATGAAAGTCAGACATTGCTTTTCATCCATGCTTCAACGGAATTATTTAAAAAATAAATGCATGAAACAGGCCTGGACAAAAATGATGGTACCCACAACTTAATATTTGGTTGCACAACCTTTTGAGGCAATCACTGCAATCAAATGATTCCTGTAACTGTCAATGAGACTTCTGCACCTCTCAGCAGGTATTTTGGCCCACTCCTCATGAGCAAACTGTTCTAGTTGTTTCAGGTTTGAAGGGCGCCTTTTCCAGACAGCACGTTTCAGCTCCTTCCAAAGATGCTCAATAGGATTGAGATCAGGGCTCATAGAAGGCCAGTGTTTTCCTCTTAGCCCTTCTTGGGTGTTTTTAGCTGTGTGTTTTGGGTCATTTTC
This sequence comes from Apricaphanius iberus, assembly GCA_028564705.1. Taxonomy (NCBI): domain Eukaryota; kingdom Metazoa; phylum Chordata; class Actinopteri; order Cyprinodontiformes; family Aphaniidae; genus Apricaphanius; species Apricaphanius iberus. The sequence goes on from JAPXFQ010000321.1 coordinate 163,894, forward strand.
CTGTTGTAAGACCCGTGACCTGCGACTGAGACCATGCTTTCTGACACTGGCCAGCACATTTCTCTCTAGAATCCCCTGATAGTCTTGAGATTTCATTGTACCCTGCACAGATTCAAGACACCCTGTGTCAGATGCAGCAAATCAGCCCCAGAACATAACCGAGCCTCCCCCATGTTTCACAGTAGGGACCGTGTTCTTTTCTAGATATGCTTCATTTTTCCGTCTGTGAACATAGAGCTGATGTGCCTTGGCAAAAATTTAAATTTTTGTCTCATCTGTCCACAGGACATTCTCCCAGAAGCTTTGTGGCTCGTCAGCATGTAGTTTGGCATACTCCAGTCTGTTTTTTTTAATGATTTGTCCTCTGGCTCAAACAGCGAAGGATGTTCCGATCTGACACTGATGTTCCTTGAGCATAAAGTTCAGCTTGGATCTATTTTGAAGTCTTTCTAGGCTCTTTTGTTACCATTTGGATTATCCGTCTCTTTGATCTGTCATCAATTTTCCTCCTGCAGCCACGTCCAGGGAGGTTGGCTACAGTCCCATGGATCGTACATTACTGAATGACATGTGCAGCTGTAGTCACAGAAACATCTAGCTGCTTGGAGATGGTCTTATAGCCTTTACTGTTAAAATGCTTTTCTATGATTTTCTTTCTCATCTCCTGAGACAACTCTTCCTTTGCTTCCTCTGGTTTATATTGAGTGTGGTACACACCACGTCACCAAACAACACAGTGACTACCTGGAGTCCTATATATAGGCCCACTGAGTGATTACAGGATTGTAGACACCTAGGATACTGATTAGTGGACATACCTTGGATTAACATGTCCCTTTGGTCACATTATTTTCATTCTTTTCTAGGGGTACCATCCTTTTTGTCCAGGCCTGTTTCATGCATTTATTTTTTAAACAATTCTGTTGAAGCATGGATGAAAAGCAATGTCTGACTTTCATTGGTCAACATTTATATAATTTTTATTTATTATTACTTTTGTCAGATTAAAGTTATTTATGTGACCGTTATGAGTTTTTCTTTTATTTAATGAAGGGTACCAACAATTTTGTCCACGTCTGTATGAGAGAGAAAAAACAAGAAAATTGTGAGGTCTAATTTTTAAAGATCTAATTGCAAATTATGGTGGAAAAGTGGGTTGTCCTTAATTTGCGGTTGATTTACTAAGATTGCGTGAGCAATTCTCAACAGGCGCAAGCAGCAGTATTCAAATTACAAATTTGCGGCCACTAATGCGAGCTGCACCACAGCTAGAGAGGAGGAATAATGTGCATGGATCCATAATGTGTGTTTTGAAAAAAAGCTAAAATGCTGTAAATTCTGTTTTTTTCGTTTGTCAATATATGTAATTTATGCTGTCTACATGCGTACTCTCTGCTGCATTCACACAACGTATTTCAGGGTTAGATTGGTTAAAACTGCAGTATGTCTGAATTTTGTTTTTAAAATGTCATATCTAATGCCAACTATCATTGTGGTATGGTATATGATTACTAAATTTTATTAATTGGACTCCAGGAAGGTTAACCACTCAGTGAGAAACTAATGAGGATCCACTAGGATCATGTGCGCTCAGTGCACCAGGTGGAGACGTAATGAGAGCACACTGAGTTATGATGCGTCTTTGGGGGAAACACAGGTAAATAGTTACATAACTATCCGGTTCATGGCCATCAGAGTGTTAATTACTTTTAGTTATATTGTGTGTGAATGACATTTTTTTGTCAATAATAATACCATGTTGAATGTGGTAGCGCAAAATTAAGACATGCTCTTCAGAAGTGCTAAAAATAGGCGCTAAAATAGACTACGCAAACATTTTTATGCTTAGTAAATCACAGGTTGCCTGGAATGCCTTTCTTTGCCTATTCTCCTCCCAGTATTTTGCATCTTCTTAGAGAAATGCCCAGATTTCATGTTCATCAAGGGCAAATGCGCTCAATGGATTGCGCAGGTCTTGCTGTGGGTTTAACAGGCGCAATGCTCTGCGCCGTGTTGATAGATCAGCCAGAGCCTGCTTTGCGATGCTGTGCTTGCGTGGGTTTTAACAACCGTTGATAAATCAGCCCCTATGTCTCTTGGCTGGCCTGGGAGCGCCTCAGGATTCCTCCCAAGGAGTTGGCCCAAGTGGCTGGGGAGAGGGAAGTCTGGGTCTCTCTGCTTAAGCTACTGCCCCCGCGACACGACCTCGGATAAGCGGAAGAAGATGAATGGATGTACGACTAATTTAATGCTCATTCTACTTTGTCACATATTTTTTAATGACAAAAAACTGCAGTAAAAGTAAATTGTTAACTGTTGTAGAGTCTTGCGCAATTTTACCATCCTGCACCCGCCTACCTGGTACCTGCAGTTATCTCTCAAATCCAGATCAAATCAGGATTGGATTTGGACTATATGTCACTGTATTGTGACATATAGTCACAATACAGTGACTATATGTTACTCTTTAAAAATTATTTTTCTTTAAAGTGATACTCTCGACTTTGTAAGAAAAAAGAGAGAGGGGGACATGATTAGAAAAAAACGAACCAAGCTCCCACCCTCAACCAACCCCACCCCCCCTGCCTTTCTGATTGGTCTTGAAGCCGCATCTACTTTTCCGTGCACGGGTCAGGTAAATGGACCAAGACGTACGGCGGAGAGAGAGAAAACAACCAGAGTGTCAACAATGGAGTTATCGGAGGTAAGGATGCTTTTTTGGTTTGAAATCGGTATCTTCTGCTCTTGAGCTGAGTGTTTATCCATGGCTGCCACCGGGACTAATGGCAGAGCCTTGATTAGGAGGCTCTGTGTTAACAGAAAACTGAGCATGCGCGCAGTTCAGGCACGAGCACGCAGCGTTCGTGATGATTGACAGCCCTTGGAATCACTTGATTGTTTCAGGTGGAGGGCACCATGGCTTTTAAGCCATAGCTGAGATACGGTATGGCGGGACTTACCCGTAATGTTATAATTCATAAAATGACTTGTTTTCTTCATTCTTCAACATTAAGGCCAGGAGGTCAATTTAATACAATTCTTAAAATTTGTAATTCATTTAGAGAGCCAGACTATCACTTTAAACAAAACTTGTTATATTTTTTTATTATCCCTCTGTCAAAAACTTCCATCATAATCTATTTTTGCCGTTCAGTTTTTTAAATGATGATACATTCAATGGAATGTAAATTTAAACTCTTTTAAATAATATGCAATCTAAACGAGCTGTCACTTGATCTGTGTCTATAACTCACCCCCATTTTTGCATGCATAACAATTATCAGGTCACATCCTATCCAGCAATTAAATATTAAAAACAAATTGTTTTCATGCAGCCCCTTTTTCAATTTTGTATTTTTGATCCAAGAAAAAAATTTAAAGCATTTTTCATGTTTTGTTTCTGATTTAAAAACAAATTTAAAAAACACTCAAATTGTCATGTTTTGCTTTCTGTTCATCAGTCAAAAATAGAAAGGACAAATAATGCAATTGTTAAGTTCAACAAACTTGCAATAGCTGGAAAAAAATGTAGTTTTGTGTACTTATGTGATTTTTTTTTGTTAACTTATTAGAGGTTTAATAATTAAGAATCATACTTTGTTTTCAATTATTTCCTTTAGTTTCACATTATTTTGCACAATCTCATCACCTTTACTTAATTTCAAACGGATAGTAAATGTGCCCAGTTTATTTTCCTATTTTTTTTATTATATGTACTCAAGATGACTGTCTCAGATGAGAAATATGGATAGGGACAAACTGTTTTGTTATATAAAAAAAAAACAGTTTAATAAAATACCACAAGTTCTGAAAAGTTCTTGTAAAGCAAATTAGTTTTATGAACTTTCAGATGTGACCAAAACGGAAGATGTTTCTAATCTGCACTTTTTGTTCTTTTTTTTTTTTTTTTTGTATGTTCATATGTTTTATGTTAATGTGCTTTTATTTATCAAATGTGTTGAAGTTATGTTTTTAAATGTAAAAACACGTTTTGTTTAAGCAATATTCTTCTGTCATTTTTGATGTGGCAGTATGATATTTTAATGGTACTTTTGTTTGGTTTTACCCTCTTAATTAGGGCAATATTACCAAATCGGATTTGGGAAATCTTGTTGATTGAAAAAAGGATAAAATAGAATAGATAGAATAGAGTAATTGACGTGAGCTGCATTAGCGAGCCAAATACTCCACTATTTGACATTGCTCCGGGCTCTCTCCATCTCGTGAGCTCAGGTGTTCTACAGTGGTTGCATCTGCTTCTCCTGATTACAGGTGCTGAAAACATAGTTTGATGCCCTGAAGGTAGACACTTGGAAATAACCTGATTACATTTGCTCTCATTTAAAGATAAGCTTTGGGTATAGTATGTTACAGTAATTTAATAAAAAACTGAAATGAAGAGAAAATCAGAAGTAAAACCATCAGAAAGTTGCTTTTATGTACTATATCCATAAGTATTTAATTAACTTTTTAAATTTTTAATTTCATTTTATTTAATTTTATTTTTAACTGTTTCTGTAGAACTGACAGATCTAACGAGAAAGTATATTTTTTGTAGTTTAGGTTTAAGACGTTTTTGGATTACTAATTAGTAATGAGTAAACAAGTTCATTTCGGAGATCACAATTCATCAGTTTTCCATCAATATGATCTAATATCAAGAATCAAGCTCTAAGCATCCTATGTTGTCAGCATTCCATTTCTTCTACCACCCTCACCCTTTCCTCCAAACCCATAATTCTGTCCTCTTGTTCTTCCCTGCTGGCTTCCGAAGGGTTGTCCTTCTTATGCCGTTTCTCCTCCTCCGTATCCCTCAAGTTTGCTTGTTTGATGACAGCTTTTGTATGAAGGCACTAATCTCATCCAGCTATTTGTTAGTGGGATGTAAATTCTTAAGATTTAAAGATTTCAAGGATATTCTTGATTCTTCTGATGGAACACTATGTTCATGTTGCTACTCAAGGGTGTCAGTTGTTTGTTTTCAAATTGCTGGGGATGATAATTGTAAACTTGAATGCGGTTTGAGGATTGCTGAGGACAGTTATTAAATATTTATTTAGCTTCTAAGTATTCATCCGTTTCATGTTTCATTACAATATGCACTGCAGAGTATAAACGTGAAAATCACATCTTTATTAAACCAATACAAGTTAAAAGCCATAGGTTTAACTGTTTTCCTTTTTAAACTTCACCAATAGGCTGTTAGTTGGGAAGAATGATTAAAAGCCACACCGTAGCACACAGCACAATGTTGGATATAATATGTATTCGCACCAGAAGAATGCACAACAATAAAACCTGCTCCTTTTGCAACCCCAACACCGTTCTGTGTGGAGAAACTTCAAATTCAACTTACAGCTGATAGCCCTGCAATAGGCCAGGTACCTGTGGGTGATCCGCATAAAGTTGTTTCAGGTGGGAAAAACCCAAATTGAATTTCACGGCTCCGGGAGGAAGTTTATTTAATGGGAGTAGACAAAACATGTTATGTTTTGTTTAAGAGTCCCAAAGAGGAAAATGTTCATATGTTGTTTTGAGGGAGCAGGAGGAAATTTTTCCCGAAGTTGCGCTGATGACGCAATGCTGTCGCCATCTATCCAGCTGCTCTATCTAGATCTATAAAATCTAGGTAAAGTCAGACTGGACAGTGTTTGGTTTCTGCACAGTGATTTCTGCACAGTAGGCCTATACATTTCAGTTGAAGTATCCAAATAATGAAAGACCAAAAATTCACTGCACTATTATTTACTTTCACTAATGGATCAAACGGCGAAGCAGCAAAGGGTGGACCTGCATTATAGCAAGGGAACTGTATAACTGTATTTTTTTCCATCTTGAAACAGATACCAGTGACATTGCAGGACTCTGCGCTGTAGCTGACTACCAGTCTTTTAAAACATGACAGATCTACTGCAAAGAATGCTGTAGCATAGAGCTATAATTAGCCTTAAAAGTTCACCCAAAGCATAGCCCGAGAGAGTTCAGCCTGAGCCACTAGAGTATATTTTGACTGACAGCTTCTTAAAGGCCGAACCCGATTACAGCCTGACATTTTTCAGCTAGAAAAAAACTGGCACCAGACAATGTGTCCAGCAGGTTTTCAATTTACTGGAAAAATGTTTGAAACTCCATTTAAATAGGCCTGTTATCTGAAGCTTAATACGATAAATGAATAAGAATAATTTCAAGGCATGTTGATTTATAAAAAAATGTTTTTTAGTCTGGAGCTATATGAAGCTTTAAATGCTTGTGTTGCGTAAAAGTCTGTCTCTTGCGTGCGATTCTGTCTGCGCTGTTGACCGCTTCCTCTAGATTTCAGGAGGTTTTATCTGACTTGTGAGCATCAGGGAGCTACTATATAAATGCAGGAGACTTCTGCAGCTTGAAACTTGGGAAAATAGTGCATTTATACTTCAGCATTTTCTGTGAGAGTGCAGCGAAGCAGTTGGATCATGTTTTCTGTTTTGATCTGAGAGGAGTGTGTCTTTGACATGATGACGCAACATTGCAACATCTTGACAGGTAGATTCGGAATAATGTTTGTGGCCCACATAAATTATCTTGCCAATGAAATCATCAGCTGACCGTTAAAGCCCGCCCCGAGACCGTGGACAATAGAAATTAAGCCTGGTCTGGTTCGGGCAAAGATCTTCAGCTCTACTGTTGCATATGAGCAGAAAGAAACATGACTGCATAAGAAAGTGCAATGGAGTGAATTAAATAATATTCTGTTTAGATGCTGATGCTGAAATTTTGCTGGGAGCAGAAGTGGCTGTTAGGTCAGTTAAAAATAACACCTTAGGTTTGGTGGGGACAAATATCCCCGGCATCCCCGGTTAAAATGACGCCTATGCTGCTACTACTATTATGAAGTAACCCAAAGTGCTTTTATGCCAGGTTTTAATGGAACACACACTTTCAAAAAAAAATTTTGTCTTCTCAGTCCACATGTTTGGTATTTTCCCAAGTATGTTTGGTATCATTTAGATGCAAAATTGCTATTTGCTTTAGTGGAGTTATGCTTCGTTTATTACCTTTTTATGACCTTTTAGAGCTGTCACTGATCTTTTGGGGTAATAGTAGTTGACCAGCCATTCCTGGGAAGGTATACTACTGTGCACCACTCCCTGTTTTTGCCATTTGTGAAAGATGCTGGAGCTTAAGAAATGGCTTTATTTATTATTTAAAGCAGCAGTCTGGAGTATTTCATGGAGAAACATTTTTTTGAATCCTCCCAGAACATCTCTTCTCATGTGAGCTTCCTGCTGCTTCTACAATTGGGCACTCACATCACCTGTGATTTCACAGAATGTCAAGTTGTGTACTTTATCAACAAAATGTTATATTTATTTGCTTTATTAAATAATTGGCTGTCTTACCTGTTCAGCGGAAATGTGGCCAAAGCTGTATCCATTGGAAGCCTTTTTAAGATTTGAAGGCATCTCCATTGTTGAAACACATCTCTGATGTAAATCGAGGAGGGAACACATATTGACGTAACCAGAGCCACCTTAACCAGCTGATAGGCCCCGGGGCCGAGAGGCTCAGTAGGCCCCCCCAGCCCGACCCTGATCCCCCGCGGCCCTTATATATGTGTGTGTTATATATACGCCTCCTGTATATGTGTGTACAGATACAGTATCGATCGATAGTATATCTATCTGATATTTATCAGTCTGGTTTTCGTAGGCACTACAGTACAGAGACAGCCCTCGTCAAAGTTCTCAATGACATCGTACAAATACTGACCATGGTAAAACCACAGTACTGGTACTATTAGTCCTCAGTGCAGCGTTTGACACCGTTTATCATGATATATTACTGGAACATCTAGAGAGCTGGGTCGGACTCTCTGGTACGACACTCGACTGGTTCAAATCCTACCTCAAGAACAGGAATTTCTTTGTGTCGATTAGCCAATTGTCATCACGCAGAAATCACATGCGGGGTCCCCCAGGGCTCTATCCTAGGGCCCTTCTTATTTAGCATTTACATGCTCCCATTAAACCAGATTATAACAACAAATAATATCAACTATCACAACTATGCTGATGACACTCAACTTTATATCTCAATGTCACCAGGTGATGTTGAACCCATCCAAATCCTTAATAAATGCATTGAGCAAATTAACAGTTGGATGTCCCATTATTTCCTCCAACTGGACAAAAACAAAACTGAAGTACTTATCTTCAGACCCAAAAAAGATGGATTAAATATCCTTACACAACTTCAGTTGGTCCAACTAGAAACTACCAACCAGGCCAGAAATCTAGGTGTAATAATGGACTCAGACCTGAACCTCTAGGGTCACATAAAGCCAATAACAAGGTCAGCTTTCTATCAAGTGTGGAACATTTCTAGGATCAAAGGAATGATGACACAAGGAAACCTAGAAAAACTCATCCATGCATTTATCTCTAGTCGCCTTGATTACTGTAACAGTTTCTTCACAGGTCTACCTAAAAAAATCAATTAGACAGCTGCAGCTGATCCAGAACGCTGCTGCTCGTGTTCTCATTAGAACCAGGAAAGTAGAACACATTGCTCCTGTTCTAAAGTTCTTACACTGGCTCTCTGTAGCTCAAAGAATAGCCTTCAATGTGCTTTTATTAGTCTATAAATCATGTAATGGGTTAGCACCAGAGTATATTACAGATCTGTTATCGCGGTACAAACCATCCAGATCACTCAGGTCCTCCAGCTCTAATTTACTGATCGTCCCTAGAACCAGAACCAAGCATGGAGAAGCAGCTTTTAGTTTCTATGCTCCCCACATCTGAAACAAACTGCCGGACGACACTGAAATCTTTTAAATCTAAAATAAAAAATGTCCCTATTTAGAAATGCTTATCAGTAAATGTTTTTATCCTAAATTGTTGTTTTTAATTAAATATGATTTTTTATTTTATACATGTTTGTTTATGCTTACATTTGCATAAACATCAAACAGTGATGACAGCAGAAACAAAGAACAGCAGCTAACAAGTCAGTGCAAGGACCAGGGTTATAATAGTTTCACATTTTTTATTAGTTTCAGTTTTGATTTAGTTTTGACTTAAGATTTTAAATTCTATTTTAGTTTCAAATAGTTTTTACTATTTGTTAGGTAGTTTAGTTTTAGTTTTTTGAAAATTCTTAGTTTCAGTTTAGTTTTTATTAGTTGAAGTCTTTTCGTTAAACAAGTTGTGTAACCGGGCAAGACAAAAAAAAGAAGAAAAGAAATGTATAACAAAATCTCAGAAAATTATTATGCTTTTTTAAAAATTTATTTACATGGGCCAGATTAACAACCATACAAATTAGGCAAGTATTAAGTATGTATGGCGGGCAGGGCTTTCCACATAGACACAGACTAGCCAGCAATAATCTGAAAGTAGCCAGTTTGGGGGGTGGTATGTGGACCGACTGACCATGTAATGTAAGTAACAACACGATATTAATGTGCATTTATTGAAACTTCGTCATAAACACATTTCTGCACACAAATCAAGGAACCAGAATATGACAATTAAAATAAAAAAAAATGTTAATTTGAACAATGAATGTCCCTTTTAGGATGAATATAGTAATCATTTTAATCATAATAATCCTAATACTACTCTGAAGCACTTAAACTGACCACTTTTCTTCTTTAAGAAGCCTTCCAGAGTCTACTGATTGGATTTTCATTTTGGTTGCATCTTTTTCACACCTCTGGGCAGGAAGAAACAGGAGAAGATTACTAATACTTATTATTATTATTATTATTATTATTATTATTATTATCATTATTATAAGCTGGGTATGTTGTATTCTCAGACATTTGCTCAAACATAATATTACTTTACTACTACTATCATCACTAGTATAGTAAAGTATATAAAAGGACCGGGCATAGCAGCGGAGTTTGAAAGCGACCCCAGTTCACATAGCATTCTGGTTGAGAATAGAGCCGTGTCACAGCGGGACTCATGCTGAAGTATGAAGGGGAAACCTCGTGCACCGCATTGTGCGGAATCATATCCTGGTTAGGGGTGGGCGATATGGCAAAAATAGAATATGACGATTTTTCAATTACAGTATATTATCATGATTTTGATTTTATCACGATTTTTTTTTTGTAATGATGACCAACAAAACTTAAATCACACATTAAAGATGAGAAACATTAATTAAATAAATTAATTCCAGTTAGGGATAACCAGCACAGGGCTAAAATACTTCTCAAACCACTAATCAATCTCTCACCAGAGATAATAGAAATGCACTGAAAGTTCTGAATGAAACTACAGTATATATATATATATATATATATATATATATATATATATATATATATATATATACACACAAACATATGAGTATTTTTTTTATTTTCAAATAACCTCATTGAAAATTACAGTAAAATCATAAACTTATTTAAATGTATCATATAGAATTTTAAATTCGACTTGTCTACTAAAACAGAAAGCAAACATGAACTTACTTTAGTTTAAAAGTATGATATTGAGCAAATAGAATCAAATATAAAATATTTTAAAATAAAAGACTAACAGTCAGCTGCAAATATAGTGCAAGATACGCCAATTAATCCTCATACAACGGGGTAAATGCAGCTTTAACTGCTTCAAATGTAGTTTTTTGGCAGAAATCTGAAAGGCACACATAAAGCTGGCTAATACAAACCTAAGTAATAACAATGTAGTTAGTGTAAAAACACAATGGTATACAAAGTGCTGCTGCATAAGATAATAAAGGTAGACTTTATTGTAAGCTGTTCTAATTATTCTTTCATTCAGCCAAATATATTCTTAATATTCCATTAAACTCTCTGTGCATTCACGTGAATGAAGCTGTATATATAAATATACATATGTTATGATGGTGTTAGGGGAAAAAGGCAGTTTGATAACTGATAGCACGGATTATCTGCCGTCTGTGACATAGGAGGTGAGTTTTATAATTAGTTTTTCTAGCGTTTGCTGAATTAAGAAGAAGCGCTAGCCACCGCTGCTGCAGTCGGCTTATAACTTTAGCTTTCAGCTGGCTCTTACTGTGTTTCCGATACTTTCTCTTCAACTAATTAAACACGCATCAGGTGTTGCGATCACTTGCCTTTACACTTTCCTTGCAAACTTTGAAAATGGTGTTTGTTTGCTCTTTGTCGTCTGGTAAACAAACAAACCAGTTCCATAAAATGGACAAGGACTTTCACTTCGGAACGAAATCCTTATTTAACGCTCTCAGTCGCGGCAACGCCATGCTTGTTTACAGGTTGTACACAGGTGGAGGGAGGGGAGGGAAGGGGCAGGATTCGCTTAGAGCAGCGAGAGAGTGGAGGCTTTTCTTCACACACAGAGGGTGAAATACAGCAGCAGAACTGAGAATCGGGATAAAACGATATCTCAAAAATGACAGATCGTCACACGTGTAGATCGCTTCACGGTCTTAAATCGTCCTATCGCACACCCCTAATCCTGGTCATAAATTATTAACCGGCTGGACTTCATTGAGTAGTCGGCTATATAGCCGGCAGCCGGCGCTTGTGGAAAGCACTGGGCAGGGTAACGTTCAAAGTTCTGTAAACACACTAACACCTGTACATTAGAAAGCCCAACAATTAATGCAAGTTCTACAATTCTATAAAAACACTGACACTGAGTAGCAACAAAACAAAAGCCAAGCCATCATGAGTACTATGATGCTTTGATTAGTTTGCATACTGTAGTCAAGGATTGACTATTTCTTTGTGAAAAAGAGTGATGGCTTCAGAGTAAAAGAATGCAAGATCGGCGGGGCAGACGTGTCAGACCATAATCTCCTCTACCTACAAATTAATATGAATAATAGAGTAAGACACACAGTGTGGAGACTTAATTTAGGGATATTAAATAATGAACAAAGAAAAAATAAGAGGAAATAGAGGAAAATGATAATGGAGAGGTGGTCCCAACAATACTTTGGGATGCTATGAAGGCTGTACTAAGGGAGAAAATGATAGCTAAAACTGCATATTTAAAAACAGTTAAATTGGAGTGAATTATACTGAAGGAATTGGTACAAAAACATCAGAACACAAAAGATTCAAAGGTATATCAACTTAAGACACTGAAAACGAATATAAAAGATTTATTAGCGGATGAAGTTGAAAAAAACGAGCAAGTTCATAAAACAGAACTCTTATGAAATTGTTAGCGAAACAAATATGAAAACAACAAATAATAAATAATATATCCAAAATCAGAGATCCCCATACTGGGGACTATAAGAGGTAGTGAGGCCAAGTTAGATCTAGCAATAATGTCAATAAGCTCAAATTAGCTAAAATGATAACAACATCCATCCATTTTATTAACCGCTTATTCCTCAAGGGGTCGCGGGGGGGCTGGTGCCTATCTCCAGCTGTTACACCCTGGACAGGTCGCCAGTCCATCACAGGGCCACGCATAGAGACAGACAGGACAAACAACCATGCACGCACACACCCACATTTAAGGACAATTTAGAGTGATCAATTAACCTAACAGTCATGTTTTTGGACTGTAGGAGGAAGCCGGAGTACCCGGAGGGAACCCACGCATGCACGGGGAGAACATGCAAACTCCATGCAGAAGGGCCCTGGGCCGGGATACGAACCCACAACCTTCTTGCTGCAAGGCAACAGTGCGCCACCGTGCAGCCATGCTAAAAACATCTAGCATCCTAATGCTAGCTAACATGTTGGCATTACTATAAACCCGATCAGTACAAAAATATACTCAAAAAGCTCAAATTAGCTAAAATGCTAACATTATCTAGCATGCTAATGCTAGCTAACATGTTGGCATTACTATAAACCCGATCAGTACAAAAATATGCTCAAAAAGCTCAAATAAGCTAAAATGCTAATAACAGCTAGCATGCTAATGCTAGCTGACATGTTGGCAGTACTATAAACCCAATCAGTACCAAAATATATTAAAAAAGCCAAAATTTGCTAAAATAACAACAAGCCCTGTCATACTAATGCTAACACCAATACTAATGCTAGCTAACATGTTGTCATTAGTAGGATTAGTACAAAAATATACTGAAAAACCTTAAATTAACTAAAATGCATACAAGGTCTAGCATGCAACTCCTAAGTGCCTTTATATTAAGTAAGGGGTGTGAAGACTTATAAAATGTAGAAGGTAGACTTTCCTTAGTCTGATGAAATGGTCTGTTTCAATAGGCCAGGCAAGAGCATACATATAGATTAATGTACAAAGTGTGTTCTGAAGCATTATGGGATTTGGAGTTGTTCTGGTTGCCAAACATGCTGATTCATAGACAGACACACATACACATAAACAGAATTAGAGGGTCACAGAGACAGATACAAAGAAAGGAACGCAGACCGAAATATAGAGACAGACAGCGGGAATGAAACAGACTGAGACAGTCAAGGAGAAAGAAAGAGACCGAGACAAGGTCAGAAAGGCAAAGAGAGATTGACTGACAGACTGAGGGATGAACTTTGGTGACCTCTGATCACAGGTGCTGCATTACCCCGGCAACAAGGCTGAGTGAAAGCTACTGCAGTGTCACACAGTCAACTCACAGCTTCTATTCCAGCTTTTTACCGAAAAAGTGCTCAGAACAAATCGTTCCCATTCGAAAACCACACAAGGCAAGGCAATTTTATTTGTATAGCACACTTTCAACACAAGGCGATTCAAGGTGCTTTACATGGTTAAAATTGGAACACAGCATAAATCAATTTGTTGATCAAAACACAAGAAAGCAATTACAATAAAACAATAGTCAAGACAATACAACAATGTAAGAACAAGCAGGTAAAAACACAGTTTATATTCACTAACTGATCTTGCTGAAAAGCTCTCCGTTCTTCCTTCCACTAACTTATCTTGCTGGAAAAGCTCAGTTTTTATTCACTTATTGATCTTGCTGAAAGCTCACAGTTCTTCCTTCCACTAACTGATCTTGCTGGAAAAGCTCAGTTTTTGATTCACTAATTGATCTTGCTAAAAGCTCACAGTTCTTCCTTCCACTAACTGATCTTGCTCAAAAAGCTCACAGTTCTTAATAAAAAAAATTAAAAAAACAAGAAAGCATTTACAGTAATCAAGACTATAATTTGTTTGAAAATTAAAAACAAGCAAGTAAAAACAGTCACTCATAGGCGAGTCTAAATAGGTAAGTTTTAATTTTAGACTTAAGAGTTCAGAGTCTCTGCAGTTTTGCATTCTTCCGGTAGTTTGTTCCAGATATGAGGAGGATAGAAACTGAAAGCTGCTTCTCCTTGTTTAGTTCTGGTTCTGGGGATGATCAGTAAACTAGAGCTGGAGGACCTGAGTGATCTGGATGGTTTTTACCATGATAGCAGATCTCTAATGTACTCTGGTGCTAACCCATTCAATGCTTTATAAACTAGTAAAAGCACTTTGAAGTCTAATCTCTGAGCTACATGAAGCCAGTGTAAGGACTTTAGAACTGGGGTGATGTGTTCTGGTTCTAGTGAGAACACGAGCAGCAGCATTCTGGATCAGCTGCAGCTGTCTGATTTATTTTTTAGGTAGACCTGTGAAGATACTGTTACAGTAATCAAGGCAGCTAGAGATAAATGCATTGATTAGTTTTTCTAGATCTCCTAGTGTCATCAGTCCTTTAATCAATGAAATGTTCCTCAGGTAATTGAAAGCTGACCTTGTAATTGCCTTTATGTGACCCTGTAGGTTCAGGTCTGAGTCCATTATTACACCTAGTTTTCTGGCCTGGTTGGTAGTTTCTAGTTGGACCTGTTTAAGCCGATTGCTGATATGTAGAGACATGCAGCTGTTTTGAGGATTTGGATGGGTTGAACATCACCTGGTGACATTGAGATATAGAGCTTAGTGTCGTCAGCATAGTTGTGGTATTTAACATTATTGGTGGTTATAATCTGGTTTAGTGGGAGTATATAGATTCTAAATAGGATTGGCCCTAGGATGGAGCCCTGGGGGACCCCGCATGTGATTTCTGTCTTTTATGATGAGAATTGGCTAATCTTCACAAAGAAATTCCTGTTCTTGAGGCAAGATTTGAACCACTCGAGTACTGTACCAGAGAGTCTGACCCAGCTCTCTAGATGTTCCAGTAATCTATCATGATCAATTGTGTCAAACGCTGCACTGAGGTTCTTATTCTTTAGTGTTGGTTTCATAACTGCTATTTTCAATGCTTTTGGGAAGACACCTGATAGGAAGGATGTGTTAATTATTTTGATCAGATCCGCTCTGGTGGCTGGGAGGACCTTTTTTAGAAAACTTGTTGGTAAGATATCCAAGCAGCAGGTGGCAGAGCTTAGTTTAATTGGGCTCATATGTATTAGGGTTGGAGCTGCTGTACTGATTGATCTTCTGCTGTTTAAGATCTTTTCAGTAAAGAAGCAAATTCATTACAGGCCCTGGTGGAGTTAAGTTCAGGGGCTACTGTCACTGGAGGAGTAGTTAGTCTCTCCACTGTAGCAAGTAATGTCCTAGCATTATTGTTGTTTCTGTGAATAATCTCAGAAAAGAATGATTCCCTTGCACCCTTTAAGGTTAGTTGATACTTGTTCGGTTTCTCTTTATATATCTCGTAATGAACCTGGAGTCGAGTTTTCCGCCATTTCCTCTCAGTGCGCCGGTGTTCTGACTATCTGTGCTACCTCGTCAGAATTTCTTACCGTAACACGCATAAATAGCTATGTCTATCAGTCGGTGTTACCCCTCAGAATGTGCTACCGTCATGTTTACATCCCTAACAACAACTGTTAGCTTTTAATCATTGGAAAAAAATTATAATTGGCGTGACTGAAGTGGCATTTTAGCAGTAACATAGCAACAACTTATATGAATAACGAAAACTTTTATTTCAATAAAGAACATGCTACCTGTTTAATATAAAGCTGAAACTGGCATATAGATGCACTGAATACTGTGATCAGAATATTCTACCCTTTATATAAACATGAGTAGCACATATAAATGAACTAAAAACTGTGATCAGGATATCCTACCTTTTCTATAAACGTGAGTAGCACATATAAATAAACCATAAAATGTCGTCAGAATATCCTACCTTTTATATAAACGTGAGTAGCACATATAACCGGACTAAAAACCTTGATCAAAATATCCTACCATGTTAAATATACATCGTTAGCACAGATGGAGAAAATTCACTCCTTCCAGTATTCACACACGCGCAATAAACATGGATCTCTTCATCTACGAGTTTGTTTACTGCAGCTGCCTCTCTGGCTGGTCAGGACATCATGGAGGGGGTGTTTAGTTGTACCCAGAATGCCCTGTAATTTCCTCCTCATCTGCCTCTCCACCAAAGTTCTTACAGGGTCCAGATCCTGAGCCAGCATAGCCTTT
Source organism: Apricaphanius iberus (assembly GCA_028564705.1). NCBI lineage: Eukaryota > Metazoa > Chordata > Actinopteri > Cyprinodontiformes > Aphaniidae > Apricaphanius > Apricaphanius iberus. The sequence continues at coordinate 180,261 of JAPXFQ010000321.1, forward strand.
TTGATCAGTTTGTCCAGACATCTGCAGTTTTTGTCCGCAGTGCTACTTCCCCAGCAGGCAACAGCATTCAGCAGCACACTTCTGAGGACTGTGGCAGAACATCTGTAGCATGTTATTGCAGACACTGAAGGACCTTTGCAGTCTAAGGTAGATAAAGTGATTCTGTCCCTTCCCGTATGCTATGTGTGTTTGTGGTGCACCCCAGTTCCTGGTCCAAAACTACCCCCAGGTATTTGTAGGACTCCAGTCTCCATTTCTTCCCCATCGATGCAGACTGCCTGTAATTTAGGTCTTCTGAAATCCACCACCAGCTCCTTAGTATGTTTGTGGTGTTCAGGAGAAGACACAAAACAACCCTGATATGTACAATATAAAGGTTTTTAGTGCATCCATGTTCTACCCACATTTAAAACTATTCAGAATGTCTAACAGTAGGGCACTGTAAGAATGAGAGTATCAAACAAGGGACAACAAAATTAATTTTGATTAACCCTGCAAACATTTTTTGTAAAAAAATAAGTTGTGTGTTGGTCTTTTACATGTAGCATAATCACACTGTTCTCACCAAACCTCAGAAGTCACTATGGACCTGAAAAGATAAATAATTCTGAGACAGTTATGAACTAAAAAAAAATCTGTAACATCAGTGATCTCAGAGAATGTGTAACATTATGATGGTGATTAAAATAATCTAATATTGTTACAAAGACAAACACTTCAATGGAAACACTTCCTACTACAAATTTAGATAATTTATTGCTCAACTCTGCGTAAATAGTGTGCTGAACATCACAGTGATTTTTTTTTTATATTAAGGTGAACTCTGGAAGAGCTCAAGCTGCTTCCATCTTTAAGGTTTTAATGACTGACTGGTTAGCCCATTTATTTTTACCCTGAGCATGATTCTGTAGCTGTCGGCATGCTAAAAAAACATCTATGAATATGATGATATAAAACACAAGACAGTAGACTTGCTGTCAAAGTCTTTATGCTATCAATATTAAATCAGCCAACTACTCCATCAGCTTTGGATTAAAGTTTTCTTTGCTTCGCTCTGGATCCATAAGAACAATAAACTTCTGTAACATACCGATGGTCTCAAATGTGTTGAACCGTCACATTGATATACTTGGTTTTACCAAAACGCATACCAGAAGCCTCAAATATCCTAAAGTTTAAGGACACAACCAAACCTCTTCAGCTGACATCTTCATTGGTTAGTTTGTTTCAAATAATGAGATGCAAAAACAGCTTCTTGGTCGGTTCACTTTTCTCACATCTGCTATTGTCCTGTTAACGGCTCACTGGATATACAGTATCTGCTGAGACCAGGGACACGGGATTCTGTAAAAAAAAAGACCACAAGTTTAAATACATACAAAAATAAAACACAGGTCCAAAACACTCCAAAGGAATTAAATTGTCTGATTTTGATGATGATGAACTGGTATTAGAGTTTATGAAATTAATCGTATTATTCCAGAGGCTCCAGGAGGGCTCGAAAAATAAAACATGCATTTTTAAATTAGAAATCTCAATGTCTGTGGGCAACAAATAGTACAGTGTCTATATCTCTCTCTCTGTTCAGCAACAGATGTGTCTTTGATTCACCAGATCTCCGCTCCTATTCCAATGACCCACACATCATAGTCAACAATGACCTCTAAAATTGTTCTGTACAAAATATTAACACTGATTTTCTCAGGTGTTCAAATACTTTTGTGCAGCAATATAACACAAATTATTTAAAAGTCATGCAACATGATTTTCTGAATAAAAAAAAAAAAGGCTCTCACAGTGGAGAAGCTCCAACAAATGTGCGGCAACATAATATTCAATTCAATTCAATTCAATATAGCGCGAATTCACAACAGATGTCATCTCAATATAAAGATAGTTACTTACTAACACAATAAACCGTGATATTATTTATCTGGTATTTATCTGTAGTTTGCGGATAAACTCTGGAAATATGTTACTATAAACAGTTAATAAATAGTTATCATACTAAGCCATTAAAATGTGATGTACACAGGAGAGCTGAACACCTTTTTTCACTTTGTTTCCGAAGCTTAAAAGAAAATGTACTTCTAATTAATAATGAATGCACCTGCTGATGCCACACAACAACCAGCTTATGTCTTCTCAACGGGCTCCTTCTAATATGTATTTAGGATGGTCTAAGAAAAGGTATTATTACTCCAAAATATTGAATAGTAGCATTAGGGCAGGCACAAATAGTCCGCAAAATAGACCATAATTGTCACAATTCACGCGGTCGACTCTAAACAATGGGGCGAGTTTATTTATTTACATGAAATTTAACACTATTACAGACATGAAACTAAAGCCATTTACATACCTACAGGGTTTGTATGTAAACTAGTAGCAATATAATATCTTACAGAACGCCAGTTATAAAATAATTAAAATAAAACTTACCTTAATCCCCCATAAAATAAAGACGAAACGCAGGTAGGATGATCTGGTGACAGTTTTGCTTAGTCAGCAGTCTGTGACGTAAAATCAAAAGTGTGCATGCGCCTGGAGATTCAAGGAGGAAGGAGTTTGGGATGAGCTGCTGAGTTCTCGCGAGAGCTGTGCGTAAGTAAACATGGCGGTATACTGGTAAAATAAACAAACAATGTCAGGTAAAATAAGGCAATAATTTTGAAACAAACACAGCTTCTGTCCGTTTAAACTAACCATCAAATTATTTCTTTCATCTAATCAACCTGGACGAGGAAACATTGGATTCGCTGGAGTGCTACCTAGACGAGTGCTTTGATAAGATCGTTATGGGTAAGTCACGGAAACCTGCTTCGGATGCACCAACAAGTACTCCATCTCAGAAACGCACTCGTTCTGAGGCCAGCACTTCCACCAGCTTGCCATAAAGAAGCTACGGTGACATCCTGGACTCAATAGATAAGAAGCTAACCAGCCTGGACACCCGTCTCGCTCTGGTTGAGGTTCTACACAAAGAATTTCAGGCTCTGAGGGAATCTCTGGAATTCAGCCAACAACAGGTAGCTTCGCTCGCGACCGAAAATCCAACACTGAAAGAAGACGTTAAAAGACTCACCGAGTGGATGACGCACCTGTCTGGAGAAAATAAAAGATTCAAGGAGTCGATCTTAGACATCCAGGCCCGATCCATGAGAGATAATCTTGTCTTTTCTGGGATACCAGAGCAGGCTGAGTAAGACGCTGAAACAACCGTCCGACAGTTCATCCAACATCAGAAACTGCCAAGCGACATGGTTAAAAACATAACCTTCCATCGGGTTCACCGGCTCGGAGGTAAGAAACCCAACAACACCCGCCCGCGACCAATTGTTGCCAAATTTGAACACTTTAAACAGAAAGAACAGGTCAAAGGACGTGGGAGAGAGCTGCGGGGGACGAATTACAGCGTCAATGATCAATTTCCGAAAGAAATCCTGGACAGAAGACGCGTGTTATTTCCAACTAGAAAGAAACATATTAGTGAGGGTTGTAAGGCTACAGTAACGGTAGATAAACTGTATGTTAATGGTCAGCTGTTTAGGGACCCTCAGGTTACTCCATGGCTTTATTAGTCATATTTAAAAGAGTCCAGATAGAAGTTGTTTTATCAGACAAATATAGTTTAAAGAAGCACAGCTCAGCAGGTTGTTTATATTTGTAAATGTGGGTAGGGGTAGGGCTGTGCACTAGGTTGACTGCTTTCTTGTTTTTCATTTTTTTTTTCACATTCGTGTCACCAAATCTCTTCATGACTTTTCTTCCTTTTTCGTTCAAACACACAGACTTTTATCATGGCATACTCATGTTTTTCCATCATGCTATCATTCTTTACACACCTGTATGGTATGTTATTTCCCTTGCTTTATCTCTGCTTCTGGATTTTCAATCAGGCAACTCCATAGATAAACCAAGACTACACCTATATTCATCCTTGGCGATAGTAAATGTCTGATGTTCATCTTAGCACTATGAATCCTGTAAAATTTCTAACATGGAATTTTCACGGATCTGGCTCCAGAGAAAAAAGAATTAAGATTTTCAACCATCTTTAAAGATTGAAGGCAGATGTCGTCTTACTACAGGAGACTCATAAATCAAGCTCAACTGCTAATGATTTAAAAACACCAGAGTATCCTAATATATTTTCTTCATGCTATAACTCTAGACAACGAGGAGTAGCAATATTAATAAATAAAAATACTAATTTTTAAAGTAATAGACACAGTTACAGATCCAGAGGGTAGATTTATAATATTAAAACTATTTATACATAACCAAAAGTTATGTATATGGTCCAAATGTTGACAACCCCTCATTAGTTCATACTTTCTTCTCGATTTTGGCTAATCACATGGATTGCTAACTTGTTCTTGGGGGAGATTTCAATTTTGGATTAAATGAAGAAATAGACAGGCTCAGTACAGCAAGGACTCAGCGCAGCTGGCAATCAATAGATATAGTTAAACAGTACATGAGCGATTATGGACTTTGCGATGCATGGCGATTGCTTCATCCCAACGACAGAAAATACACTTTTTACTCAAATGTCCATCATTCTTATTCTAGATTGGACTATTTATTAGTCAGCAGCTCACTGTTGAATGACATTTCAGACACTGACATACATCCTATAGTTATCAGCGATCACACTCCTTTTTCTTTAAATTTAGCAAATAGAATAGCAACCCTTCAATATAAAAATTGGAGATTTAATACATCATTACTTAAGGATAGAGAAATACGGAAAGCAAAATTAGAATTAAATGAAATTATTAATAAACGGACGCAGTTCTTAATCCAAAGACTTAGAATAGAAAACTTGGAACATAGTGAAAAATCAGGTAGCTTCTTAGCTAATCAATTAAAAATAAATAAAGAAAAAATAACTTTATCTGCAATCAAAGACAAAATTGGGAATATAATATGTGATCCTGAAAGAATAAACAACACATTCAAAGAGTTTTATGAGACTTTACACACACCAGAGATAAACCCGTCAAATAATGAAATTGAACAATTTCTGGATAAAATAACTCTTCCTAAACTTTCAGACAATCAAGCAAAGGCCCTGGATTCACCGCTAACAGTGACTGAACTCCAGGAGGCCCTCCAGTCCATCCCTAATAATAAAGCTCCAGACCCAGATGGATTTCCAGGAGAGTTCTATAAAGAATTCTGGAATATTCTGGCACCAACATTTTACAAAATGTTACAGGAAACAAAGGAAAATGGTCGATTACAACCAAACATGAGCTCTGCCTACATCAATCTTCTATTAAAACCAGGAAAAGACCCGATGTCTCCTACCAGTTATCGTCCCATTTCTCTTATCAATGTTGATCTTAAAATAATTTGCAAAGCTCTTGCAAGAAGGATTGAGAAAATAACACCTCTAATAATCCATCCTGATCAAACAGGTTTTATAAAAGGTAGGCTCTCTTCCACAAATTCACGTAGATTAATAGATTTAATAGATTATTCCTACTGTAAAAACGTCCAAACCAATATATTATCTTTAGATGCAGAAAAAGCATTTGATAGAGTTAACTGGAAATTTTTATTTGCAACCTTACATAAATTCGGGTTCAGTAATTCTTTTGTAAACTGGTTAAAAATATTATACAGCTCACCAACAGCATGTATTAGGACTAATAATCAAACATCATCAAGGTTTTTCCTTCAGAGAGGTACCAGGCAGGGATGTCCACTTCCCCCCCCCCCTACTACTCTTTCTACAGCATTCACAAACTTCCTTCTCTCAGGTAATTGAGTTGATAAAATCTTATTCAAGAGTTTCAGACTATTCCATAAATTGGTTAAAATCTACAGTCCTTCCAATCAACTGTTCTTTCCAGGGTCCCGTTGCTGTGCAACTCCGGTCGGGAAATATTACATATCTAGGTATCCATATCTCACCAAGACTGGCAGACTTATCAAAGCTAAACTATGTCCCACTTTTAAAAAAAGTGGAAGATGATCTGGCAAGATGGAAATCCCTTCCAATATCACTTATTGGAAGGGTAGCTACAATAAAAATGATGGTTTTGCCTAGAATCAATTATTTATTCTCAATGATCCCAAGCAAACCATCACCTGATTGGTTTAGATCTCTGGACTCTTCTGTCTCTAAATTTCTTTGGAAAGATAAACCCCCACGTATCAGCTTAAAAACACTGCAGAAGTCCAAAGATAAAGGGGGTCTAGACCTACCAAACGTTCGTCATTATTTCTTAGCCAACAGGCTCCTATACACATCAAGATGGGTAAAACACAGTTATATCGATGAGTGCTGGGTAGATGTTGAACAGACACAATGCAATAAGATAAAACTTTCAGATCTACCATTTATTAGCTCAAATATAAAACAAAATGAATGTTTTAAAAGTATTAGTATCAGCTCCTCTCTGACAGCTTGGTGGGAATTTCTTACAATGACAGAGACCTTACTAGTCCCATGCAGGCGTACACCCATCTGGAACAACCCGGATATCTTACAAACAAAATGCATGATCAACTTTCCAAACTGGAGTTGTAAAGGAATTGAATACCTGGAGCATATGATTCATGGAACAGACTTTATCCCATTTAATACATTGGTTACACAATACGGAATTAACAAGAATAAATTCTTAGAATATCAACAAATTAAATCAATAAAAAAAAAAAAAATTAGGCTCAATACAGTTGATTTACAAATCCAGGAAAAGTTTTAGACTTTCTTAATCTTAACCCTCCCAAACTGCTATCTAAAATATGCAAAACATTAAATAGAATAGATGAATCAATAGCCCTTCCTATTTTAAAATGGGAGATGGACTTGTCCGAAACCTCTGGTCTCAGATTTCCTTAAGAACCTCTAAATTTCTTAAAAATCCTAATCTATGATTAATACAATATAAAATCCTTCATAGAGTGCATTATAAAGGCCAACGGATGGCCCCTTGCCGCGTCTGCGCGTCGAGGTGCCAGCGGGTGGCCGCGGCGGGTGGCCGGCATCTCTGGGCCCGATCAGTCAAATTGGCACCTGACATGGCTACTGGGTCTTGGTCCAAGCACTCTGCGGGATGCTGGGGTGGGGGCCCTTTGATTGGTGCCAGTCAGCCTCCGCGGTTGACTGACCGGGTAGTGGGGTGTGGGCTGGTGGGTAGGGATGCTGGGTTCGGTTGCCTCCCGGCGGTAGTAGCAAGGCTGGAGGGTGTTCGGCCTGGGGGGTTGGCCGCCTGGGGCATCGGTCTGCTCACGTGCCCGGCGCGGCATGTCCGGGGTATCCGAGTTGGTGCTGCGCCGGGTTCCGGCCTCAGCACGGGGCCCTCAGGCGCTGGCGGTGCTTGGGGCCTCTCTTGTTGACGGGGGGGCTTTTACCATCTAGCAAAGGCGCTCTCCCGAACGGGATGCGGTTGGGACGGGGGGGGGGGTTGTACGGGGGGAGGGTGGCCTAAACTCAGCCTGGGTGTCTAGTGTCCTGTGTTTTGTTAGTAGTTTGAATGTTGGGAGGGATTTAGGTCTGCCCCTGGGGTGGGGGCGGGCGGATGGCCTGGGCCCCCATGGGGCTCGGAGGGGCCGCTGCCGTGGGCCCCGACTTGACGTGCTGGGGCCTCCCGCCCCTGGTGGATCAGCTGAACGGGGGTGCCTATTGGGGTAAGCAGGGGAGCTGGCATCGTGTCACCCCAGTTATTTCCTGCCCATCCCCATTTGCCTCTGTCCACCTGCTCCTTCATTCTACCATTCACAAGGCCTTGGGACGTGGGCACGTCACTGGGGTGCGGGATGGAGTTTCCGTCTTCGCTACCCGGTGGCGGCCTGGGTCCCAATTTTATTGAGCAACTTAGACACTTACACTTGCAACATTTACATGACACACGCACATGTAGGGACCTGGCGGTGGGTGCGCCTCGGCACTGGAGGCGGGGCCCCTTATACGGGGCCTCGCCTGTGGTGCCGGTACCCACTGTTTAAATGCATCTAGACACTGAGGGCCCGGGGAGGGAGATGGGGGTACCTGGCAGTATTCCCATGTCCCACCCCTCTGTTTTAAGTGCACATTAGAACAACACGCAACAACACCACAATTGAGCAGGGGGAGAGAGGCTGGGGGTCTTTCCACACCCCTGTTCGTTGGACCATCAGGGGTTGGAGCCCGGGTAGATTATCAGGTCGTCTGGTCGGGGACCTGGGCTAGTGGGCTACTCTTGCCGGGGTGGGGGCCTTGGCGGTCTGCTTGTCCCCGTCCTGGTGGGCAAGGGGTCCGTCTCCCGGGTGCAGGGGCAGGGTGCTCTATCGGGGCGTCTGTCCCTGGGCCTGGGAGTATAGAGTATGTATGGGGTGTATGAATGAGTGTACAGCGTCCTTTTTTCGTGTGTCCTGTATATGTAAGAATGTGTGCGCATGAGAGGGAGGGTACGTATGAGTGTCTCTGTCTGTCTATGTCTACTTGTCAGGTTGGGTGTTTGGCTGCCCTCTGGCCTGGTGCATCTTCTTCCCCTCCGTCACTCCCCGTCGGTGATGGATGGTCCTGCCTGCTGGTCGATGATGGCTCTCGATGCCTGGGGCCGGGGGTCCCGGTTGCGGCCCGGCTCGGTCCTGGTGCATGCCTGGCTGGTCCTGGGTGGGCCGGTGTGTCGGGCGGCCGCTGTTTCGGGCCGACATCCTCCTTGGATTGACTGGGGCACCTCTTATGGGGGTGCCGGGGTTGTAAGTAGGTTGGTGCCGTCCGGTGGATCGGTGGGGACCGTGCCCGGCGCCCAAGCTCCTGCCAGTTCCATGAGTTCTACTGCCTGGTCGGTTCATCTGGGGGGGCTGTCCGGTATTGGCTGGGCCCCAGATCTTGGCGCTCTGCATGGGGCGGGATCTGGACCCGGGAGCTGGTAGATCTGGATGTCCAGGTGCTGGCTGGGCGCGGCCTGGGGAGGGCGTACATCCGCTGTGGCTTTTACTGTGGCTCCCTGGCGTGTGGGTGTGTGGGGGGGGCCGGGTTGTTGGCGATGGGTATTGGTCTGGGGTGGCGGCGGCGTATATTGTCCGTCGATCGGCTTCAGGCGCCTCCTGCCCTGCGGCGGCGGTGGGGGACCCCTCTCAGCGGGTCCCTGGTCGGGGCCCTGCTGGGGGGCGGAGTGCCCCTGATCCCCGTGGCCTCCGGGTCCTGTCTGTGTCGATTCCTGTAGGACGGATTGACGGTTCCTCACACCACCTATCAATCACTTGCATGGGGAAACTTCATTCAGACCTGCATGCTCGCACACACACATAGGTGTGGGAACATTGGTGTGGAAGGACATATCTTGAGTTTATCGTCATTAGTTTTTACCAGGAGTTTACCAGAAACATTAGTAATGTGTTCATTAATCCATGCTTGTGTGTAGTGAATGTGTAATTCTTAATTTTTATTACTGGATCTGAACTATTGGTGTGGTTCTGTTCAGTTCGTTGTTTTTGTTTGTTTTGTTTTACCGCTTCTCTGCCATCCGGCAGAGGCGGAGGACTGGGATGTTTTCTTGTGTTCTTTGTTTGCCTCCCTGTCTTGTGTCGTCAGTTCGCGCCTCTGCTGGTGCGGTTTCTTTTCTTCACCTTCTTCCTTTCTTCCTTCTTGTCTCGGTTTCGTGTCCATGACTTCAGGAAATTGAACCCTCAGTAATCACTAATAAAGATTTTTTAATACATATACATCAAGTGGAGTGTTACAGCAAAGCTGTAATACTCTGCTTGGGAAAGTAAATCTGTTGGGCTTGTACTTGGTACTCAGATACCAATTATGAATGGCAAACTGCTAGACAGGACATGTAATAAAAGAAAAAAGATTAAAAAGTGTGCATGCGCAGTGCGACAGGGTAGCATGGAATGTGGGGTAGCACAGAAAGTCAGAACACTGGCTCTCTCTTTTTTCATTACATAGTAGTGGATTGCTTCTCCACGGAGTATTTTTACTAGAGACTGTTTTAACGCAATCTTATCCATCATGTCTTAGATTTTGGATAGAAAATCATCTGTCAGTTTATTTACTGAGTGTGTGTTGGTGGATGTCGGTGATTTAGATAAGGTTGGAGTGTACATCAGTTTAAAGTTTTCAGCTGAGTTTTCTTTAAGAAGGCGTTTTTTAATAGTGGTTTCACTCTGATTAGGTATGTTGGCTAGGATGGTTCTTTCAAATGAGATGCAGAAATGATCAGATAATGTGATATCAGTTATGGCAATGCTAGTCTTTGCTAATAAGTAGGTCCAGAGTTTGTCCTCAGTTGTGCGTTGGCTCATTAATATGTTGGGTTAGGTCAAAGTTATGAAGGGGTTCCTTTAGTGCTTTTGTTCCACTGTCTTAGGGTTTGTCAGTATGGATGTTGAAATCTCCCACAATTACTATCTGGTCATAGTCTAGACATATTACAGAGAAAAGGTCATTGAAGTCGTTAAAGAAGTTTGTGTTAGGTTTTGGTTGTCTATATATGTTTACAAATAGGACTTTGTGTGGTTCATTAGTTTCAGTAGCTAAATATTAAAAGGTGCTAAATTTGCCTAGCGATACCATTTTGAGGTTTAGCGAATTGTGAAAGGTAGTGGCAAGCGCCGCCCCCCCCCCTTTTTTTTTTTTTTTTCCTGGTCTCACTAATGAAGTGATAATTAGTTGGGCAAGTCTCTATTAGTACGATTTGTTCTGTATTTTCATCTAGCCAAGTTTCTGAGAGAAATGGTGCATGTATATCATGTGTGATGATGTAATCATTGAATAGGAGTGATTTTCCTGATAGTGATCTTGTTTTGTATAGCTGCGTTAATAATTCCTTCCGAGATTGAGAGATTATGTTTGCATGGTGTTATATTCAGACTTCTTTCAGTGAATGAAAGATAATTTTTGCAAGGTATTATTTTTTAATTCTCTACTGCTTTGTCATTTGTAGTTTTATTTATAATAACCGGTATTTTACTATCAAGAGAATGAGAATCACCAAACACCTCCTGGTGAGTAGTGTTTCTGGTACCCTTGTCCGGTCGGTATCAGATGTCTGATATAGTGAGTTGAATTGGGGAGCCACAATGTTTATAAGTCCTGTTTGGGCGTGGCATTAAAAGCAGGATTCATTTTTTTTCCTGAGTCTGAAGGACATCAGAAAACTCCCGTAATGGTGAGCCTGTTATAGAGTTAGAAGTTGACGATGAGTTGGATCCGTTGCTGGTCTTTCTGTTAGCTGGTGTGTTGAATGGATCTGCTGTCTTAGGGAGCATTTTCTGTAGAGTAGAATCTGCATGTTCAGCTGCTGGTATTGAGGTTGTTGGGGGGTGATGTGTTTCCTGGAACTCTTTGTTTCTTTTTAAGATTATCTGACGGCATTGTTGCACAGTCAGCTGGTATGAGTCTGGCGGGCCTATCACTGATGAGAATGTCATGTTCTCTGTTTGTTACAGCAGGTTGGCATCCACCATGTATCTCAGTTTGAGAACAGGGCGGTGAGTTCACGAGTTCGTAAATTCCAGAGATAAAGCTTCTGACCTTTCTTATTGATATGATTTCCATCTTTTGTGAGTAGATGTCTCCTTTTACAGAAAATCTTAAAATTATTTAGATAGGTAGAGTAGTTGGCTTGCAATCAGAGGGTCGTAGGTTCGATTCCAGCTTCCTCCAGTCACATGTTGTTGCCCTTCTTCTCGCCCCTGGGCAAGGAACTTAACCCAAAAATTGTACATACACCGAGCCATGTTGGCTATCGGTGTATGAAAGTGAGGGTGAATGGGTGAATGTGGCTTCAATGTAAAGTGCTTTGAGAGGTCAGTAGTGACTAGAAAAGCGCTATTTAAGTTCAGTCCATTTACCTTTCAGTACAGACAGCTTTAACAAAATGCTTAAATATCTGATCTTGCTAAATTGTCATCTGAGGGTGTTGCTGGAATTGGTCCAGATATGTGAAGTTCTACTTGTTGTTGTTAAAGTTCTGCAGTAAATCCAAGAAGTCTTTCTTTATAATTTCAGATTTCTTAAGTAGGGTGTCAGCAGCTCCCACATGTGGACAACAAGTTTTTCTAGCTCTGGGTTGTTCTCAATAATCAATGGAATCCTCTCAGAAAGTTCTTTAACTGACATCTTTGGGTAAAGACATGTGTATTGATGCATAGCTGTTCAACACCTTTGATCGATCCATCATGAATAATAGCAAGCGTTTTCCCTTTCTTGCTGTTTTGTGTTCTCTTTGGTTTCTTGTCGGTGTTGGCTTCTTGTTGCTAGCTGTTCAGTTTATCTTTGTTTGTGTTTTGCTGGCCTTGCTGTGAGTCTGCCAGACTCGGGGAACTGGGAGAGCTCAGCGCTGTGAATCTGTTCTTTAAAGGGATAATCGAAGTAGTTTGTTGTTGTAGTTTCTTTTGACTATCCTTGTTTTTGTTCTTGGGTGTTTCTCGTCTGAGCGCTGGCCACTCTTCTGATGAGTGGGGGGTTCTTCCCGATAGAGGCTGTCTTTTCGGGTGGGTATTCTGTGTTGTTTGCATCGACCTGCCAGGTTCTTGCAAATCGCATGCCATACTGAGAGTAGTATTGTTTCTGGCATTTTCTTCAAGGCGTCAGATCTTTAATACCATGTCCTTCATCTTTTCCAGTATGTTTTGGAGAGTGTAATCAGTGTAGAGAGCCAAAGAACCACTCCTCAGTTCTTATGGAGTAGTCTACAGTGAAAATAGAAGAAAAAAGAGGGGAAAATCCATCCCATGGAGGTAGTCCAGTATCCTTGGGGTGAAGAAATAAAATACAGGTATCGGAAAAATTCTTGAAGTGGGAGCGAGAGTTATCTTTCATCTTAGATAAGTTCACAGCACAACTCTCTACCTTATTCACAGTCCGAGAACGAACGAGAGAGAGAAGACTAAGAACATCTCTCGGTTTAATAAAATCCTGAGCAGGCTCAATGTTGAAGTATAGGATAAATCCCTTCAGAATGGCTTCCACTCTTTGGACAATTGATATAGAGGACAATTTATATAGAGGACGAAACTGAGAGAAAAGATGGATAAAGAACAAGGTGGCTCCCAACAAGACTATTAGTATGACTGATTTATTTTATTATTTTTATATCCTTTTGTTGTTAATGTTTCTTGTTGATCTGTTGTAAATGTTAAAATAAAATAAAAATAAAGTGAAAAAAGTGTGATAGTCTAATCGGCTAATACCAGTAAACACCAGCATCCTGGTCTTCCAAAACACCTCTGCAGAGCTATCTGATAGCATCTATGCTACGCCACACTGAAGCAGGGAATGATTCAAAAGGGGCCAAAACCAACTACTGAGTACTTTATGCATGATTAGACTCCTCAAAGTTAAAAAAATGTCTTTATTTAAAATCCTCGTTCTGTTGATTTAATGTGATATTCTTTTCTGGGATTTTGAATTTGGAATTTCATAAGGCCATAATAATCATTAAAGCAGGCCTGATAGCGCTCCGGCACTATGCCGGATTTCCGGCATACTGAAGTGTTTGAGAAAAAAATAAATAATTCAGGTTTGCATGAGCTGAAAATTCCCAAGATCTGAGAGGCGCTTTCACTCTAAACCACACCACTGTAGGCCTACTTAAGCCTATAGGCATAGGTTATAGGGCAGGGGCTGGTCTTGGGTTTTCAATCAGTCAAATAGATTTAGCAGTCACTCCACGTGCTAATGTTAGGAGGATCTTTGTTGACATCTTTGTGCGCATGCGCGAGTAGTTGGGTCGCACAAAGAAAACAAAATTTACAGCGGCTATTGAGGCGCAACAAACACTTCCAGCATGGTTAGAAGGCAATATCTCCGATATATAACCACTTTAACATTTGTAAAACTGGGAGAAATTTAGAAAGAATCTTAAAATCGCAATTGACGGTTAAATGGAAGTTATTTAAAGCGCCTTTTAGATATGTGAAAGACATTAGTTTGACTCACCGCCGTCATGGCCACAAATCTGCCGGGGACATTTATCAATCAATCAATCAATCAATCAAACTTTATTTATAAAGCGCTTTTCAAACAAACAAAGTTACTCAAAGTGCTTTACAGATTTAAAATAACCCCAAAACCCCCCCTTCAAAAATAAAATCATCAATGAAAATACACCCCCCTCCCAACCCATCAGCCATACTCACACACACACACACTTAGAAGCTACAAAAAGCGGGCTGAGTACAGATGAGCCAGGAAATGCCATCATGGGAGCCATCTGCATCAGCAGCAGCAGATCAACAGCAGCAGCCAAGGCTCCGACCCAGGGCGCCCAGAGGAGGGAGGGCTGGTACCCCCACCTCCACCCAAGCGCTACCTGGGGGGCACCCAGGCAGCCACAGCCGACCACCGCCCCCGATGCAGGGGGGCCCCCAGAGAGGAAACACTGGCAAGAAAGATTAAAATACGTTAAAATATAAAGTTTATAAAATATAAAGTATATAAAGTATAAAGCAATAAGTGTAAAACAAATAATTAAAATGCAAAGCAGATTAATAAATAAACAGTTAAACGCTAAACTAAAAATTAAATCAGGTAAAACATGCTGAGAGGTTAAAAATATATTAATAAATAATAATTAGTTAAAGGCTTAGCTAAAAAGGTGAGTCTTAAGCCTGCTCTTAAAAACATGAACGTTCTCTGCGGCCCTGAGGTCCTCTGGCAGCCTGTCCCAGAGGTGAGGGCCATAATAATGGAAAGACGCCTCACCATGAGACCGTGTCCTGACTTTGGGGATGACAAGGAGAAGGCTGCCAGAGGAGCGCAGAGACTGCGAGGGTTCATACGGTAAAAGCATTTCTGACAGATAAGAAGGCCCAAGACCATTAAGACACTTAAAAACCATTAAAAGAACATTAAAATCGTTCCTAAAACATACGGGGAGCCAATGCAGTGATTCTAAGACCGGTGTAATGTGCTCCCGCCTCCTGGTCTACATCAGGACACGAGCTGCTGAATTCTGTAAAAGCTGTAAACTTGAGGTAGTCTTTTTGGGTAGACCAGAAAGCAGGGCCTTACAATAATCAATTCTACTGGTGATAAGAGCATCATTAGCGTGTCCGTATTGGCTCGAGAGAGAATGGGGCGGACTCTGGCAATGTTCTTTAGGTGATAAAAACCTATTTTGGTGATGTTTTTAATGTGAGGGATAAAAGTCAGCTCAGAGTCAAAAATCACACCCAGGTTCTTCACTTGTAAAGAAGGATTAAAAGACAATGATTGTAGTTTTGGTAAAAGTATCTCTCTCTGAGCCTCAGGACCGATAACTAAAACCTCACTTTTGTCCTGGTTTGAGCTGGAGAAAGTTTTCTGCCATCCAGGATTTAATGTCTAAAATGCAGTTAAAAAGTGCATCCATTTGCCGTGTGTCATCAGGAGACATGGAGATGTACAACTGTGTATCATCAACTGTGTATCATCACTATTCCTAAAGCCGACTTTTCACACATAAAAAGTTTACGGCTTTCAAAAGACTAGAGGCCTGAGATTATGTTGATTAAAGGGGAGTTGGGCTGATCTCTGCGAAACAGAAAGCTGTGTTTGTGCTAAAAGCGGAGGTCAGACGAGCAGATGCAGCATGATTCGTATACCTGTGAGGAATTGCAAAGGAGAATTGCATAATCCTCAAAACGACTGCAAAGCTGGGAAAGTCCTCATTGATCATTGTCCTTATAGCCGTTTTTTATGTATTTATGGAAATACGTTAAATTGTTCTGGCAACTTTAGTAATTCAGTGGCGTCTGGTGTCTGGCGAAAAACCGAATGTCACCACTTACATGGTTCTTTTTTCAAATCCCGTCTTGGAGAAAAATATGCCATTGTGTTGCAGCTGATTAAATTAGAATCAGGTTTTAGGATAGAATTTACAGCTGCTGCTACATTCTGAATAATCAGGTGCTGATAGTGGTTTGGGACATCTGTATCAGAACGCGAAAACAATATGACGCAGAGGATTTTAAAATATGCAAACCTCACGTTTTTTAAATAAACTTTCTCTAAATTACAAAAATAGTTGATTATTTAAAATAAATGGTGCATATTTTTCAGAAAAAAATTATGTGTCCTTGTTCATGCCCTTTAGTTCATGGTTAGGCTAATAATTAATAACTAGTTACTTTTGTGTATTATAATTGCCACCTACTGACCTGTCTTGGTATGACTGTAGGATCTGTAGTCTCAGTATGCTGTACAAGCAATGCAGGTAAAGGATGAAAGCAGTGATGTATTCCTGAACATGCCTACCAGGCCCAGGGTCCCAAGTAATATAGGCTTGTATCAGGTTTGTTCATCTCATGTCTGAATAATGTCCATTTATAGCCACAAAAGTGATCAGAATCTTTAATGCAATGGTTTATTTATCAAAATGTTCTCTCAGGGAGGCACACTCCTTGATCTCGCTGAACATCACGTTGATCAGGGCATATATCTTGGCTTAGGGGCCTACCAGGGAAAAAAAAAGTTCAGGCTCAGGATTTTTTTTTTACTATCACCCCTGTTAAAGTTATAACAAATAAAGGCTTGAAATAACTTGCTTTGCATGTAATGAGTATATCATGTATTGGTTTCATCTTTTATGGTGAATTACTAAAATAAATGGACTATATTTAAATTTTTCAAGTTTCAGCTCTGCATTAAACCTGATTTACCTAATAAAATACAGACAAAAACGTATTTTAGAGTGTGACAGAGTATTTCTGAAGTATCAATATAACCTGATACAAATCTTCTATCAGCAATTGATCTCTTTCTCTACTTACCTGAAGACCCTGCATAATCCCCCCAGCTGCAACTGCTGGCCTCACATTTCCTCCCTGACTCTGATTTTTCTATTAAAAAGGACAATAACGATTTCTCTGAAATAACTGAATAGCAATAGATCTAGACAGAAATGTATAACTCAAACTAGCAAGGAACATTGGTATTAACTAACTTAAAACAATGTATAAACTTGCTATCATTTAGCTAATATTGCCTTCATGCAAAAGAAAAACTTAATTTACACCTTTGAAAAAATCTCTGAACAGTTTGTACGCACCTTAGCTGCACATAAGGTGCGTTTAAGACGGCTCGTAAAAATATGGTTCTGCTCATTAAATGGTAGTAACCGCTGAAAAAAGTGTGGGGGACAGAAGGCACTGACACAGAAAGCTCGGGGGGACATATCCCACGCATACGCAGTGGCGGTTACGCCCATGGCAGCTGGTCGTGCTTTTGGTCAAACAAAACACCAAAGTTACAGCTTCAAAATCATGCTGTGCTGCGACCGAAGTGTGAAAATTACTTTCTCACTCTTTCCTGACACAAGAAGTGACTATCCGTAAATGTTTAGTGTTGCTGAGCAGGGGTATATCCAGGTGGAATAAAGAGGTGCTAACAGGGGCCAGGGTGGGTCTACGACTGTAACCTTGAAAAGCCAGATTCATGTGTAGCCTCACTCCGTGTTGATTCTACATATCGATCTGCAACTGCTCGCATAGAAAGCATCTGACAAAAGGAGGGCCATCTGGTATAGTATTTAGAGCTAATTGGATGACGTGGCAACAAATGTCCGCTTACCATGATTTGTATTTAGCCAGTCACAGTAATAGTGCAGCCATGTTTGTTTTTCATTGCCTGTGATTTTGCTATTGTCATACTTGAACACCTGCCCATGCACCTGCCCCAAAGCACAATGCTTAATGATTGGTCCACACGACCAGTTGAGTTGAACGATTTAAATGAACCAACACAAGATTGATTTTCGTGATTTAAAACAAAAACTCCAAATCCTGCTAGAATCCATCTTGGAGCAAAAGGTTAGACTGTTGGATTGGACTGTAGCACCAAAATAAAACCCGAGATGTTCTTTTAGTGGGCACCCAATCTGACCTGGTCACATTTTAGAGTTTTCATCTCTTAAAATTACATTTAAAGTTATTTTATTTTGCAGAGGTTTATTTGATAATGTAGCCTCTTAACTCTGCTAATAATGTTACAAAGTAATAATATAATTTCTAAAATAAAAAGTTTACCTTTTTTTAAAAAATTTTCAATTGACTGGTGTTTTAAGTTTAACATTTTCAAATCTTCATTTACAAATCTTTGTAGACAGTGATATTAAAGTAGACCCTTTTTTCTTGTTTTCTCAGCATTACAGGCCCCAAATGTATTTGGAAAACATATCTGGCAGCATGCAATGCATACCCAGCACTAGCTCTGCTTTGGTCTCCTCTACCTCCAATAACAACTGTAATGCAAGTGGCCATACTCCCACCTCCATCCTGGGTACAAAAGTCGTCACAGGAGGAGGAGGGTGCACTGGAGAAGTGGCTGGAGGTAGCCTGTCTGATATTATTTCACTGGACTGAACCACTTTCCTTTACACCTTATGTTATTCTTTCCTGAGATCACTGCTTTTCATTTTAATCTAAATTTTGACATCATAAAGTTTCCAATTTGCTAAGCACATTTATTCGTCATTCTTCAGTGCTATTATTCCTGAAGAGCAAATATTAATTCTCTTATACTTTCCATAGAAAGTACCCAAAGATTCAATCTGAGCAGTACTTGGTGGAGCCATTCTGAGGAAAAGCTGTAATTAGAAGGGAAAAGAGCGAGCCAGCCTGTACAAGAAAAAACAAATGTAAAATCAATGTTTTGTACAATGAAAACATTTGGTAGGTTTGTTGCAGATAACATGACCAACTTGCAGCTGAGATGTGCAATCAGTAGTAAGGTATTATCTGTATCTAGTTGTTTAGGTAATTGGAAATTGTTACTTGATGAGCTGCATGTAAAAAATATTTGCATGTAAAGATTTTTCATATTCTCAAGAGATTTTCCAATATTTACAAATCCCAACTAAGAGCTCTAATCTAAGATATGTGAGCTCTGCACATAATTATCTCAAGGGTTTCTGCACAGCAAATGTAATCAAAATTCTGCTTTCTTGTATGTGAATGATTTTGATGAGGTAATTTTGTTAGAAAAGGTTTATTTGTCTGGATAAATTAACAAACCAGCTACAGATAGTCACTAGTACTTTGATATTCCCAAACCCAATTGGGTAGTCAGCATAATAAAAGTTGAAAGGCAGGTATGTTATCAGAAATGACTGTTTATACCTTCATTATTTTTCCTACTGTTATTATTTTTAACCTTTTTATGTAAAGTGTTTTACTTTAATAACTTTAATAACTGTCAACGTTTCTTCAGGCACGAATATCAGAGAGAGGTTCACCGACAGTTTCTAAAAACTGTAACTCGATTTTCAGAATTGTTGAGTTCTTTAGGCAATTTTGTAACCTGATCTAGACTGATTACATGAAATTATTTTAATCACTGAGCCATATTCTTCTATGACTATGTAACTATTCTTAGTAGTTTGAAATTGTGTAGTTTACCTAAACAATGATTTGTTATTTTGGTTATCTGTGGTTTTTTTATGTCGAATATTTTTGTTTAATTATTTAAGTGTGTAAAAGGTAAAAATGTTTCATAGGAAAAAGCAGAGGAAATGATGGTTTCATGATTGATATTGTCCAACATGCTCACAAATCAATAAAACCACTGTTATCAATGTTAACAATGTCTGTCTTTTATAAATATGGATAAAGCTCCAGTCTTTATTGGCATTTAAAATATTTTATGATGGCCAGACATGTGTCTTCCTTGAAAACTTAACCAAAACATGAGTCACTTGTACGGTGTTCATTTTAGGACATCCTCGGACTCAGGTGTCAGTCTCAGTAAAACATCCATCATCTTCAGACAAAACTGCCTCAGCATCAGAAAAATACCCGTCATCTTCAGACACAACTGCCTCAACTTCAGAAAAACAGCCGTCATCTTCAGACAAAACTGCCTCAGCATCAGAAAAACATCCCTCATCTAGGACACCCTCAGACTCAGGTGTCATACTCAGAAAAACATCCGTCATCTTCGGACAAAACTGCCTCAGTGTCAGAAAAACATCCCTCATCTTCAGATGAAACTGCTTCAAACGATTGTGTCAGAAAAAATGTAGTCAGATCTCAGGAAAACCTCTTTCAGAAAAAATGTATTCAGTTGTCAGGAAAACCTCTGTTAGAAAAAATTTATTCAGGTCTCAGGAAAACCTCTGTCAGAACGAATGTAGTCAGGTGTCAGGAAAACCTCGGTCAGAAAAAATGTAGTCAGGTGTCAGGAAAAACTGTCAGAAAAAATGTAGTCAGGTGTCAGAAAAACCTCGGTCAGAAAAAATGTAGTCAGGTGTCAGGAAAAACTGTCAGAAAAAATTTAGTCAGGTGTCAGGAAACCTCAGTCAGAAGAAAAAGGTCTCAGTCTTCTTTTTGGGTTTAATGGTGGTTGGCAATCAACTTTTATGAGCATTACCGCTACCTACTGGTAAAGACTGTGGATGGAGACTGTTCTAATCTACTTTGTGGAAAAAAACGAAACTGTCCCCTTTACATTAAGTTCTATAATATACAGTTAACTAAATTCTTCAAAATAAACCATTGCATCTAAGAAAACTCAAAATAAGTGGTTGACAAACATTTTCCCCTAACATTTCTGATATCTTGTATCTTAAGATTAAATGTTATCAGAAGCTGAAACCGGCATGCTCGCACAACCTACTCTACAACCCCGGCACCCCTATAAGAGGTGCCCCAGTCAATCCAAGGAGGACGTTGGCCCAAAACAGCGGCCGCCCGACACACCGGCCCACCCAGGACCAGCCAGGCATGCACCAGGACCAAGCCGGGCCGCAACCGGGACCCCCAGCCCCAGGCAGCGAGAGCCATCATCGACCAGCGGGCAGGACCATCCATCACCGACGGGGAGTGACGGAGGGGAAGAAGATGCACCAGGCCAGAGGGCAGCCAAACACCCAACCTGACAAGTAGACATAGACAAACAGAGACACTCATACGTACCCTCCCTCTCATGCGCACACATTCTTACATATACAGGACACACGAAAAAAGGACGCTGTACAAGCCTCTTCTCCCATTTACTTTTCATGCAAATGACAAGCTTGTGTGCTGCAGGGTAGCTTTTAATGTTCCTTTCATGAGTTCTGCATGTAAAAGAACCTTGTGTTGTGCTGGGTATGGATTTGGTTGAACCACTACCAGAAACCGGTCGAGGGAACCAATTTGTCCTTACCACGATTGAATTCTAACTGAATTAGGTGATTGCAGAGAAGTCCAAGACTGCAACTGAGGTCTCTGCAATCATGACCTCTAAGTTATACACTTTTGGCATGGTCAGGAAAATCACCACTGACCTAGGAAAGGAGTTTGTGAACCTGGTAAAATTTGTGAAAAAGTTTTTCTTATCTACATAATATGAAAAAATATTATTTTATGCCAAGTCTGCTCATGACCCTGCAGCTGAACGACAGCATTTTCAGCATGCTGAATATTAAACATGCTGTGTCCAGCGCGTACCACCCCCAGACCAACAGACAGGTTAGCATTAAGATATCTAATTATGAGTTACTCCTGTGAAATCAGTTGTGCTTATTTATGTATTGTACAAAACAATTCAAATGAGTTGATGATCTCTACCGGACCATAGTTAGGTTGAAACTAAAGAAATAAAATATTGATCTGGCCTCTTTCAATGGCCAAGTCTGTTCTTTGGCTAGATTGTCTAAAAGCAGTCTTGTTCCCAGGCTTAAAGGTTCAGCACGGAGCCTCGTTCTATGGCTCCTTTCATTTATTTATTCAGTTATGGCAGACATTTGATTTCTATGTTATTCTCTCCAATGCCAGGATAGTAGCAGCCTTCATCAACCCTGTTTCCTGGGTGGATTAAACAGGAAAAGATTGTGAGGTATGTTTTCAGTCCAAAAGTTTGAAAGCTCATCAAGTAAACAATAATACAATAAAAACTGGCTGGTGCATGTCAGAGCCCCTCATTGTGAATTCGCCTTCTTGACAGAAGAGGCGCACCATATCCTCCAGGGAACTCTCCAGCCTGTCTTCCAGGTTCCAAAGGCAACCATTTCTAAGCCTTCACTAAGTCCAATCAGATAGGTAAAAAGGGACAACAATGAGATAAACATCAGTAGAGTATGACCACAGAGCACTAATGTTGCGAATGTTCATCACAGTGCAGGTTTACATACATGGTAATAATTATACCTGCGGACGGAGCTTCGCTTCTTTCCAGGAACATTGATAGGGTTATCTCTAGTTCCCCAAAGCCGTGACAACCCAGAGTCCAGTTTAGGGAACAGGGACTGCCACCCACCCACTACCCTATAGAGACAGTTTCCCATCCACTTCCCAAAACTATTGAATTAAAAGTTAATGCTACTAGAGCAAAGTATAAAAGTCTCGTAAAGATAAATACAACTACGACTGAACAGAAAAATAAATCAATTAAATTTGGATTACTAAACATAAGATCTCTCCCCTCAAAAACACTCTTAGTAAATGACTTAATGTGTGAAAATAATATTGATTTGTTTTGTCTTGCAGAGACATGGTTGCAGGAAGAGGACCATGTCACAATAAATGAGTCAACTCCCCCTAGCTACTTACAAACTTTAGTGTCCCCCGAAGTACTGGCCGAGGAGGTGGAGTAGCCACCATCTTTCATTCAGATTTACTAATTAATCCCCAAAAAAATAATAGATACAGTTCCTTTGAGCATTTAATATTTAGCCTTCCTCATACACATAACAAAGCAGTAAAGCCACTTTTATTCGTGGTCTTATATCGCCCACCAGGCCCTTATTCTCAATTTTTAGATCAGATCTCAGATTTTCTATCTGATTTAGTTTTAAACACTGATAAAGTTATTATAGTCAGAGACTTCAATATTCATGTTGATAGTGAAAGAGATAGTCTAAATACAGCTTTTAAGACTATCTTAGACTCAATAGGCTTTACTCAAAATGTGTAGGGACCAACCCATCGTGGTCACCACACCTTAGATCTTGTGCTGACTTATGGCATTGACTGTGAAGAAATAACAGTCTTTCCACTTAACCCTATCCTGTCTGATCATTTTCTTATCACTTTTAAACTTACTCTAACGGATCATATCAAACCTGAAAGAAAACTTCATTATACCATAACCTTATCAGACAATGCTGTAGCAAATTTTAAAGAAGCCCTTCCAACTTTAATTTCCTCACTACATAAAAGTACAATAGAAAACATAATTCCTCCCTGTGTCTGGCAATAGACAAAATTGCCCCATTGAAAAAGAAGGTGGGTAGCCATAGGAGATTAGCTCCCGGTTTAATTCAGAGCTACGTACCCTGAAGAAGAACGTTAGAAAACTATGTTCAGCAGGGAGGGGAGAGGATGAGCTGCTGAGTTCTCGCGAGAGCTGTGCATAGGTGAACATGGCGGTTATGTGGTAATGTATACACCCAGGTAAAATAAGACAATCATTTTGAATCAAACGCAGCTTCTAAACTAACCATCAAGTTACTTTTTTTTTTTCCTCTAAACAACCTGGACGAGGAAACATTGGATTCGCTGGAGTGCTACCTAGACGAGTGCTTTGATAACATCGTTATGGGTAAGTCACGAAAACCTGCTTCGGATACAACAACGAGCACACCGTCGCAGAAGCGCACTCGTTCCGAGGCTAGCACATCCACCGACTCGCCAGATAGAAGCTACGGCGACATCCTGGACTCAATAGACAAGAAGCTAACCAGCCTGGACGCTCGTCTCGCGCTGGTTGAGGTTCTTCATAAAGAATTTCAGGCTCTGAGGGAATCGCTGGAGTTCAGCCAACAACAAGTAGCTTCGCTAGTTACAGAAAACCAAACACTAAAAGAAGACGTTAAAAAACTCACCGAGGGAATGAAGCAGCTGTCTGGAGAAAACAAAAGCTTCAAGGAGTCTATTCTAGACATCCAGGCCCGATCAATGAGGGACAATCTTGTTTTTTCGGGGATACCAGAGCAGGCTGAGGAAGATGCTGAAGTAGCCGTGCGAAAGTTCATTCAACACCAGCTGAAACTGCCAGACGACACGGTTAAAAGCATAACCTTCCATCGGGTTCACCGACTCGGAGGTAAGAAACCAAACAACACCCGCCCGCGACCAATTGTTGCAAAATTTGAACATTTTAAACAAAAAGAACAAGTCAAAGGACGCGGGAGAGAGCTACGGGGGACGAATTACAGCGTTAATGATCAGTTTCCGAAAGAAATCCTGGACAGAAGACGCGTGTTATTTCCAATTAGAAAAAAACATATTAGTGAGGGCAGTAGGGCTACGGTTAGTGTGGATAAACTGTATGTTAACGGTCAGCTGTTTAGGGACCCTCAGGTTACTCCTTGGCTTTATTAGTCATATTTAACAGAACCAAGACAGAATTAGCTTTATCAGACAACTATAGTTTAAAAAAAAAGCACAGCTCAGCAGGCTGTTTTTGTTTGTTAATGTGGGTAGGGGCAGGGCTGTGCACTAGATTGCTTTTTCTTTTTTTTCTTTCATTTTTTCTTTTTCACTATTATTCTTCCGACTTTGTACCGACCCAAGATCTCTTTATCACCTTTTTTCCTTTTCTTCCTCTCTCACACACACACTGACTTTTATCATGGCATATTCATGTTTTACCATCATACTTTCAGCTGTACACACCAGTGAGGTGCATTTTTTTTATTACCCTCTATATGCTCTGCTTCTGGTTTTTTTTCAATCTTGGCAACCCATGGACAAACCAAAATTACACCATATTCATCCTGGCGATAGTAACATATCTAAGGTTTATCTTAGCTCTATGAATCCTGTAAAATTTATACATGGAGAATATTCGCGGCGCTAGCTGCAGGAGATAAAACCATTAAGATTTTCAACCATCTTACAAGACTGAAGGCAGATGTCGTCTTACTACAGGAGACTCATAAATCAAGTTTCAACAGCTAAATGATTTAAAAAACACCAGAGTATCCTAATATATTTTTCTTCATGCTATAACTCTAGACAACGAGGAGTAGCCAATATTAATAAATAGAAATACTAATTTATAAAGTAATAGACACAGCTACACTTCCAGAAGGTAGATTTATAATATTAAAACTATTTATAAATAACCAAAAGTTATGTATAGTTAGTAGTTTATATGGTCCAAATATTGACGACACCCCTCAATCTTTCATACTTTTCTTCTCGGTTTCTGGCTAATCAACAAGGATTGCACACTTGGTTCCATGGGGAGATTTCAACTTAGGACTAAATTAAGAAATCAGACGGCTCAGTACAGCAGGGACTTCAGCGCAGATGGCAATCCATAGAAATAGTTAAACAGTACATTGGCGATTATGGACTCTGCGATGCATGGACAGATTGCTTCATCCCAACAACAAAAATAACACTTTTTTACTCAAACGTACATCATTCTTATTCTAGATTGGACTATTTTTTAGTCAGTATCACTCACGTTGAAATGACGTTTCAGACACTGAGATACATCCTATAGTGATTCACGAACACGCTCCTGTTTTCTTAAATTTAAGCAAATAAAATTGCAAACCCTTCAAATAAAAATTGGAGATTTAATACATCATTACTTAAGGATAAAGAATTTATTAATATATTGAAAAATAATTGGGCTTCATACAAGGAATTTAATGAGCTCCCTGGTTATGTAGCCATCCACTCTTGGGAAGCAGGGAAGCTGTGATTAGAGGGTAAAATAATTTTCATCCCTCATCAAATAAAAAGAAAGCAGAAAATATAACTTGTTCAGGAATTAGAAGAAACTATTAAATCATTAGAACCTACACTGGATAAAGAGAGCTTAAGATAAAATAAGGAAAGCGAAAATTAGAGTTAAATGAAATTATTAATAAAAGGACGCAGTTCTTAAATCCAAAGACTTAGAATAGAAAACTTTTGAAACATAGTAATAAATCAGGTATGTTCTTCTTAGCTAATCATTAAAAAATAAATAAAGAAAAAACAAACTATAATCTGCAATCAAAGACAAAATTGGGAATATATATATGACCCTGAAAAAATAAACAACACTTTCAAAGAATTTTATAGACGTTGATAACACGCAGAGATAAACCCCTCAAGATAATGATATATATCTGTACAATTTCTGGATAAAATAACACTTCCTAAACTTTTCCAGACAGTCACAAGCAAAGCCCTTGGATTCACCGCTAACTGTGTCTGAACTCCAGGGGCCCTCCAATCGTATGCCTAATAATAAAGCTCCAGGTCCAGAATGGATTTCCAGCAAGTTCTATAAAGAATTCTGGAATATTCTGTCTGGCAACCACATTATTACAAAATGTTACAGGAGGAAACAAAGGAAAATAGGTCGAATACCACCAAACATTAATAGCTGCCTTACACATCAATTCTTCTATTAAAACCAGGAAAAGACCCTATGTCTCCTACCATTTATCGTCCGATTTCTCTTATCGAATGTGGATCTGGAAAAATAATTTGCAAAGCTCTTGCAAGAAAGGATAGAGAAAATAACACCTCTAATAATCCACACCCGGATCAAACAGGTTTTTAATAAAAGGTGGTAGGACTCTCTTCAACAAATTCACGTAGATTAGATAGATTTAATAGATTATTCCCGACTGTAAAAACGTCCAAACCAATATATTATCTTTAATGCAGAAAAAGCATTTAATAGAGTTAACTGGAAATTATTATTTGCAGCCTTAAATAAATTCGGATTCAGTAATTCTTTTGTAAACTGGTTAAAAATATTACACAGCTCACCAACAGCATGTATTAGGACCAATAATCAAACATCATCAAGGTTCTTCCTTTAGAGAGGTACCAGGCAGGGATGTCCACTTTCTCCCTCCCTCTTTGCTATTTTTATTGAACCATTAGCAGCAGCAATCAGGCAAAATAATAATGTTAAAGGTATACAATGCAACAAAATAGAACATAAAATTAGTTTATACGCAGATGATGTACTACTTTTTCTACAGCATTCACAAACTTCCTTGTATCAGGTAATTGAGTTAATAAAATCTTACTCAAGAGTTTCAGACTATTCCATAAATTGGTTAAAATCTACAGTCCTTCCAATCAACTGTTCTTACCAGAGTCCTGTTGCTTTACAGCTCCGGTCGGGAAATTTTACATATCTAGGTATCCATATCTCACCAAGACTGTCAGACTTATCTAAGCTAAATTACGTCCCACTTTTAAAAAAAGTGGAAGATGATCTGGCAAGATGGAAATCCCTTCAATATCACTTATTGGAAGGGTAGCTACAATAAAAATGATGGTTTTGCCTAGAATCAATTATTTATTCTCAATGATCCCAAGCAAACCATCACCTGATTGGTTTAGATCTCTGGACTCTTCTGTTTCTAAATTTCTTTGGAAAGATAAACCCCCACGTATCAGCTTAAAAACACTACAGAAGTCCAAAGATAAAAGAGGTCTAGACCTACCAAACTTTCGTCATTATTTCTTAGCTAACAGGCTCCAATACACATCAAGATGGGTAAAACACAGTTATATCGATGAGTGCTGGGTAGATGTTGAACAGACACTATGCAATAAGATAAAACTTTCAGATCTACCTTTTGTTAGCTCAAATATAAAACAAAATGAATGTTTTAAAAGTATTAATATCAGCTCCTCTCTGACAGCTTGGTGGGAATTTCTTAAAATGACAAAGACCTCACTAGTCCCATGCAGGCGTACACCCATCTGGAATAACCCGGATATCTTACAAAAAAAATGCATGATTAACTTTCCAGGCTGGAGTTGTAAAGGAATTGAATACCTGGAGCATATATTTGATGGAACAGACTTTATCCCCTTTTAATACATTGGTTACACAATTCGGAATTAACAAGAATAAATTCTTAGAATACCAACAAATTAAATCAATTATAAAAAATAAATTTAGGCTCAATACAGTTGATTTACAAATACCAGGAAAAGTTTTAGACTTCCTTAATCTTAACCCTCCCAAACTGCTATCTAAAATATACAAAACATTAAATAGAATAGATGAATCAATAGCCCTTCCTATTTCAAAATGGGAGATGGACTTGTCCATCTCAATAGACCAAAACCTCTGGTCTCAAATTTCATTAAGAACCTTCAAATTTCTTAAGAATCCTAATCTAAGATTAATACAATATAAAATCCTTCATAGAGTGCATTATACAGGGCAACGGATGTTCAAGATGGGTTATACGCCGTCTGATACCTGTTTACAATGTACAAGCAATCTACCAGACAATTATATTCATGCTCTATGGTTCTGCCCACCTGTTAAGAAATATTGGTACCAGATATGTGAAGATCTATCAAAGTGTCTGAAATGTAATATCACACCTGCTCCCAGAGTTTGCTTGCTGGGAAATATAGATGAAGTTACCATGGATACAAAGTCTATGCAATTATTTTACATCGCCTTATGCATCGCTAAGAAAAATATCCTCTTGAACTGGAAAAATAAAAATACTCTGAATATTAATCAATATAGAGATCTCCTTCTGGATTACATTGGTTTAGAAACGGCATCTGCCTCCACATCTGATCAATCTTTCTGGTCACCCTTGATCAGTTCCCTCACCTAGTGGGGTCGGGCCCTTGATTCCGTTCTGTGGGACACGGTTGCCGATGTGGAGCTTAAGGGTTGGTGGTGACTGCGGGGAGGTCCTTGGGGGTGGGTCCGCTTGCGGTTCGGCGATAGGTGCCGAGACCCTCGCCTGGGGTGGGACTTTGGGGTCTTTGTGTGGTGACTCCTAGTAGCTGCATGCGGCGCCTTAGAGGGGTCGTGCTGGCGGACACGGGTTACTGGCCTGGTGCTGTGCTGCTCTGGGGGGGTCTGGACTGGGCCTGGGGCTCGGGGTTCTGGGGCGGCGCGCCCCCCGGCTGGGGCCCTGGCGGGGCTTGGCCGGGGGGGGCCGCTGCCGTCGGTGCCGGCTGGGGGGGGGGCTGTGGTCAGCCGGTGGTTGGCGGGCGCTGCTGCCCTTTCCATCTCCCCGGGCTGGTTCCTGTCGCTTGCTCCCCGGTGGCCGCTTGCCGCGTCCGGGCGTCGGCGAGAGGCCGTGGCGGGTGGCCGGCGTCTCCGGGCCCGATCGGCTATATTGACACTGACATGGCTCCTGGGTCTTGGTCTTAGCCCTCGCGGGGGTGCTGGGGTGGGGGGCTCTGGCCGGTGTTGGTCGGCCTCCACGGTGACTGACCAGTTGGTGGGGTGTGGGCTAGTGGGTGGACGTGCTGGGTTCTGTTTCCACCCGGCCATCGGACGGTAGTAGCAAGGCTGGAGGATGTCGGCCTGGGGATTGGCCGCCCGGGACTTCGGTCTGCTCACGGGCCTGGCGCGGCATGTCCGGGGTACCCGAGTCGGTGGTGCGCCGGGTTCCGGCCTCGGCCCGGGGGTCCTCGGACGCTGGCGGTGCCTGGGGCGTCTCTTATTGGCGGGGAGGCTTTTTACCATCTAGCACAGGCGCTCTTTTCAACTGGGTGCGCTTGGGACGGGAGGGGGGAGGGCGTTGAGGGTGAGGGGGGGCTAAACTCAACCTGGGTGTCTAGTGACATGTGTTTTGTTAGCAGTGTGAATGTTGGGGAGGATTTAGGTATGCCCCTGGCATGGGGGCTGGTGGATTGCCGGGGCCCCCATGGGGCTCAGCGGTACCGCTGCCGTGGGCCCCGACTGGACGTGCTGGGGCCTCCCACCCCTGGTGGATCGGGCCGAACGGGGTGCCTATTGGAGTCAGCAGGGGAGCTGGCTCCCTGGGGTTGGCAATGGTCACCCCAGTTATTTTCTCCCCATCCCCATGCCTCTGTCCACCTGCTCCTTCATTCTACCATTCACAAGGCCTTGGGACGTGGGCACGTCACTGGGGTGCGGGATGGAGCTTCCGTCTTCGCTACCCGGTGGCGGCGTGGGTCCCGATTTTATTGAGCAATTTAGACACTACACTTGCAACATTTACAGGGAAAGCACATGTAGGGACCTGGCGGTGTGGCGCCACATGCACATCCTGTGGTGCCGGCACCCACTGGTTAAACGCATCTAGACACTGAGGGCCCGGGGGGGGAGATGGGGGTACCCGGCAGTATTCCCATGTCCCCCCCCTCTGTTTTAAGTGCACATTAGAACAACACGCAACAACACCACATTGAGCTGGGGGAGAGAGGCTGGGGGGTCTTTCCACACCCCTGTTTGTTGGACCATCAGGGGTCGGAGCCCGGATAGAACATCACGCCGTCTGGTCGGGGTCCTGGGCTGGTGGGCTGCTCTTGCCGGTGTGGGGCCTTGGCGGTCTACTTGTCCCCGTCCTGGTGGGCAAAAGGGGTCTGTCTCCTGGGTGCAGGGGCAGGGTTCTCTACTGGGGCGTCTGTCCCTGGGCCTGGGAGTATGGAGTATAGTGTACGTATGGGGGGTATGAATGAGGGTATAGCGTCCTTTTTTCGTATGTCCTGTATTTGTAAGAATGTGTACACATGAGAGGGAGGGTACGTATGAGTGTCTCTGTCTGTCTATATCTACCTGTCAGGTTGAGTGTTTGGCTGCTCTCTGGCCTGATGCGTCTTCTTCCATCCCCGTCACTCCCCGTCGGTGATGGTTGCTCCTGCCCGCTGGTTGATGATGACTCTCGATGCATGGGGCTGGGGGTCCCGGTTGCGGCCCGGCTCGGTCCTGGTGCATGTCGGGCGGGTCCTGGGTGGTCCGGTTTGTCGGGCGGCCGCTGTTTCGGGCCGATGTCCTCCTTGGATTGACTGGGGCACCTCTTATGGGGGTGCCGGGGTTGTAGAATAGGTTGGTGCCGTCCGGTGGATCGGTGGGGACCGTGCCTGGCGCCCAGTCCTCCTGCCGGTTCCAGGACTTCAGCTGACTGGTCTGTTCGCCTGGTGGGGCTGTCCGGCATTGGCTGGGCCCCTGATCTTGGCGCCCCACATGGGGCGGGATCTGGACCCTGGAGCTGGAAGATCTGGATGTCCAGGTGCCGGCTGGGCGCGGCCTGGGGAGGGCGTACATCCGCTGTGGCTCTTGCTGTGGCTCCCTGGCGTGTGGATGTGTGGAGGCGGGCCGGGTTGTTGGCGGTGGGTACTGGTCCGGGGTGGCGGCGGCGTGTGTTGTCCGTCGGTTGGCTGCGGGTCCTCCATGCCTGCGGCGGCAGCGGGGGACCCTTGTCGGCTGGTCCCTGGTTGGGGCCCTGCTGGGGGGTGGGGTGCCCCTGGTCCCCGTGGCCTCCGGTTCCTGGTCCGGGCCCGCCCTGGCGTAGCCGGTTACCGGCGGAGCCCGTGGGCTCGTCACTGCGATCTCTCGGGCCCCAGCATCGCGGCTGGTGGGTGCTCCCCTGGGGCTTCCATCTGTTCCCCTCTTGGCGGGTGATCGACCCTGCGCTGATCCGCCTGTGGACTCTGTACTCTGTGGGACGCTGGATGCATACATCTCTTGCCTCCTCCATGTCTGTGCCGATTCCTGTAGGACGGATTGACGGTTCCTTACACCAGCTATCAATCACTTGCATGGGGAAACCTTATTCCGACCTGCATGCTCGCACACACATAGGTGTGGGGACATAGGTGAGGACGGACATATCTTAAGCTGAGGTTATCATCATTAGTTAGTTGTTCACAGGAGCTTACCAGAAACATTTGTATTATGTTCATTAATCAATGCTTGTGTGTAGTGAATGTGTAATTCTTTGTTTATTCTACCAGATCCGAACTATTGGTTTGGTTCTGTACAGTTTGTTGTTTTTGTTTTGTATTACTGTTTCTCTGCCGTCCGGCAGAGGTGGAGGACTGGGATGTTTTCTTGTGTTCTTTATTTGCCTCCCTGTCTTGTGTCGTCGGTTCGCCCCTCTGTTGGTCCGGTTTCTTTTCTTCACCTTCTTCCTTTCTCCCTTCTTGTCTCAGTTTAATGTCCATGACGTCAGGAAATTGAACCCACAGTAATCACTAATAAAGATTTTTCATACATATACATCAAGTGGCGTACTACAGCGAAGCTGTAATACTCTGCTTGGGAAAGTAAAACTGTTGGGCTTGTACTTGGTACTCAGACACCAATTCTGAGTAGCATACTGCTAGACAGGACACGTAAAAAAAAAAAAGAAAACTAGAGAGAAAATGGCACTCCACGCATTTACAGGATTCCTATTTAGTGTGGAAAAATAGTCTATTGCTATATAAAAAGAGCCTTCGAACAGCTAGAACAGCATATTATTCATCTTTAATCGAGGAGAATAAAAATAATCCTAGGTTTCTTTTTAATACAGTTGCCAAACTCACACAGGATCATAGCTCTATCGAGCCAACCATTCCCCAAGCTCTTAGTAGTGACGACTTCATGCAATTCTTTATAAATAAAATAGACTCTATAAAAAATAAGATAATTGGGAACCTTCCCAATATGCTTGCTTCCTCCTTAGTTAATGAGGCAGCATCAAAAATGGTTGAACCTAATATATGCTTAAACTGCTTTAATGCAGCCGAACTTTCTGATGTACTAAAATTATTAGCTTCATCTAAACCTTCCACTTGCGTTTTAGACCCAATCCCAACTAAACCCTTAAAAGAAGTTTTCCCCTGATCGCTGCTCCAATTTTAGATATAATGAATCTATCCTTAGTCAATCGATATGTACCACAGGAGTTTAAGATTGCTGTAATTAAACCTCTACTTAAGCAACCATCTCTTAATCAAAACGACTTAATTAACTACAGACCGATATCTAGTCTTCCCTTCTTATCTAAAATTCTTGAGAAAATAGTGGCACACCAGATATGTGAGCATTTAAACAATAATGTGCTGTTTGAGAAGTTTCAGTCAGGCTTTAGAGCTCATCATAGCACTGACACAGCTCTGGTGAAGGTTACTAATGAAATTCTCATAGCCTCAGACGATGGACTGGTGACCATTCTGGTCCTGTTAGATCTCAGTGCTGCCTTTGACACTGTTGACCACAATATTCTCATAGAAAGGCTTCAAAGTGTCGGTATAATAGGAACAGCACTAGGTTGGTTTAAATCTTATTTGTCTAACAGATTTCAGTTTGTTCAGGTAAACAATAGATCTTCCTCAACCTCAATAGTTACTTGCGGAGTACCACAGGGTTCAGTGCTTGGGCCGATTCTTTTTACTATATATATGCTTCTTGTTGGTAAAATAATTAGGCAAAATGGGATAAATCTCCATAGTTACGCAGATGATACACTATATCTATCCATAAATCCTGATGAATCCAATCAGTTAGGTAGACTACAGGCATGTCTGGAAGATATAAAAATTTGGATGACTCTAAACTTCTGAATTCTGATAAAACAGAAGTTCTCGTCTTTGGACCAGAAGCTCTGAAAAAGAAACTACTTAGTCAACCTCTTCACCTGGAAGGTATTAAATTAGCCTCCAGCAATTAAACAAAGAACCTCTGTGTTCTTTTTGACCAAGATATGTCATTTAGATCTCACATTAAAGAAGTCTCTAGGATTTCCTTTTTTCACCTTAGGAATATTGCAAAAATTAGAACCATCCTGTCCAGGAGTGATGCTGAAAAACTAGTCCATGCCTTTGTTACTTCAAGGCTGGATTACTGTAACTCTTTATTATCAGGTAGTCCATAGAATACAATTAAAAGTCTTCAGTTATTCCAAACTGCTGCTGCTAGGATTCTGATGAATATTAAAATAAGAGATCACATATCCCCTGTTTTAGCTTCTCTTCACTGGCTCCCAGTGAGATTTAGAATAGAATTCAAGATCCTCCTTCTGACATATAAAGCTCTTAATAATCTAGCTCCATCATACATAAGAGACTTGATTGTTCTATATGTTCCTAACAGAGCACTTCGCTCTCAGACTGCAGGTTTACTGGTAGTTCCTAGGATTTCAAAAAGTAGAATGGGTGGCAGATCTTTCAGCTATCAGGCTCCCCTCCTATGGAACCAGCTCCCAGGGTTGGTTCTTGAAGCAGACAATTTGTCTATGTTTAAAACTAGGCTTTAAACTTTCCTCTTTGACAAAGCTTACAGTTAGAGACAGGTTAACCGGCAGTTAGGTGTCTGTTGCTCTTAGTTGCTGTATAGTGGAGGTAATTTATTTATTTTTATTTGAGTTGATGACATAAATGAATTAGTAATTATGATCACAGGCAGCCCCACCAGGGCAGAAGGAGGCATGATTCCGTAATAGTAATTGTGTTCGGAAAAACCATTTGGTTAACTATAAGACTCTAAAGGATGAGAGAGATTCATTTTCACATCACAGAGTATGCAAGAATACGGACCCCCCAGTCTCAGATTTACACAAGCTTATAACATTTCTGCCGACCTTGCGTCTATCTATTCCACAGATAAACATTCATGTCAGGGTGAAAATGGGAGACTTGAAGGCGCTTGGCTCTTTGATCAAGAGCGGTGAACTTTGGAATAGATTCAAGAAAGTCCAGTCAGAATAACCATCTCCATGGTAGCGCTGGATGTGGATCCTTGTTATCAAAACACTTTGGCCCTGACTTGGCCAGTGATGACCCTAAGCAAACTAATCCTTCAAACTAAACAACGGCATTTAAGTAAATGAGCCTACCATCATTTTTGTCCAGGCCTGTTTCATGCATTTATTTTTTAAATAATTCTGTTGAAGCATGGATGAAAAGCAATGTCTGACTTTCATTGGTCAACATTTATATAATTTTTATTTATTATTACTTTTGTCAGATTAAAGTTATTTATGTGACCATTATGAGTTTTTCTTTTATTTAATGAAGAGTACCAACAATTTTGTCCACATCTGTACAATTATTTTCTGCTGTTGTCACAGGTTTTTCAGTGGCTACATGTAAATATAGCTTTCTTTTTATGCCTCTCCTGCTTTCCAGAGGTGTTTGCCCCTGGATCAAATTATCAAAAAGGTACAGGGAAGAGAACTTTAAAAAGTACTCTATTGAGATCTGCAGACAATGTGGAAATCTGTACACACACTGTCCCCTTGGTATGCAACACTGCACAATTTAATATTATCATTACAGACAATAAAAATCTCAGCAAAGCATGACATCATGAAAACCATAGTGCTTGGAGCCCATTGTTTTATTTTTATTTTTTTCAGGATATGTTGGCACAGGTAAAGAGGAGAACTGAGGTTATTTTATTCAGATGAGATGCCCCAGGCTACTGCAGCCATTTTTGAAGCCAAATTAACTGTTATTAGTGTTTATCCTTTTGAGAAGGAAATTAGGAAAACCTGAGCTATCTCTGTAGTTGCGCTTCAGTCTTACCACATTTCTTCGCTCCACCTCTTTTCTCTCCTATTCTCCAGTTGAATTATCTGCTGTTTTTTCAGGTGTTCACATGTTTTCTTCTCTCCGTGTTTTTCTCCCCATAGCAGGTACACCTGGTCTGGCGCTCTGCCAAGCTGTGATGCCCTATGAACGAGTGGGATGGTTCTCCAAAAATTTAACGTTCTGTATTCTGTTATCAACTGTTTACCTTCTTTAATGTAGAAAGTATTTCTTGTCGTGTTCTGTTGTTGTTATGTGTTTCTGCTCCGTCTTCTCCCACCCTCAGACGGTCGTGGCAGATAACTACTTGCACTGAGTTGGGTTCTGCTCGAGGTTTCTTCCTGTTAAAGGAGAGTTTTTTTCTATACAATCTCGCTTCATGCTTGCTCAGTGTGAGGGATTGGTGAGGACGAAGCCTACATGTACGAGGCGGGGCGCAACTGCAAGGCAATGGCACGACACAATCTTCAGGGATTCCTTAGATAATAGATTCTTTAAGTAAAGGTAATGAAATGAACAGAGGTGGGGAGAGTACCCAAGTAGTAAAGGAAAAGGAAAATTAGCAGTCCAAAACATTACTAGCATGAGACAAAAAATTATTTTTAAAAAAAGCCTAAAGTCTGAGTGCTATCGGATTTAAGTTATTTTATTTATTTATTTATTTATTTTTCAATGTCAGACATACAAATATATGACGATATAGACGATAAATAAATAAAATGACAAATATAATTTCAGTAGAACTTATTTGTCTTGATAATAGTAATATGGTAGATTTTAGAACAAAGTAAAAAGTAATTTAATTGACAGTGTAAGGCTTTGTTTATTTTACTTTACATCAAAATTACATTTTCTTGGTTTTAAATTTAAGTAAAGAAGCATAGACACACTTGATTATCTAGACAAGAACAAACACGGTTTGTAATTACAGAAGTTCAGTTTATAAAAGCTTATTCGCAGCAAGTGGTTGCAAATGACCTTGGGATATAAACTGCCATAATACGAACATAAGAAGAAGAAAGCCTCTGCACATGCGCGGTACAGATCGGTTAGGATCAATCTGTACCGGCCCTCTTTGCACATGCACAATAAGGATCGGGTAATCCTGATCCGTAACTACCTTTTTATTTTTGTAAACAATATATGTAATTTGTCATTATTGTAAACATTTTAACATTTAATTATTGTTAACATCATTACAGATACTCAGACCCCCACCTACATATATGTTTCAGCTTCTGATAAGTTATCAGAAATGTTAGGGGAAAATATTTGTCCATCACTTATTTTGCGTTTTCTAAGATGCAATGGTTATTTTGAAGAATTTAGTTAACTTTATATTATATAACTTAATGTAAAGGGGGCAGTTTTGTTTTTTCCACAAAGTAGAATAGAACAGTCTCCATCCACAGTCCTTACCAGTAGGTAGCGGTAATGCACATAAAAGTTGATTGCCAACCACCATTAAACACAAGAAGAAGACTGAGACCTTTTTTTCTTCTGACAGAGGTTTTCTTGACAACTGACTACATTTTTTCTGACAGAGGTTTTTCTGACAACTGACTACATTTTTCTGACAGTTATTCCGGACACCTGACTACATTTTTCTGACAGTTTTTCCTGACACCTGACTACATTTTTTCTGACAGTTTTTCCTGACACCTGACTACATTTTTTCTGACTGAGGTTTTCCTGAGACCTGACTACATTTGTTCTGACAGAGGTTTTCCTGAGACCTGACTACATTTTTTCTGACACGATCGTTTGAAGCAGTTTCATCTGAAGATGAGGGTTTTTCTGAAGTTGAGGCAGTTTTGTCAGAAGATGACAGATGTTTTTCTGATGCTGAGGCAGTTTTGTCTGAAGATGATGGATGTTTTTCTGAGACTGACACCTGAGTCCGAGGATGTCCTAAAATGAACACCGTTAGGTTAGAGTAAGTGAAAGGCCTCTTCACTGACTTTTAATGATCTCTTATGACTTATTCCTTACAAATTCTTTACCAATAATTACTTAATCAATTAATTGAAAGAGCTTTGAAGTATTTTTTTCTGTGACCTCTCTATAAAGATACCAGTTCATGAACTTTAAAAAACTGTTTTTCTTTGCCCAGTGTAAAGAAATAAAGTTAGTCTTTTGCACATTATTTTTTTTGAGAATGGGCATATGCCTGTCACAGTTTGACATCTTTCTGCTTCATTCCTTGTCTCCCTGTGTTTGTCTAATTGAAGTTGGCTGTTCCCAGTCTTTGTCCTTCACTGTCACCAGCTGTTCTTTGTACCCTTGATTACCTTTCCCATCCTTCAATAAGTTCTTTCTCTTTAAAATGTCCGAATTTAGCAACAATTGGTCGCAAGCAGGTGTTGTTGGATTTCTTACCAGTGGACACGGAAGCTTGGAAGCTTCAGCTGATGTTGGATAAACTGTGGGATTATCTCTCGTGGATTGGGCCTGAATACCTAAGATCGACTCCTTCATCCTATTATTATCTCCAGAGAGCTGTGTAATCCCCTCTGTGAGTTTTTTTATTGATTTTCTGCAACGAGCGAGGCTACCTGTTTTTGGCTGAATTCCAAAGGATTCCCACAGAGCCTGAAATTCTTTGTGTAGAACTTCAACCAGCGCAAAACGGACGTCTAGGCTGGTTAACTTCTTATCTATTGACTCCAGGACATCGCTGTAGCTTCTTTCTGGCCCCGTGCTGGATGTTCTGGCCTCGGTACGAGTGCGCTTCGGCATGTCAGATCCGTGTTTCCGTGGCTTACCCATAACAATGTTTTCAAAGTACTCATCTACGTAGCACTCCGGGCTATTCAAGGTTTCCTCGTCAAGGTTTTTTAAAAGAAAGATACAATTTAGTGGTTAGTTTAAAGAGAGAGAAACATTCACTGCATTTGGTTCAAACTTATTGGCTTGTTTTACCTGAGATTGTTGGTTTTTACCGTATAGCGCCATTTTTACTCACGCAAAACTCTCACAAGTTCTCAGCAGCTCCAGTGCCGTCTGTTCAATTTTAACAGGCATTCAACCACAGGTGAGTCTAAAGATTAATTTAAGAGATGTCCAGCAGACAGGTGACTAAAAAGGCATTACTTAACAAAGAAAAACCTTTTCCATTTCATGCTGTCAGCAATGGCTCCCCATGGAAGAGAAATGCCACAAAATCTGAGAAAGAAAATCATTTCTTTATACAAAAAAAGGAAGTGCAACCATCTTATAAAGACGTCTAGGCCGTCCACGGAAGTTAACATCTTGACAGGAGCGTGTCCTGATGAGAAGGGTTGAAGAAAATCGCCATGCAAGTTTACTACAGTTAGCTAAAGCAGTAGAAAGCCAAACTGGAGTGACCGATTCCCATGACACCATAAAGCCCACACTGCAGAGAAATGGCATGCGTGGGTATCTTCCACGAAGGAAGCCTCTCATAAAAAAAAGCACACCTAGAATTTGCAAGGGCCCATACTGAAAAAGAGGAAGACTACCGGGAGTCTATACTCTAGAGTGATGAAACAAAGATCACCGTTTTTTGGAACAAATGGTTTAAAAACTATATGGCGTCGTAAAGGTGAGGATTTTAAATATAAATGCATGGTGCCTACAGTGAAACATAGTGGTGGCAGTCTCTTTATGTGGGGCTGCATGAGTACTGCTGGTGTTGGGGAGCTGCATTTCATTGATTGGATGATGAACTCAACACTGTACTGCTCTATACAGAAGGTGAAGATGTTGCCATCACTGTGTACACTTGGTCGTTGTGCACTTTTCCAACATGACAATGATCCAAAACACACATCTAAAGTTACTGTTCCATTTCAGAAGAAGAACAGGGTGAAGGCGATTGAATGGCCAAGTATGTCTCCTGATCTGAACCCAATTGAAGACCTCTGGGGAATTCTGAAGCGACAAGTTGAGAATCACTCTCCAGATAAATGTTGCAATATGTCGCCAACTTGTTCATTCCATGCCTAGAAGACTTGGTGCTGTCCTTAAAGGGACTATATCGTGCTGTTTTACAACTTTCAAATTCTTGAATAGACATATATATGATAAAATGTTACCGTCAGTGTTATACAATATTAATTTCTCCTAATATTCAGCTTGTATACTGTAGTCAATTTTGGACAACAAAGAAAAACAGCTCGTTTCTCTGTAATCCTCCTGCACCCCTACCCCCTCTCCGCTGCTCTCTGCTCCTCTCATGCAGAGCCACAGCATATCAGACTGAGAAAAACTGTGCTGAGCTTTTGCTCAAACAGTATGCTGACAGTTAATTTGAAAAGCACGAAGTACCACAATAAAACTCTGTTATATTAAGGGCTCAGACGTTTGGTTTATTTTTTGTAAAAAACGGAGTCAATAAAGCTTATTTCAGTTGTTAAATCTCTAGGCTCTAGACCAAGCCGAAAGCAACATAGCTGAGTTTGTAAGCAAATCTTTCCAGCCCAGTATATAAAAAAGCTGTGGGTGTTGTTTGCACCCATTTACTGAAAATTCTGAAATAGCTTACGCACATTAGCATTAGCATGTAGCTACTTACTTCTCTGTCCATTAGGAAAACATCACCACAACGCAAATCTGCTTCCAACGTGATGTGGGACTAACAGACGTGTCAGCGCGCTTCTCCATTGACGTTACATGTACCCCTGATGCCCACAATTCTTCAAATGCGTTCAGTGTGAACACACGGGTAGTTGTACAGAGTGAAAAGGAATGGATAGAGTACAGTCCTTTGTGGTGCTCCTGCGCTGCTGACCACCTGGTTTGACACACAATGTAACTATGTCCATGACGTAAATATTCTTTCTACAAAAATTGTGTGTTTCTGTTCTTTGTCTTGTTCTGTTTGCATGTCTGTTTTTTGCTGTTTTAATCAAATGTCCCCTGGTGTAGATAACTGTTATGTTTGCCCATACTGTTTACTGTTGTTGCAGTTACTCAAGATATCAGATAGGTGTCACCATGTTACTATATTAATCTATTCTCTCTCACTCTCTTGGATCGTTGATCTGGCCTGTTTGCACCTGTTCACGTCGGCTGCTAATAAACAACTGGCATACAGTTACACTGAACTGGTTATTGTCAACAAAATCTACACCTTGCAGGACAATTAAAGGATTATTCTATTCTAATTCTAAATCTAACAGACTGTGGCCTGTTTGTCAGATATCTGGGCTGCAGAAACGACACTTCAAAGTAATGTCCTTAGTCCTAGTCACCATTTGCTGTTGACTATCACTACTGCTCCATCTCCTTTTTTTCCCCCGTTCCTCTTTAGATCTCAGTCTGCTCGTACAGTCAGAAAGCCTGGCAGGCAGACGTTAGAATCAGGGATATAAACCTTTAGCTAGGTCTCAGTAAAGAACATACTACATATTCCGCTTACTCGGGCTGAGTACTTGTCCGTGCTTGGAGTTCATCCAACTTTGTTAGCCGGTGATCTCACATTGCTCATTATGACTTATGGAAGAGATGGTCTGAATTTTTCTCCTACTTTTCACTTCTTCCATCCACGCCTCATCCTTCTCAGCTCATCAGGGATTTGTGGTTTTAGGTTAGGTATTATTTTGTAAGGTTAATCAGCAGCTTCTAGCTGTAAACCACCTTGTTGCCATGGTTACCTATAACAAATGATCAAAAAGAGAAAATGTAACTGCAAAAACCTTCCAACTTCACAGCACAAATCCTAGAAAGTATACAGGTCCAAATCCATTTTTGTCCTCAAGAAAACAAAAAACCAATGTCTGAAAAAATAAAACAAAGTATGTAGCGAACAGGGCCACTCCAACATGTGGAATGCATTGCGCACCACGCAAAACCGAAATGCCTTATTGTGGCATTGTGCTGTGTAGTATAACTTAACATTTTATAGTGGCTTTTTGTGGTCAGTCTAAAGGCCAGTTTATGCTTTGTGTTGAAGGAGACAGATTCATGCAATGCCATTATCCATCTAATCTCTTTCACCCACGCGAGGACGGACGGAGCCAAATGCCATTTTTTAACTGTCCGTCTCAGTCAACAGAGAGTGTATGCCTGTGACTGGTCAGCTCATAAACAGCCAGAGATCGTTTTTACCAAAACGGGGATCTATGTCAAGGGGTAGTTAAATGAAACCTGAAATATTTGATTCCTTAGAAAATAAGCGAGCATTTTAAAAACTAATTAAAAGATTCAAAATTCAGGGAGAGAGAATCTGCAAAAGCCAGAAAAATCACAAGTCCTTAAAATGAACCACCAATTTTTCTATTCTGTGGATCAAGACTGGGTTTGAATAAAAAAAGAAAGATCTTAAACCTATACAAGGAAATAGGGTTAAAAATCCAGCCTGGTAAAATTAAAAGACTGAGGAGTCCCATATCGCCTGAGGTCTCTGTAAAATTAAGGACAGAGCACATGCTTGGGCGCTGCCCAAGTGGTTCCTCTTCCGTCGGGTTTCAGTTCCAGGGCCACCACATGCCACACAGTGCCGTTGTCGCCCTTCTGGGTGCCGGTGATGTGCCATAAATGGATCGTCTGCCAGAAATGGATTGGCCACGCGGGAGCGTACACAGCCTGCTGGAGGCATCTCTCTCTTTTTCTTTCAATGTTTACAGTCTGTGTTTGTTCCCCCCAACCAGAATGCTCCAGTTGAAGGCTCTGCCCCCAACATCAAACATAACTAGTTAATAACGGGGCATTTTGCCCATATATTAATAAGAGAAGTGTTGTGAAACATCAGCGCTTTTGACAGACTTATTTATTTATGCTTTTGACTACCTACTTTAAGCATTTGCATGTTTTTTCCTATACCGTTATATATCTTTAAGAGGCCATAAAGCCTTAAAATGGGTGTTCTTTGCTGCCATAAATGGATCGCATGCCATTCAGTGTACATAAACTTGTGGAATCTATCGCGCCCCTTGTACTTTGCCAATAACATGTGCCACATTCCTTCCTCTCTTCCACAATGCTCCGTCATCCGCAAAAAGAGACCTACCTAT
Source organism: Apricaphanius iberus (assembly GCA_028564705.1). Classification (NCBI taxonomy): domain Eukaryota; kingdom Metazoa; phylum Chordata; class Actinopteri; order Cyprinodontiformes; family Aphaniidae; genus Apricaphanius; species Apricaphanius iberus. The sequence continues at coordinate 222,365 of JAPXFQ010000321.1, forward strand.
ATCTGCTGGTATTTTTGAAAATGCGTCATTTATCATGATGGTGAAGAGTAATGGACTGATCACACTGCCTTGAGGAGTCCCATTCTCAGCCACATATTGACTTGATAAATCTGATCCTTCCCTTACCTGTATTTTCCTTCAAAACAGAATATCCTTTATCCAATTAAAAGCCTTCCCTCTCACTCCCATCATGGACATCTTTATCAACACACCTTCCTTCCACATCATGTCATACGCTTTTTCAATATCAAAAAATACTGCAACTACTGACTCCTTATTTGCATGTGCTCTTCTTATCTCAGTTTCTAACCTTATAACTGCGTCCATTGTATTTCATCCTTTCCTAAAACCATTTTGATATTTTGTCAACATTTCTCTCTTTTCAAGGTCATATGATAACTTCTATGTTAACATTCTTTCCATTACTTTGCAAAGGTTTGATGTCAATGCTATTAGTCTATAACTAGTAGTCCTTGATGGATCCTTACCTGCTTTTCTGATTGGAACAACTACTGCTTCTTTCCATGCATTTGGTAACCTTCCCTCTTTCCAAACTTTGTTGTAAAGCTGGCGTAGCTTTGAAATTGCTCCTACACCTAGATGTTTTAACATTACATAACATATCCTATCCTTTCCAGGTGATGTTGGTTACTTATAGCCCTTATTATCTCTGCTAAAGAAAATGGTTCATCCATGGCTTCACCCGTTTCCTCCCTCCTGTCTAACAATCCTGGATAATGACTCATTGTCATTTCTCTTCTCCTCCTCCCTTTTTCTGACAGATTATCCATGCTGTGTACCTTTGCAAATGACTTAGCCATTATTTCTGCTTTTTCTCTATTAGAGACGGCTGTTTCCTCCCCTAATATCATGACTGGATACTCCCATATACTTCTTTCTCCCCCCCATCTTCTTTATCATCCCCCATACCCCACCCACAGGTGTTGTTCTTCCTAACTTATCACAGAACTTTCTCCAACTTGCCCTCTTAGCCTGGCGAATCGTTCTCCTCACGACTGCCTGTGCCTTTTTATACTGAATTAACTGTTGCATATTATGACTTCTTTTAAGTTGTCTGAATGCTCTGTTTCTGTTACTGACCGCCTGACGACATTCCTCTGTCCACCATGGCACCAGTTTCTTTTTTATTAAACCCTTACTCCTAGGAATAGAGTCTTCTGCTGCCCTGATAATTCTAGGCATGACCTGATCATTTATTTCCTCTATATCTCCAGACATGTCAATTGTGGCAATCGTCTCCTCGCATACTTTCTGGAATTTGTCCCATTTTGCCTTTGCAAAAACCCACTTTGATTTTTGTATCTTTGCACTTGGTGATATTCTCTCTCCTACAAAACATGCCACGGGGTAGTGATCACTACCTACTGTTGATTCTGACCATACCTCCCAATTACAAATTCCAGCAATGGAGCTAGACACTAAAGTGATATCCAATGCTGATTCAGTACCCGTTGCTACATTCACCCTTGTTCCTCTTCCATCATTCATACATACCAGATTTCTTTCATCCATCAGATCTTGAACTACTTTTCCATTTGAGTCTGTTTGTAATCCCCCCACAATGTGCTGTGAACATTGAAATCTGCACACCATATTATCCTTTGCCTGTCTTGTCCTGATATCCCCAGCAGTTTATCCAATTCCAGCCTCTTACATGGATTATAATAAGTAATTATAATCATCTTCTCTTCCCTCTCCCATATTTCAACCACAAAATATTCTTGAATATCTCCCTTTTCCAGTACGCTATAAGAAATGCTATGCTTGATAAATGTGGGACACCCTCCACCACCCTCATGCTCTCTGTCTCTTCTTATCATTGTATACCCATGTACCACAAAATCTATGTTTGGTTTTAGCCAAGTTTCTTGAACACAAATTATATCCGGTTCTACTGCCATTTCCTTAACAAATTGCTTGAATTCCTGTCCAGTAGTCATTAAACTCCTAGCAGTCCATTGTAAAAGGATCACCATTAGTATTATTAACCAACCCATGTTGCATCCTGACTCGACTGATTAGTAATATTCTCCCTCACTTCTTCTCATGACAGTCCTATTAATCCTAGATGATTCCATGCTGCCTTAACAATGAGCTGGATTTTAGCATTCTTTGATTTTAATTCAGCTGTACTATCGATCATTCCTGCAATGAATGTCACTAAATCCCTGTATCCACATATATCCTGTCAGTTACTCTTTGTTGTGGCTCTTGAACCTCCAACCCTCTCCTTTCATTAATTTCCCTGTTCGGAACTCTTGACACTCTCACAGCTTCTGCATAAGAAATTTTCTTTTCCACCCTTACTTTTTGAATATTTGTCTCTCTTCTCATAATCTCACACCCACCATAGGCCACACTGTGTGCCCCTCCACAGTTACAGCACTTGGGCTGCACCCCTGTTCCACATTTCCCATATTCATGGTCTCCCCCACATCTTGCACACCTCCTCTTCTCTTTACGGATTAAGGCTTTATGACCAAACCTTTGGCAGTTGTAGCATCTCAATGGTTTTGGAACATATATTCTTACTGGGAAGCTCACAAATCCCAGGAACACTCTTGAGTAGATTTTCCCCTTCAAACTCAATCACTACTGTAAGACTATCCTTACCGATTCCTTCCTTATAAGTTTTCATCCTTTGTGCTTCCTTCACCTTACCTCCATTAATACTCCTCTTAATCTCCTCCATTTCAACACTCAAAAGCACCCCTGTTATCACTCCTTTACACCCTCCACCATTTAGGGCTCCCACTCTCCCTGTGCTGTTCACCTTGTTTTTTTCCTATTTCTTTTAATTTCAATGCCTTTTCCATTTGTTCTGTACTATTACATCTAACCATCAAATTCCCATCATTTAATACCTTTGTATACTGTATCTCCCCTAACTTACTAGACAGAGCACTTTATAGCAAGAAAGGAATTATTTTCTTCATGTTTTCTTTCCCTTTTGATTAAATCTTATTATTACAATAAGTTTATCTGGTCTTATCTGTTGTATTTGTTCAGACCCTCCCTCCTCACTCTCATCGCTCTCATGACTTACCCTTTGTATTTCCTTCCCCCCCCCCCCCCCCCCTCATTTTCTTCCTCTCTCCCATCCTCAAAATCTATATTTTCCCAGTTACCTGTCTCTGATCCATTCACAGAGCAGTCATGCTCAACCGCCTCTACTCCTCGATCGTTTCCAGCTGATTTCTCCGCCATGTAGCCAAAAACCAGGAAACCACCAGCTACCGGCTCAAGGTTTTCCCGACTCAGAATGCTCACTTGCTCGATTGTGTCCCTCCTACTCCGCATCCCAAAAACGGCTCCTCTCCTGCTTGTCTCTGCTGCCTGCTCTTAAGGCTGTTTGTTAATGTGCCACAGGTGTGACTAATTACAGTGGGGAAGGATATCAATCAGTGCTTTTCACTTTAAAACACAGTCCCAGTGTGCAATACAGGCAATAAAACCAAATAGAACTACACACCACTATAAAACACTGGGAGTTTAAAGGAAACAACTCTTACTTTGCCGGTATGACATATAGTCGCTGTAATCAGTAGTCAATGCAGCATTTGCACAACCTTCTTTATGTTAAATGGATAATTTATCTTATCTGGTCTTTTGGCGATTTTGAACCACTGGAGGTGTAGGAAAACAACAAGGCCATTTGTTTTGTTTGTTTCCATGCATTTTAAAGTATTCTATTAGCTGCATTTCTAGTAAAAAGCTTTGCAACTTAAGGTGACAGTGTGTAGTTTTTGCAGCACATCTTTTAAAATAGCCATTAAATTATTATGTAATAATAATTACGTAAAGCACATTAATTGCAAAATATTGGCGATAGTGTAAAATATGACTTTAAAAATCTGTTTTAAAATACATAGGTGCGGGTCCTCTTTTCAGGGGAAAAACAGTTCTTAGATGATTTAGATGACATTCTAATATATGCTAATGATGTTTTTAGTAATATATAATCATCACATCTCAATACACCTGTCAGTACTAGAGTTACAAGGTGAGGGCCAAAATAGCTTTGTCTCGGTGAGAACAGCCTAAATTAGACAAGGTTCAAAAATATTTGACTGGTCAAAATTTTACTGCGGATTTTGCTTTTAGTCGACTAGATATGTTTTTATAAACATGTAGTCACCATATCTCAATACAACAGTCAGTACTAGAGTTACAGTGTGAGGCTCAAAATAGCTTTCTCTCTGTGAGAAAAGCCTAAATTGGACAAGGTTTAAAAACTTTTTACTGGTCACAATTTTACAGTGAATTTTGACTTTAGTCAACTAGAAATTATGTTTCTAGTAATATATAGTCACCACATCTCAAAACACCTGTCAGTACTAGAGGTAAAAGGTGAGGGCCAGAATAGCTTTCTCTCGGTGAGAAAAGCTTAAAATTGCCAAGGTTTAAAACCTTTGTCTTGTTACAATTTCACAATGAATTTTAACTTTATTAACCTAGAAATTATGGCTTTAATAATATATATTCACAACATCAAAATACAACAGTCAGTACTAGACTTTCAAGTGAGGGCCAAAATAGCTTTCTCTCGGTGAGAAAAGCTTAAAATGGATCAGGATTAAAAACTTTTGACTGGTCACAATTTTACACTGGATTTTACTTTTACTCGACTAGAAATGATCTTTTTAGTAATCTTTCATCATATAGGCGCAAGAGAAATATATGCATCGTCCTTTTTTCACAGTGTTACCTTTTGTCTCATTTTCTGTGTTGTAATTGTTCCCAGGTGTCTTCTCTGATTACACCCCAATGTATGTTTCCCTGTGCCCTCACGTCTCCGCTGTTTTGTTGTTTTCTTTTGACGTCCCTACCACGTCTCTCCATGACCCTGCTGTGTTGAGCCTAGTTTAGACTTCAATAAATTGAGCCGTAGGCGCTCTAACCATTGTTGTGTGTGTTAGTGATAGAAACTCTGACCAAAGGATGAGAGAGAATTCCGTTAAAGTTTGGAGGTTTTATTATTATTCAGATTGATCAAGCAGGAGGACAGTATCACATCACAGAAAATGCAGAATACTGACCTGTCTCAATTTTGCAACAACAAGCCTATATGGTTTCTAGTAACCTTGCGTCTATCTACTCCATTGATAATGTACTACTCTCAGGGTGAAAATCAGAGACTTAAAGGTGCCTTTTTCCTCCAATAGAAAGCTGTGAACTTTGAAGACCTGCAAGGAAGTCCAGTCAGAAGAGCCATCTCCATGGTAACGCAGGATGTGGATCCTTGTTATCAAAACACTCTGCCCATGACTTGGGTAAAAGCATCACTCAGTAAGACTAACTTTCAAACTAATGCTGCATTCCAGTTAACCTTTCCAAGACGGAAAGTCGGAAATCTCACAGTTGTCTCGCGTCATTTCACCGAGACACCCCCCCTTTAGGTCGGAATATACAAGCTCCAATTGGAGCTCAGTTTTCAGGACGTACATGCATAAGAAACTTGGTAATATTGGTAATACATTTAAAAGCTGCCACATCGCCTATACTTTGACCCTTTTTCTCATTATCAGTGAGTGTTGAACAATGCGCTTTCCCAAGGGATGGGATGCAATTTTCAACATAACACAACTGTTTACACACAAGTTGCTCAGTTTATGTGAGTGGTTGGGTAGATGCGGGAGGAGCGAGACTGACAGGCGGGCCCTTTGGGGTCCCCTCCCCAATACTGGAGAACCGTGGTGGAGAATAATATTTAATTTTAAAATTGTTTACCCCATGCTTTTATTTTGAAAGGGACAGTGGCCTCTCACAGACCCTGAAATTGAGACATGTAGAGCTGGTGATGAAAACTAAACTGATTTTAGGTTAGGTTTGTCCAACCAGTTGATTGTGGCTGTAGCGTCTTCAGGAGGAATTAAAGCTGTTGAAGGCTGAGACGGCAGCTCCTCTTGTTTGATGAGAAGAATATTCACAGAGTTTCATAACGTTTCAACTTTTTTTAAACAGAAGTAATTTAAAGATGCAAGTAGCCTCGAGCGGCCCTCGCAGCTTAGCGCCGCTCTGGCCTGTCCCGCGACACTCACGCATCACCACCTGAACGCCATCTCAACATTTAAAGTGAGCCTCATGATAAAATCTGTATGAGAAATTTTTTTAAAGGTTAGAATATCAGCTTTCAACCAAAATGACTGACCTCATGAGGGAATAAGACCCTTCATTCCAAAATGTTTTCAACAGTCTTGAGAAACTTTTTTCTGAATTGAATAATCCGACACGAAAACAGTGCTTGACCAGGATTTTTTAATGATTCTAGGTGGTGCTGTGCAGGTATTGGGCCAAGACCACCAAATATTTCTGTACATATTTGTTTAGAGCCGGATAAATGTTCATGCTGTTGAATTTGAAGTAGATCAGATGATGTGTGTGGAAATTAGAGCCACACCCACTAAATATATGCATGTATATCTCTGTATATCTGGTTTGGACGAATATCTATATTCTTGATAGGGATAAGAACCTACCTGAACTTGTTTTTCAAGTTCAGTCATTGACCACCGCAAAATGTTGAGTAATTAAAGGAAGCCGAATATGGGCCTTACACTGTAAAACATTTGAGTTCCTGTTCTAAGGGAGTGGGGCATAAATGACGTGTGCAAACCAGTCAATGAATGTCATCCAATTTGGCATATAATGATTATTTATTTTTTGAAGTTATTGAACTTTGTACATTTTTGGCCGGAAGCCTAAGTTTGAGGCCTAGCCATGCCCACCTGGTAATACACAGCAAAATTTCTTTGATACATTTTTATCCCCAATGCCTTAAGTCTGTCGATGTTCATTTAGAGGTTTGTAAGCGAAAAGCTCTAAGAGGAGTTTGATCAACTACAACGTACATAAATGGCACAAAAAGGCGTGTGTGATTCAAAATGGCTGACATCCTCCAAGAATTTTTTGTAGGTCTTGAGGTAGTACATAAATGTGTTGAATGACATTGTGTTCAGATAAAATATCGCTTGGTAATGTTGTTTTTAAGGCTTCTAGGGGGCGCTGTGGAGTAATAAGGCCATGCCCACCAGATATTAGCATACAGAATTCTCCAGGCATGGACTAATATCCATCATGTTGAATCTGGTTTAGATTGGATGAGTTTTGTGGAAATTAGAGCCAAACATATGGCCATGGCGTGACGCCGCACTTTGCCACTCTGCCACAGCCACACCCTTTTGAGAAAACCTTCAGTACTGGACACAGAGTTATCCCAACTGGTTTAGAGCCACTCTGCAACATTGTTATGCTAAATTGCTCAACTGTGTAAATTCTGGAAGTTTCATGGCAAAACATGAAACTTCCTGTTCTGAGGAAGGCGGGCTTAGGCTTTGTCCAAAGTTGACCATCTAGGATCATCAGGGACCTGATGAACATCACCACAGAAGGTTTCACCCGTCTATGACATTCTGAAGAGGAATTGTAACTGTTTGAATATTTATGGCGAGAAGCCTAAGTTTGAGGCCTAGCCACGCACACCTATTTTGAAGCAGAAAAATTGCTTTGATTACTTTTGATCCCCAATGCCGTAAGTGTCTCTTTCGGTTTTTAGAAGTCTCTTGGTCCGTTCAGACCGCAGGCTTTGTCAGCGTCAGCAGCGTCAAGATTACATGTTAAGTCTAGGGTTGAGGCCGGTGGAGGAGTGTCGCAGTCTCTGTAGGCTTTGTGATCTTTGGCTCCGTCAACTTGTCAAGCTTTTCCTGGGTTTCAAGCTTCAAAGCGCATAACGCTAGCAATGCAACAGAAGTTCAGCTAGTTGAACTTTTAACGGTCTTTACGCTCTTGACCCAGTACGGTAACCAGTCAGAGCGTCTCACTGTAGTGACTTTGCCCAATGTCGATGCTGCCTAGCCAACCACGATCTGCTAGCCAACATCCAGCAGAGAAAGGCCCGCCTATACGAGCTTTGCAAGCTTCAACTTAAAAATGTATCTTCTGTGTTTATGCACCGAACCAGTTGCTTTATTATCGTTGCTTGAAGATGACAAAGCTTGCGGTCTGAACACACCATCTTGGTCAAAAGCTGTCTATGTTAAGCCGTGTGGATAAGATGAAGTTTAGGGAGCTTGTTGAGCTATTTGGTCACACATACATAAAATTCACACAGCAAAATCACGCATGGTTTCGTCAGTAAACGGAACAAAAAGCAGGAAAGAGACTACAACGTGGCTCCAAAAGGTCTGTGGTTTATGTTCTGTCCGTTTTACATTCACCAATAAAATCCCTCGAAGTGCAAAAAAATAATGTGAATGGCGATCCGAGGTAGTGTAGACCCCCGACCTACTGACTTCTCACGGGGTCGCACAGGTAGTAACGCTACCGGAAAGAAGCACCTTTGTTATATTTTGAACATTTCTGGATGCCAAGCCTTCTGTTTCCTCTCTTCCCCTATCCAAAATATCGAAATTTATAAATTTCACAGGTGTAGCACATAGAAAATAGGACTTCCGCGTATATAGAGAAAAGCGCTGCGACATGACGCTGCTGTGACTCGTGCTGCTTTCGCCTCCACAAATGACGTTCTGCTGCTGTAACATGCTGCTGACGCGTCCGGTGGAAAGGAAGGGTAAGCTATAGGCTGCATCGAAACCACTAAATTGGTAAGAGGTCTTACGCCAAACCGGATGTGCGTCAGCGTCCGCCATGATAAGATGCATCCGAAATGGGCTTCCAGTTAGGAAGGAGTTAGGGAAATTGGCCTGTATGCTAACTATCATAGCCACTTTAGCATAGGGACCTCTGATGCTAACTAACTGGCGATTAGGAGCTATGTGCCATCCCACAATCCTTTGCGCCACAAGGCGCACAAGTCGCCCGGCTCACCTCACGTAAAATAACGAATATGGCCGAAAGGAAAAAGACGTGCGCATGTGAGTACAACAACCTCTTCCGAAGGTTTATTTTGATATGGGTCATTCATGTGCGTTTACGTCGCGTAATGACGTAGGGTAGAAAGGCTGTTGGAAATGGGCACATTCGCGAACGGCTCCTTAGACTATTAGCCATAGTGTTCTCACTGTTGACCCCATGAAAGGTTAAGGATTAGTTGCTAGTGTTAGTGCTTAGAGGCTAACATTCAGTGGTTTCGGGTGCAGGGATAGTTTAAAGTTTCAAATAAGCAGCACAGTGCAGTTAACTGCAAGCAGCCAAAAATGAAAAATAAATCAGTGTGAGTTGCGAACGATATAAGTTTTAAACAATGTGACAATCTTCTAAGTATTTATATTATTGAATCTGTGCATATAATGTTGTCATGTTGGCTTAATGGTTATAGTGTTGGTGATTCCTGTTTGGTATATCCAGGTTTGTGTCCCACTATTGCGGTGCAGGTTCAGGTTCACAGACATTCTTCCTGGTTTAAGAAAAAACACTTTTTCTAGATTTTATTATTCGTACTTATTATCCATTTTATTTTAAAATTGTTTTAGGTTTGTTTTAGGGTTTGTATTTCAATTAATGAAACCAAAAACACAATTTTAATGGCAGAGCAGTACTTTTAATTTGAGATTTTTCAATGCAGTATTTCCTCTATTTATTTTGTGTCAAAATGCGATTCCCCTGACTATTAAACAAGGGCCAAACCCCTCTTATTTTACAGGATTAAAGGTTCAGAATAGAGGGTGAATATTTACAGAAACAGTTGGAGTTGGAGGTAGGGTTGGGCAGTATGGCTTAAAAATTACATGTCTGATTTTTTTTTTATACCAAAACTGATTTCAGATTTTAATAATTTTTTCCTACCTGATTTTTTTTATAAGAAATTGCAAGTGATAAAAAATATTTTCAAAAACATGCTTTTATTGCAATCAGCCTGTCCTAGAGCTGACTTGAATTTAATGTCCAACTAAAAACAAGCTGCAAAAGTATTCTTGTAAAACAAGCCGGCTAGATTGACATCACTCTGCTCTATGGAAGTTTAAGTAGTAAATTGGTTAATATTAAATCTTCAACAACAGCAGAGAGATGCATTTTGCTGTAGCTTTTGTTAAGCTAAGACCACGTCCTCGCCCACTACAGTTCTTTTGAGATGGTAAAGGAAACACAACATACCCTTTCCAGGCCATACTGACGTGTTCCATTCTGTACCGTACGGCCCTAGTGAAAATGAGGGATAAATGTATATTATCTGTCGAATAGAAAAAAATTGAAATTCATTGGGTACTTTCTCACATTTTGCCAGCTTTTGACAGGAGCTAAATTTACTTTTCCCCCTCTGAACTTGTTACTCATTGTGTTTTCTATTTCGTGAAAATATTGATGTTGATGAGACTCTCTCCAAAACGACAATAGCCTCAATTACTCTTCTGTTGAAAATGATGCACCAACACCAATAAATGACATTGTAATAAAATTCAGAGCAACATAAGCCCCTTTACAAAGCAGAAAAATATAAGAGTAAAAATATCAAAACCTAGAAGATATGGTTTCACATGGGCCGCGCTAGATGGGGCCACCAGGGGCCAGTGCTCCTGTAGAAGTGCAGAAGTGGAGTGCAGAATTCATTTTACCTTGAAAATTTTAGGTAGGATTACAGCTTTCATCTGCTAGCTGCACCTGCAGCTCTGGAGCTGAAGGTGTCTCTTTGGCTCACCTATTAAAAAAAACAATTACATATTGTCCTGTTTTTTTTGTGTGTTTTTTTTTTTTTGGGGGGGGGGGGGGGGGGGGGTGGGGGTCATCTTCTGTTGTATCCTACCCATGAAATAACTCTGGTCCTAACCTGGTCCCGCTGGCAAATCTGGTCTAGAAATGCCACACTAGACAGTATTTTTTAGATCCACCTATTTATGCCGGTCTGCTTTCTCTCACATGAAGTTCATCAAATCGAAGTACTGATCTAGTGTGAATGATTGACATATACTGACCTGCCTTATTTATCACAGAGGGAAATTAGGTGTTTTTGTAGCTAATTTTCTTGAAGGATTTGTAAATGCTGATGGCGGTGGACAGGAAGAATCACCTGTAGTAGTCTGTGTTATGAGAAACTAGCCACCTTCTTCCAGTGTCAGTAGTTCCACTATGGAAGGAACTAGTTTAGAATTTGTTTCAAATTAAGTTTTCTGACATATCTGATTTAGGTTTTCATATGAAATATGTCACATGTCAATGTTTTCACCGCCTTCTGTCACGTGGTAGTCCTCAGCAGACTGGTCAGAGAAAAAAAATAAGTCATGGTTCGAGAAAGATTGGTGCACCTATTTTAGAGGACGAGAGGAATAGTGAATATCAATGTTATACTTGATATTGAAATCACCTAATTCAAGAAACTAACCCTTCTCATCAAGTAAATCAGTTATAAAAATAAAACCTTTTTCATACCACTCTTTAACGAATAATGATTTCCTATTTATTGTAATGGTTCTATTGTTCCACAAGGTGGAGCCATGAGGGGTGAAGTTGTGGGTAAATGCCATTTTCCAGTAAAACAATATTTGTTTATGATATTCTGACAATTTGATAGGCAGCTTTGAAATAGCAAAATCACATTTCAAGAGAAAATCCAACCTTTTAAGGTTACTTGATACGTGTTCAGTCTCTCTTTATCCATCCATTTTCTAAACCGCTTATTCCTCAAGGGGTCACGGTGGGGCTGGTGCCTATTTCCAGCTGTCAACGGGCGAGAGGCGGGGTACACCCTGGACAGGTTGCCAGTCCATCACAGAGTCTCTCTTTATATATCTCGTAATGAACCTGGAGTCTGGTTTTCCGCTGTTTTCTCTCGGCGCGCCGAACACTTCCTTTTTTCATTACATACCAGTGGATCGCTTCTCCACGGAGACATTCTTTTTACTAGAGACAGTTTTAATCTTAAGTGGTGCAATCTTATCTATCATGTCCGAGATTTTGGATAGAAAATCATCTGTCAGTTTGTTTTCTGAATGTGTGTTGGCGGATGTTGGTGATGTAGAAATATACATCAGTGCAAAGTTTTCTTTAAGGATGCGTTTTTTATCATGGGTCTTACTCTAATTAGATATTTTGGCTAGGATGGTGGTTTCAAATGAGATGCAGAAATGGTCAGAAAATGTGATATCAGTTACGGCAACGTTAGAGATATTTAAGTCTTTGCTAATAAGTAGGTCCAGAGTGTGTCCTCAGTTGTGCATTGGTTCATTAATGTGTCGGGTTAGGTCAAAGTTACGAAGGCCATCATTTAGTGCTTTTGTTCCGCTATCTTGGGGCTTGTCAATATGGGTGTTGAAATCTCCCACAATTGCTATCTGGTCATAGTTTAGACAAAGAGCAGAGGTCATTGAAGTCGTTAAAAAAGTTTATGTTAGGTTTTGGTGGTGTATATGTTTACAAATAGGACTTTGGTTCATTTTTTTCACTAGCTAAATATGCAAAGGTGCTGAACTTGCCTAGCGATACCTTTTTGAAGTTTAGTGATTTATGAAAAATTGTAGCAAGACCACCACTCCTTTTGTTTTTCCTGGTCTCACTAATGAAGTGATAATAAATTGGGCAAGTCTCTGTTAGTACAGTTTGTTCTATATTTTCATCTAGCCAAAAAGAAATAGAGCATGTATATTATGGTGCATTCAGACCGCAGGCTTTGTCAGCGTCAGCAATGTCAAGATTACATGTTACATCAATGGCTTGATGCTGTTGGAGGAGCGTTGCAGTCTCTGCGGTGCTTTGTGAGCGTCGGCTCCGTTAACTTTTCAAGCTTTTCCTGCGTTTCAAGCTTCAAAGCTATTAATGCTAGCAACGCTAGCAACGCAGAAGTTCAGCTAGTTTAACTTTTGACAGTCTTAACGCTCTTGATACAGCACGGCAACCAATTACAGCGTCTCACTGTAGTGACGTTGCCCGACGTCGACGCTTCCCAGCCAGCCACGATCTGCGAGTGTTTAAAACATCCAGCACAGAAAGGCCCACCAATACGAGCTTTATAAGCTTCAGCTTAAAAATGTATCTACTGTGTATATGCGTCAAACTAGTTGCTTTCTGAGTGTTGCTTGACGCTGACAAAGCTTGCGGTCCGAACGCACCATTATGTGTAATGTAATCATTGATTAGGAGGAACTTCCCTGATAGAGATCTAATATTTAGTTCAGTTGCTTTAATATTTATTTCCGTGATTGAGAGGTTATTTTTGCATAGTATTATATTCAGATTTCTTTCAGTGACTGAGAGATCATTTTTACAAGGATATATTTTTAAATGCTGTACTGTTTGGTTACTTGTAATTTCATTGTGTGAAGATCTATTTTTATAATAACCCAGATTTTACTTTCTGAATGAGAATGGGGAGAGAGAATGGTGATATGCAAGGTTGAACTCCTTTAAATAGCATTATGATACCCCTAGGAATTGCATCAAACGATATGGCATATTATTTGGGTGTGACTGGAAATGAATATGTGTTTAAGAATTCTGAATAAGACATAAGCTGTCCATTAGTATTAAACATCTGATTCACTATAACAATCTGTTTCTGAAACCCAACTGGGAAATAAATAAATTATGCACTGTCTCCCTATTATTCCAAATTAAATACATATGGGGTGTAAAGTGGTGTTTATATGTAAGAGACCATGCTAATAAAAGTTATTCATGAAAAATCAAGAGGTTTTCTGGAAGCTTATCTATTTTGTAGTCACAACCTAAGATAAAACGTAGACCACCAAATTTAGAGAAAATGTAAAGAGCAATAAAATTCAAAATAGAAACAGGCATTCTGACTTTCTGTGCTACCTTACATTCCATGCTACCTTGTAGCACTCGGCATGCGCACATCAATTTTACGTCACAGACTGCTGACTCAGCAAAGCTTACATCAGAACATCCTACCTGTGTTTCATCTTTTTTATTTTGTGCAGGACTAAGGTAAGTTTTATTCTAATTATTTTCTAACTAGCCTACTTTATGCTATATTGCTACTAGTTTACATTGCAGCCCTTGTAGGAAAGTAAATGCTTTAGTTTCATGTCTGTAATACTGTTAAATTGCATGTAAATAACTAAACTCGCCCCATTGTTTAGAGTCGACCGCTTGAAATGCAACAACTATGGTCTAGTTTGCGGGCTATTAGTGCCTATCCTATTACTACTATAATCGTGAATCGGAATCGTGTTGCATTACTTTTGAATAATTTTTGTTATATTGCTGCACAAAAGTATTTGAACACCTGAAAAAATCAGTGTGAATATTTGGTACAGAAGCCTTAGTTTGCAATGTCAGAGGTCATTGTTGACTCTGATGTGTGGGTCATTTGAATAGGAGCGGAGATCTGGTTAATCAAAGACACACCTGTAACTCAGCTGAGAGAGACAGAGAGAGATAGACGCTGTACTGTTTGTTGCCCACACACATCGAGATTGCTAATTTATAACTGCATGTATTATTTTTCGAGCACGTAGTTTGTCTTCAAATCTGGAATTTTTAACATTAATAAAGCGCTGAACTATTTTGGGATCTCATCAGATCGTTTCAGCGCGTCATGCAACATACCCACCCCCACCTTTAAACCTCAGCAGCCTGTACATCACTTTCTGGAGCTGCTGGAACAATACAATTATTTTCAATAGCTCTAATATCAGTTCATCAACATAAAAACAGACATTTTAATTCCTGTGGAGTATTTTGGACATATGCTTTATTTTGCATATATTTAAACTCATGTGATGTTGTTTTTTACAGTATCCTGTGTCCCTGGTCTCAGGAGATGTCCAGGAATCTGTTTATAGGACAGTAAAAGAGATGTGAGAAAGATGAGCCGACCAGTAAGCTTTTGTGCTTCTCTTTAAATTTTAAATATTGATAAATATTACTGAAAAAACCAACCAATGAAGATGTCAGCTTAAGACGTTTGGTTGTGTCCTTACATTTTGGGCTGTTGGCGGGTTCTGGTATATGCGTTTTGGTAAAAACCAAGTATACCAATCTTCTTTCTGTTTTGGGTTTTCCCTTCAGGGGTCGGTAAATCATCTGTCTTCATTTAGTTAAACCAATTATATCAATGTGTGATTTAAATATGTATTTATCTTTAACAATGCAAAACATTTTAGATCTTTGGCATGTCATAGAAGCGTACTGTTATGGATCTAGAGCGAAACAAAGAAAACTTGAACCGAAAGCTGCTGCAATAGTTGGTTGATTTATGTTCATAGCATAAAGACTTTAATAGCAAGAATACATGATTTTGAGGACAATCAAGGAACTGAATGTAATCAAGTTTGGTTGTGAGCTGTGCAGCCCCTACCTTCTTTCTGCCATGATTGGATAGAAATTGGCGAAACATGATTTGTTGGTCAAAATCTGCAAGCCACTCATTGGTTCTTCTAGGCAAGCCAAATATGGTCAAAAATGATCTGTAACTTGAAACTTGTAACTTGAAAAATGAAACTTGAAACCTGAAACTTGAAACCTGAAACTTGAAACTTGAAACTTGAAAATCGAAACCTGAAACTTGTATTTATTAAATGTGTGCAAGTTACAAAGCATAAATTACAAGTACAAAACATAAGTTATAAGCACCAAAGAATAAGTTACAAGTGCAAAACATAAGTTACAGTTACAAATATTAAGTTAAAAGTACAAAAATGAAAGTTACAGGTACAAAACTTAAGTCCCGCTTCTAGCTCCATAGTTTTGGACCAGGAACTTTGGTGGACCACAAACGGCATACAGCAAGGGACAGAGTCACTTTATCTTCCTGAGACGGCTGAGGTCCTTCAGTGTCTGCAATAACATGCTACAGATGTTCTACCACACAATCCTCAGAAGTGTGCTGCTATACACTGTTGCCCACTGGGGAAGTAGCACTGTGAACTAAGACTGCAGACGCCTGGACAAACAGATCACAAAAGGGTATGCTGGCTTAAGACCTGGACCCCAGAAGAACTGTGGTAAAGAGGCAGATGAGGAGGAAACTACAGACCATTCCGGGTAATAGCATACTAAACACCCCCTCTGTGATGTCCTAACCAGCCAGAAAAGCAGGTGCAGTGAAAGGTTGATCTCTGAGATCATGTTTTTTAGTTAATTTATATATGCTAACAATGTTTATTTAAAAGGTAGGATTCACTGATCATGGTTTTTAGTTCATTTATGTGTGCTATCTACGTTTCTTTAAAAGGTTGGATATTTTGATTATGATTTTTATTTGATTTATATGTGCTATCTACGTTTCTTTAAAATGTAGGATATTCTGGTCATGGTTTTTAGTTAATTTGTGTGCTACCCACTTTCTTTTAAAGGTAGGATATTCTGATCATGTTTTTAGTTAATTTGTGTGTGCTAATTAGGTATATTTAAAAGATAGGGATATTCGGGTAAAGGTTTTTTGTGCTAGTATGCTAGTTTAAGCTTCATATTAAATGGGTTGCATGTTCTGTGGATTGAAAGAAACGTGTCCGTTATTCAATATTAAGTATTGTTGCTGTGTTAGGCATTACTGCTAAACTGCCACTTCAATCCCATCACTTGAAAAATATTTTCTTATGTACAGACGTGGACAAAATTGTTGGTACCCTTCATTAAATTAAAGAAAAACTCATAATGGTCACAGAAATAACTTTAATCTGACAAAAGTAATAATAAATAAAAATTATATAAATGTTGATCAATGAAAGTCAGACATTGCTTTTCATCCATGCTTCAACGGAATTATTTAAAAAATAAATGCATGAAACAGGGCTGGACAAAAATGATGGTACCCCTAGAAAAGAATGAAAATAATGTGACCAAAGGGACATGTTAATCCAAGGTATGTCCACTAATCAGCATCCTAGGTGTCTACAATCCTGTAATCACTCAGTGGGCCTATATATAGGACTCCAGGTAGTCACTGTGTTGTTTGGTGACGTGGTGTGTACCACACTCAATATAAACCAGAGGAAGCAAAGGAAAGAGTTGTCTCAGGAGATGAGAAAGAAAATCATAGACAAGCATGTTAACTGTAAAGGCTATAAGATCATCTCCAAGCAGCTAGATGTTTCTGTGATTACAGCTGCACATGTCATTCAGTAATGTACGATCCATGGGACTGTAGCCAACCTCCCTGGACGTGGCTGCAGGAGGAAAATTGATGACAGATCAAAGAGACGGATAATCCAAATGGTAACAAAAGAGCCTAGAAAGACTTCAAAATAGATCCAAGCTGAACTTTATGCTCAAGGAACATCAGTGTCAGATCGGAACATCCTTCGCTGTTTGAGCCAAAGAGGCTACATGGGAGACGAACAAGGAGAGACAAATCTTAAAAAAACAGAGACTGGAGTATGCCAAACTACATGCTGACGAGCCACAAAGCTTCTGGGAGAATGTCCTGTGGACAGATGAGACAAAAGTTTAACTTTTGGCCAAGGCACATCAGCTCTATGTTCACAGACGGAAAAATTAAGCATATCTAGAAAAGAACACGGTCCCTACTGTGAAACATGGGGGAGGCTCGGTTATGTTCTGGGGCTGATTTGCTGCATCTGACACAGGGTGTCTTGAATCTGTGCAGGGTACAATGAAATCTCAAGACTATCAGGGGATTCTAGAGAGAAATGTGCTGGCCAGTGTCAGAAAGCATGGTCTCAGTCGCAGGTCACGGGTCTTACAACAGGAAAATGACTCAAAACACACAGCTAAAAACACCCAAGAAGGGCTAAGAGGAAAACACTGGCCTTCTATGAGCCCTGATCTCAATCCTATTGAGCATCTTTGGAAGGAGCTGAAACGTGCTGTCTGGAAAAGGCGCCCTTCAAACCGGAAACAACTAGAACAGTTTGCTCATGAGGAGTGGGCCAAAATACCTGCTGAGAGGTGCAGAAGTCTCATTGACAGTTACAGGAATCATTTGATTGCAGTGATTGCCTCAAAAGGTTGTGCAACCAAATATTAAGTTGTGGGTACCATCATTTTTGTCCAGGCCTGTTTCATGCATTTATTTTTTAAATAATTCCGTTGAAGCATGGATGAAAAGCAATGTCTGACTTTCATTGGTCAACATTTATATAATTTTTATTTATTATTACTTTTGTCAGATTAAAGTTATTTCTGTGACCATTATGAGTTTTTCTTTGATTTAATGAAGGGTACCAACAATTTTGTCCACGTCTGTATATATTTAAGATCAAAGCTAACAATTGATGACGGTAGCATATTCTGAGGGGTAGCACCGAAAGATAGCTATCAACGCGCTCTACGGTAGGACATTCTGACTAGGTACAGTAGCACAGAAAGCCAGTACACCGGACTTTTAAGAAAATGTTTTGCCAAATTAATTTTGAATGTGTTGTTATTCAAATCTTTTTATTGCCACAATAACAATGAAACAGCAGTCGGTGCTCACAAAGACAAGAACAGATTAAACAGAAGGGAAATGTCCGATAATTGAGCAAAAATGATCATCAGTAATAATCAACAAGTAAATAAATAAAAGGGTTACATACATGATACAATGAGGGAGACAAAAAATAAATAAAGAATTGTGGGCTATACATTTAAATCAGACATAAAAAAATGAGGAACGGTTGCCAGATCTTGTGATATGATTGAAGGGAGCCATTCACAGTGTGTCTTAAGTGTTCTAGTTTTAAGTGAGACATGACTTCCTCCATCAGGCGCTTTAAAGAAGGTGGGGCGTTTTTTTTCCAGTTGAGTAGAATCAAGCGTCTTGCCAGTAATGTTATAAAAGCTATAGCACTGGCCTGATGCACAGTTACAAAAATATTTGGTGGAACAACCCCAAACAAAGCTGTAACACAGTTTGGTCCAATATTCCTCTTACATACAGATGAAATTACTACAAATATTCCCCCCCAAAAAGGATTAAGTGTGGGACAACCCCAAAACATATGACTTAAGTTAGCCACACCTTGCGCAACACCAATCAGCACCTGGATACAATTTTGCAATTATACTAGGGGAGAAATGCAACCTGTGCAGTATTTTGAACTGTATTAGACTGTGCCGGATGCAAATGGAGGATGAATGAATTCTTGTAACTGCCGCCTGCCAAGTATTGTCAGTAAATTGTTCACCTAATTCTTCCTCCTATTTAAACTTTAAATAATTCAATGATGGAGATGCAGCATTCTGAATTTTGTTGTACAAGGCTGACACCAGGCCCAGATGGGTTGAGCTCTAAACAGTCATCAAGCCACGTTTTTGGGGATAAAAGTAAAGAGAAAGTTGTTCCATAGTTGTAAGTGACACACACACCTAAGTAGTTAAAATGGTCTTTACGGATTTTAAAGGGAAAGCCTTGTAGAGCCAACTGTTGAGCTTTTTTATTTATTGGAAAAAGTGTACTTTTGGACAGATTCAGCTTGTATCCCGACACTTGCCCAAATTTATTGATAAAGGTAAGTGCAAGAGGAATCGTTTTGTGTGGATCGGAAAGAAAGAGGAGGAGGTCATCGGCATACAGAGATAATGTATGAGTTTGTCCTGCTTTTTGTATTCCAACCAACTGGACAGTTTGTCTCAGCATAATTGCCAACGGCTCAATGGCAATATTGAATAAAAGGGGGCTCAATGGACAGCCCTGCCTTGCCCCACGGAAAAGAGGAAAAAATCTGGACATAACCTTATTTGTTCGTATAGATGCTTGGGGTGTTGCATATAAGATACTGATCCAAGAGCGGAAAACAGGACCGAATCCAAATTTTTGAAGTGTAGTAGACAGAAAATTATATTCAACTCTGTCAAACGCTTTGTGCGCATCAAGAAAAATTACCACTTGAGGCACAGTATTATTTCGCTGATAGATCACATTAAACACCTGACGCAGATTGCTAGATATTTGCCTACCAGCGATAAACCCGGTTTGGTCGGGATGTATCACTTTTGAAAGGACCTTGTCAAGTCTACCAGACAACACTTTTGCTAAAATCTTATAGTCACATTTCAGAAGACAGATCAGACGATAAGATTCACACAGAAGTGGATCTTTCTCTTTCTTTAATAAAAGTGAAATTGCAGCTTGGGTCCTGGTTTCAGGTAGAATTTTTTTATCAAAAATCTCTTTGAAAACCTTAGACAACAGTGGAACTAATTTGGCGTCAAATTTTTTGAAAAACTCTATTGGACACCCATCTGGACCAGGAGCTTTACCGGACTTCATCCTTTTGATGGCATTATTTATTTCCAACTGTGTAATATTGGACTCCAGCATACTTGTGTCGGATTTGTCTAAGGCGGGCAAGATCACATCACTAAAGAATTCTTCCAATTGGATCGAGTCACTAACCTCAGAGGAATATAGCTTCTCATAAAATGATTTAAACTCAGAGTTTATGTCCTTTTGGTCTGTTAACACATGACCATGTTCATCCTTAATTGCAGCTATGAAATCTGCAGAAGATGACTGCTTTAGTTGGTGAGACAATAGTTTGCCAGCCCGATCACTATGCTCGTAATGGTTGAGGCTAGACCGCAAGTGAAGGTCAATGGCCTTAGCGTTAGTGATTGAATCGAATTCTGTTTGCAGTAGAATTCTTTCCTTGTATAGATCAGCAGAGGGTGATGTTGAATGCAATTGGTCTACTTGTTTGATACGATTTATTAACTCTGACGCTCGTTTTGTCTGATTTGCATTTTCTGCTGCAGCAAAAGATATCACTTGCCCTCTTAAATATGCTTTTAGAGTGTCCCATATTGTGACATAACCCATATCAGGTGTCTCATTTAATTCCAAGAAAAATTCTATTTCTTTGTTAATAAATTCAACAAACTTGTCATCCATTAGGTATCTGGAATTAAGCCTCCAGGAAGAAAAACTGGATGTGTTTTCAGGAAAACTTAGTTGCAACATCACTGGCGCGTGATCTGATATTACGATACCTCCATAATCTATTTGAGTAACCATAGCCAGCAATTTTTGATGAATCAAGAAGTAATCAATTCTGGAATAACTTTGCTGTACTGGGGAAAAGAAAGAAAACATTTTTGGTTGTAGGGTTCTTGAATCTCCAGGGGTCCGCCATCCCATAAGCTTTAAGAAATTAATTAATACACAGGGGCTGATTTGCTTGGTGTTACAACTTTAGGACTAGATCGGTCAAGAGTTGGATCCAAAGTGCAGTTAAGATCTCCAGCTAATATTAAATCATGGGAATTTAGGTCTGGTAGGATAGAAAAGAGGGTTTTAAATAAATTAGCATTATCCCAATTAGGCCCGTAAACATTAGCCAGAACAACAAGCCTATTAAATGGTTTACCTTGAGTAATAATAAAACGACCATTTTTGTCTCTTATGGTCTTACACTCAGTATATTGTACATCTCTATGTATTAGACTAGCCGCTCCTCTACTCTTACTGTTAAAATCTGAATGAAAACATTGTGTAAACCCACCCCTTAACAGCCAGGAATGATCTTTGATAAGCAATTTAGTCTCTTGCAAGTACACAATATGACTATGTAGTTTCCTTAAATGATTTTTTTTTTTTAAAAAGGCTTGATTGGATTATTTAATCCACGAATATTCCAGCTCACCAGACTGTTTGGATTAAGGGCCGCATTAGAAGGTAACATATATCGGTTTCAGAAATGAACGTATTGAAAAAAGATATAACCCCTAATATTGGATAAATAACACAAAAAACACAAAGCAAAACCACAAAGCACCTGAACTGCTCACAAACAAAACCAAATAGGGAAAAAGGTGAAAAAAAGTGAAAAATAACAGCTCAAAAAATACAAAAATATAAATTATATTGATAATAACACAACACAATATAACCTCCTTAACTAGGGACCATTGAATAAACCAAATGAAATCGAAATAGTGTTGTAAAGAGAAAATAGAAAATACTGGGGCTGTGCCCCACTGTGGCTTTTGTTGTTAAAGAATTAAGCTCGTGTCCTATACCTGACAATAAATGGCGATCATATTCATCTTGCACCAGGACAGTCCAGCTGGTCCAAGTACAGGTCAGACGCTTGCGCAGGTAAAGAACAGTCAAGTTAAGCTCTCACTAATCCAGGCAGAAGTTCTTTCAGAACGAATTCCTTCGCTGGCTTCGGGTCTCTGAAATTGTGTTGTTGCCCATCCGATGTAGTAATCCTCAGCGTTGCAGGGTATATCAGCCCGTAACGGACCCCGTTGCAGCCACGGAGCAGATTCCTCACCTACGTGAACGCCGCGCGTTGTTTACTCACAGCCTGAGTATAGTCGGGCAGGATACGAATGCGGTCACCATCGGCTGTAGTTATCACCCCAGCTTCAATTGCCTTCTTCATAATTAGCTCCTTTTCGGAGAAATAATGACATCTCACAACAAAAGCACTAGGTGGCAGGTCAGCTTGTGGTTTCGCACGGAGAGTCCGATGGGCTCTATCCAAACATGGTAGCTTCGACAATCCTAACGCATTCTGCAACACGTCCGCCACATACTTGGAAGGTTGATGGCCGTCTTCTCTGCCCTCTTTTATCCCAGTTATTCGGACATTGCAACGACGTGAACGTGCTTCCAGGTCTTCGCATTTGCCCTTCAACTCAACGAGCTCTTTCTTCATGCGGGACATGTCGGACTCCAAAATGGCAATTGAGTCCGAGTTGGCACTAACACCGGTTTCCAGCTCTGTTGTGCGGCTTTCGGCCTCATCTAACCTATGGTTGACTTGACCAATGGCGTTGCGCACTTCTATTTGGGTTTCAGTTGCCTTCTCTCCGATATTATCCAACACCTCTTGCTTCAGCCCCTGAATTGCATCCAAAACTGCTTGGTCCCTCGTGGTATTGTCCGTCAACTCCAGGCTAGCCGAGCTACCGTCAGCTTGTTCGTTTTTTGAACCCAGTTTCTTAGGCATTGTGTCCGTAAACTAGTAAGAACAGCCACAAGTAAAATACCACAAGGAGACATGATCGTGTCACGCGATTTTCAAAGCATAAATTTCTCTAAGTGTGGGGTTTCCGTGGAGAGCCAGACAACCAGCGTCTTTACATGGTGCTGCCTCAGACCGGAAGTCCATTTTGAATTTATTGTTTAGGGTAGTGAAATCCAAAACATTAAGACAACTATGTTCATGTAGTCAGTCATCACCACTCACTAGTCTAATGTAATGTGTCCCGCTTTTCCATAGGAAGTTGAAGACGTATCAGTCGATATCCTTACAAGTCTTGTTGTCCACATGCAGAGAAATTGCAACATAAGTCAGTCGCGACAGACCTTCTGCTTTTGAGAGCAATACTCTTCCTCTTATATCTCTCTGAAACTACTTATTTAATTTGGTTTCAGATTTTAAAAAAATCGGATTTGTTTCCTTGAATTGCTTTGTATTTGATAATTCTTCTTAGTGTTTTACGGCGGCTGGCAACCAACTTAAAGGTGCATTAACTCCCCTACTTTTCCGGGATCAGAGTTTAAATTCTATCTTTCAGCCCTGTTACCTTAAGACATTTCCAAAGAAAACCCATATTATTATACAAAGTCCTCATATTTAACTCTCCTCTGTCCCTCCCCAGTCTCTCCATCACCCATAATCTTTGTTCCCCATATATAGGACAACTAAAAATTACGTGATTAACATCCTCCTCCACCTGACAATTCCCACATAAACCCGTAGAGTGCCTCCCCATCATCCTAAGCGTGCTATTTAGATATGTGTGTCCCAACAGAACCCTATTTACCACCGTCTGTTCTTTCCTACATTTCCCTTTCCTTACATTACTGGTTCTTTAGACCCACTCGTGTACACCCTTATATACTCCCCATACTCCTCCTTAACATATCCTAAAAACCCAATCTCCCAATTTACCTTCCCTTTCCGTTTATTTTTAATCTCCAATAAATGCCAGTTTACGTTTATGACCCCTATACCCCAAGGCGGACTTCCCAAAACCCCCTATATACTACCTACTTCTAACCCCCATACCCACATCTCCTGTGTATACCTCCAACTGACTGACCCAAAGCTACTCACTATCTCTTCCCCTTCCCAACTCACTTCCACTAACTCCTTATTTGGGTGCAAAATCTGTTGCATTTTTAACTTTATCCAATAATTAACAATTAACTGTTTCCTCCTCAAATCCAGTGGCATTTCTCCAGCCAAAACCTGTAATGCCGGAACTGGGGTTGGTAGAAGAAGAAGAAGAAGAAGAAGAAGGGGGGGGTCGTTCCAAGATGGCGACAGGACCACACGTACATTAACGCTTCAGACATTTTCTGTGGGAATTACTGCACAAACTTTCTTTTGAACTTCTTTAATTGCCATTCAAGGTGAGATAATACTTTCAGAAGATTAAGAGAACTGTCATAAAATATCTTATCTCTGTTTCAACCAGCACCTGAAGTACAACAGAGCGACATGAATATACAGCATTAGCCGCAAGCTAACAAGGTATACTGATAAAACGAAACTGTGTAACATGGAAACTACGTGTGCTCCTATCACGGAAAAGCGCAACATCCAAGAGATGCATTCTTATGCCTGCACAAGTAATTATGGGGAAGAATGTATTTCATCTCCAAACACTCCAGAGAAACGAACAGCTAAAAAAAGCAAGGGAGATCGGCCTGACTCACAAGATGAACCGTCACTGTACGAGCTACAAAACACAATAATCTCGGCTGTCATCGAGAAGATAAAATGAAAGGGCAGATAAAACCGATCAAGCCGTTCATTATAACACAGTACAAATTGATGGGTTGAAAAAATCCCTGGATTTCTGCCACCAAGAAGTCGTTGATCTAAAAAAACAAAATGTAGGTCTTAAAAACAAGTGTGATCTGCTCCAGAAGAAAGTAAACGAGATGGAACATAAGATGAACGAGTCTGATCGCTACAGTCGACGACACAATCTCCGTCTGCACGGTGTTCCTGAGAAAGGGGACACTC
Organism: Apricaphanius iberus; assembly: GCA_028564705.1. Classification (NCBI taxonomy): domain Eukaryota; kingdom Metazoa; phylum Chordata; class Actinopteri; order Cyprinodontiformes; family Aphaniidae; genus Apricaphanius; species Apricaphanius iberus. The sequence continues at coordinate 247,174 of JAPXFQ010000321.1, forward strand.
ACATCAAATTCCAAGTTCGGGATATCTGTCGAGCAGTGCTACCTACAGAGGAGGCTAAGATGGTTGTTGCAGCGGTGGATGTAGCTCACAGAATCGGGAGACCCAAGGAAGGAGGACAAGACCAGCCCACGCGCCCAGTTATCATCAAGTTCATCTCCAGAACGGCCAGGGATGTGCTGTGGAAAGGGTCCAAGACAAACCGCTACCTAAAGAACAACCAACTTCATTTCAAAGAGGATCTAACCACAACTGATCGAGCCACCCGCAGTCATCTTTGGCCAATGGTAGAAGCAGCTAGTAAGAAGGGGGACAAGGCCTATTTTGTAGGAGATAAGGCATATGTGAATGGAAAAGAAATCAAATGATGCGACAGGTAAAGTGAGGTGTGGACAGGTGATATACTCCTATATTAAGAAGTTTATATCCTAAATATCTTAGTTTCACGGAGTACACAATTTTTGTTATGGCATGATAGATATATACAAGTGCAGTGATTCCTGCAGTTTCAGGTAATACTCAGAAACTTAAAATTTGTTCAAAGTTGTCTTTTTAGGTTTTTTTTCTGTTCATAATTTCAATTTCTATTCTTAGTATCAAAGGTATCAAAGCCTTACTAAAGAGAAAATGTTTATTTTTATACTGTAAAAACAAAGGTGCTGACTTTTATTTTATACAGGAAATCCGACAGGTAAAGTGAGGTGTGGACAGGTGATATACTCCTATATTAAGAAGTTTATATCCTAAATATCTTAGTTTCACGGAGTACACAATTTTTGTTATGGCATGATAGATATATACAAGTGCAGTGATTCCTGCAGTTTCAGGTAATACTCAGAAACTTAAAATTTGTTCAAAGTTCTCTTTTTAGGTTTTTTTTCTGTTCATAATTTCATTTTCTATTCTTAGTATCAAAGGTATCAAAGACTTACTAAAGAGAAAATGTTTATTTTTATACTGTCAAAACAAAGGTGCTGACTTTTATTTTATACAGGAAATCCATGCCACAGAAGATGATGTTTCATTTTGGAGGAGTCAGTGGGGAAAGAATGTGTGGTTTTCATTTGGTAGTAACAGATCGGCAGGAGTAGCTATATTACAGGGAGAATTTAAAGGTAATATAATCAAGTATCTTTCAGACAAAAATGGCAGATGGGTATTTCTTCTTGTTGAAATCGATCACTTTAAATTTATCATTATTAATATATATGCATCTAACAATAAACAACCCAAAAAAACTCTATTTTCTATATTAGAAGACAAAATAAATCAGCTACTATTATCATTCCCTGATGCCAAGATTCTCTGGGGTGGGGATTTCAATACTGTTTTGGATAACGCTGTGGACAGGTGGCCCCCAAAGAAAAATCGTGTTTGCGATTTAAATTATACTTGTAATAGAATGGACCTCATTGATATATGGAGACACAGGAACCCAAACATAAAGGCATATATGTGGTCAAATAAAGATAGATCTCAACAATCTTGTTTGGACTTCTGGCTAATTTCCTCAGACATTGAAAAAAAAAGTGGATTCAGTTCTAATTGAGCCGGCAGTTCTTACTGACCACCATGCTGTTATTATCAAGGTCAACATGACTTCTTTCATATGAAACTTCAGTAAAGATTATTGGAAGCTAAATAAATCATTATTACAAAATAAACTATTTAAAATAAGAAACACAGAATATTATTAATAAATATTGGAAACAATCTAATGCAATAAATAATTTTTGGAAATTTTTGGGAATTATTGAAATTTGAAATTAGGAATTTAGCTATAATATCTGGAAAGAGAATTGCCAAAAATAAAAGAGAAAAGGAAACACAAATAATTGCAAAAATGTTGAATTTATCTACAATAGTAGATCCTTTTGAAAGAGAACTTAGACAACTAACAACATTGCAACTTGAATTAGACAAAATTTATAAAGAAAAAGCCAGAGGAGCCTTTATCAGGTCAAGGAAAAAATGGCTAGAACAAGGGGAAAAAGGAATTATGAATTATCCTCCCTCTCTAAATTTAGGATTGATGGCATCTCGGCATGTTGCTGACTTCTACCAACAGTTATATACTACTATTAACACTGAAAATGAGGATAACATTGACTTATTTATTAAAGATATTGAAAACGATATTAGAGGTATTGAAGAGGGATTTAAGTCAACTTGTGACCAGAGGATCGGTTTAGCAGAGATTCAAAGATGTATTGGCTCCCTTAAAGACAATAAGTCTCCTGGTAATGATGGTTTGATAAATGAATTTTACAAAACATTTAGTGAAAGTTTGGCTCCATTTTTAATAGCATTGTTTGAAGAAGCCATAGACAAAGAAGAATTACCTCCTACCCTTCGTCAGGGACTTATTAAATTAATTCCTAAACCTAAGAAAGGTAAATTATGTATTGAAAATTGGAGACCAATTAGTTTACTAAATAATGATGCAAAAATATTTGCAATGATCTTCGCCAAAAGATTGAAATTAGGATTACATGCTATTATTGGGGAGGAACAATCTGGTTTTATGCCTGGGAGAAATATATGTAACAATATCCGTTTAGTTTTAGACATGATTGACTATAATGATTATATTTCAGATGATAGTTTTATTTTATTTGTTGATTTTTATAAAGCATTTGACACGATTAGTCATCAATTTATGTTTAAAGCTATACATGCTTTTGGTTTTGGACAGATTTTTGAGAGCAGTCAATACACTTTACAAAGAATGTAATAGCTCTGTTGGATTGGCCCATGGCACAACCCCAAGATTTAATATCCATCGTGGTATAAGACAAGGCTGCCCTCTGAGACCCTTTTTATTTCTTCTGGTTACTGAAATTATGTCTGTACATATTAAAAAGAGTTCATTCAAGGGCATTACGGCAGTTGATAGAGAATTTAAATTATCAAAACTTGGAGATGATACAACAATTTTTCTAGCTAATGAATCTCAAGTTCCAAAAGTGATTCAGTGTATAGAGAAGTTTTCAAAAGTATCGAGACTTAAAATGAACTTAGGTAGGTCAGTGTTGTTTCCATTGAAGGAATGCGATATGTTAACAATAGATAATATCCCAGTGAAAAATGTCTTCACGTATCTGGGCATTATTATTGATAAAAAGGAAAAATCCCGTATAAAATTAAACTTTGACCCAATAATTGAACAAATAACAAAAAAAAAATAATATGTGGTTAATGAGGGATCTTTCTTTAAATGGCAGAGTTTTGCTGTCCAAAGCTGAAGGAATTTCAAGAGCTGTTTATGTGTCTCTGGCTATGGGAATGCCTACTACAGTGTTAAAACAATTAGACAAAATTCTATTCAATTTTATCTGGAGAAATAAGTGTCATTACCCTAAAAAAGATTTATTATGTAACACAAGACAAAATGGAGGTCCGGAAGTTCTTTGTTTTGAAACAGTAAATAACACATTTAATATTAAATGGCTAACTAAATTAATTCAAGAATAAGATAATATTTGGAATGCTTTCCCTAAATTCATCTTTAATTAAATTGGAGGACTCAACTTCGTGTTGAAATGTGAATATAACCCTGATAAATTGCCTGTTAAATTAGCTAATTTCCACAAGCAAGCTTTACTGTCATGGAAGCTGTTATACCAACATAATTTGTCACCTATAAATTATTACATACGGAATAACAGAAGTATTCTATATAATAACAGATCCTTGTATAATAAAGACTGGGTTAGTAATGTTATTGTTTTGGTTTCCCAACTTATGACTCCTAATGGTGAATTGTTGACTTTTGAAGAATTTATTTCTAAGTTTGATATTGCAGTAACTTCAAAAGAATATAATATTGTTATTTGTGCTATCCCAAAGAATGTTCTTCAGCTTCTTATTGGATCTAGAACAGAGATTTTTGTGACAGTTCCTGTTAATATATTTCTGGGATATGTAGATATTTCAAAAAACAAATGCTCAAATAAATTCATAAGAAATCTTTTGATAAATGTAACTGTTCCTTATACTAAAATTCATTGGTCAATTCTTTGTAAGGATCTCAATTGGAAAATATTGTGGTTGATAAGTAACAAATTCTGTCTTAGCAATAAAATTAAAGAAGTGTCTTTCAAAATTATACACAGAATATATCCTGCAAAAAAGACGTTAGAAAGATTTAAGATCGACATTAAGTACTCATGCAATTTTTGTGGATTAGTTGAAGAAACTATTGAACATTTGTTTTTTCATTGTACTTTTTCTAAAACGTTCTGCATAAATGTTCAAAACTTTATTGAAAGGAAAACTGGTCAGTTAATACATTTACAAGAGAACGATATTTTTCTTTACTTAATGGACAGTAAGTTGTAAAAGGACTTGATTTTCTTTGTACAACTTGTTTTATTTTTATGAAAATTTCATATTCACAAGAGGAAATGGTCTGACAGCAAACCGTTATTTACTCTTTTTTTACAAGAACTATCTCATTACAGAACCACCATTGACGATCTTGTACAATCAAAGGCTGTTAAAACAAAATCTATCCTGGATAAATTCCTATGTAACTAGTGATTTTCTGATATATGATCTCTGTAACCTTATGTATTTTGTTACTTGTACCCCTGGCAAATAGTTTTGTTGTATATATGTATTTCTCTGTTCATATCTGTTAAAATTTATAATAAAAAAAAAATTGTACTTCCGGTGTTGCAACAAATTAAAACAACCTCCGGATCATAGTTTAAAAAAAAAGAAGAAGAAGAAGAAGAAGAATTTTTCGCGCTGAGCATTCTGGGAACGACACAGCGACCTCAAGATGGCGGCGAGTAGAAGGCTTGCCAAGGTAAATGTTTCTCTTTGAATTATATAGTATTTTCTGTTCATTACGTAAAGTCTAAATGAGAGACAAGCTTTGCCATCATGTTGTGTCTAAGAGCACGAGAGCTTGTGACGCTGTGTAATCCTTTACTTAATCTTTAAATATTTTGTTAACAAGAGGTCACTGCTTCTCGTCCGGTGTTCTGACTATCTGTGCTACCTCGTCAGAACTTTCTACCGTAGCTATTTCTATCTGTCAGAGCTACCCATCGAAAATTGCTACCGTCATTTTTACATGCATAAAACAACAACTTTTAGCTTTGACGTTATTTATAACCGTCGGAAAAGACGTTCCAAGTGACGGGATTGGAGTGGTAGTTTAGCAATCCTAATGCCCAGCATATCAATAATTTATATCAATAACGATTTTTTTTTTTATCCACAGAACATGCTACCCGTTTAAAAGAAAGCTAAAGCTAGCACATATAGATGCTCTAAAACCGTGACCAGAATATCTTACCTGTTACATACAGTCTACTTATGTAGCGCTTATAAAGGCACAAAACCGTGATCAGAAAATCCTACCTGTTGAATAGGACTATAGACGAAAAGCACATATGGATGCTCTGAAAATCATGATCAGAATATCCTACTCGTTTAATATATGTGTGTATATGTATATATTATATATACACACACAACACTCTGGATGTGCCTAATCTAAGAGTGATCAGCCTTTCACTGCTGCCGCTTCTCTGGCTGGTCAGGTCATTATGGAGGGGTGTTTAGTATTACCCTGAATGTCTTTCAGCTTTTTCCTCATCTATTTTTCCACCGCAGTTCTTACAGGGTCCAGATCTCGACCCAGCACAGAATTGGGTTTTTTGATCAGCTTTTCCAGAAGTCTGGATGTTGTCCCCACACAGAAGCACACTTGTGATGACTGTGTGGTGGAACATCTGCAGCATCTCATAGCAGACATTGAAGGATCTTAGCCATCTGAGGAAGAAAAGGAAAATCTCTTCCTTCCAGTACACTGTGTCTGTGTTACTGGTCCACTCCAGTTGGTGGTCCAAAACCACCCCAGGAGGTAAAACTCCAGTCTCTATTTCCTACCCATCGATGCAGACAGGTTGTCCTGGTGTTTTAGATCTCCTGAAGTCCACCACCAGCTCCTTAGTCTTGCTGGTGTTCAGGAGAAGACAGAAGGCGATAAAGACACACTTCATACACTAAATACCTTCATCAAATTATAATACCTATTAAATATAAAGGTGTTTAGTGCATTCATGTTCTACCTATTTATAAGAATCTTCAGAATTTCTAGTGTTAAGGCATTGGGAAACGGGAGTTTCAAACAAACTGATAAAAATAATTTATTGTAATTATTCCAACTTTAATTGTATAGCACACTTTCAACACAAGGTAATTCCAGGTGCTTAACATGATTACAAAAAATGTGAAAATTGAAACAAATAATCATTAAAAGAAGGCTTAAACATTTATAGTCAACCAGCAATATTAGAATACAAGAAAGCATAGACAATAAAACAATGCATTTAGCATTTGGTCAAAGTAATTAGTATGAAAATTAAAAATAGGCAGACAAGAAATCATTAGCAATTGAGTGAAAACAATAATATTTCATGTTACTAATGAGCAGGTCCAAATAGATATGTTTTCATTTTAGATTTAAAATAGTTCAGTCCTCCGGCAGTTTGTTCCAGGTATGGGGAGTATAGATTAAATTAAACACAAAAGTACAGATTAACCACTCAAACAATTTTGGATAAACAAGTTGTGCGTTGATGTAGATTCTCTATCAGACTCTTGAGACTTCAAATGAAGGCAACTGGACTTTTCTTCTTTTTTCCTTTTTTTTACTTGTCTTGAAAACCTTTTGTCTCCTATCTAAGAGTCTTCAGTTCTGAAAAGACTGCATAGGGCGAATAAGAACTTTGTCTGTATGCATGTATTTATTGGGGTTTATTAAAAAGTTATTATGCCAAAACATTGAAAAGTAGTATTTTGATAAGCACAAAAAGCCTGCAAAATACTCTGAATTTGTCGCATTTCCCCCAGTTGAACCTAAACAATGGTAGCCTGACATAGCCATACTCAATTCTAATCAGAGTCTCCTTTGGGCTGTGTTTATGGGGCGTGTTTGAACCGAACAAGGAAAAAAATGCCTCTGCACTCAATTGGATAGACCTATAACCAATCGGAGCTACGTAAGTCTGTGACGTTGCTCTGCAGAGCAACGGACGTTATCTGTTCCTCTCTTAAAATTCCTCTTTCAAAATTAGAACAGAGTCGATGGCAGAATCTACACATCTCAGTTCTCCAGCGGCAGCCATCGTTGTTGTAAACAAATTTAACCCAGACGCTCTTTGGTGATGTGGGTGATTACGTTACTGTCGTTCACCTGTCAATCATCGTAAGGACGATTTGATTGAACCGAACAGATCTTGTTCGGGCGTAATTGCTCCTCAACGGACTATGTTGTGGGCGGGACTAAGTTTGGCTGGCACCCAGGCTAAAACAATGGGGCCTGTTTACTTGTTTACATGCAGTTTAGCAATGTCAGATATGAAACAAAAGACATTTATATACCCACAAGGGCTTTCATTTAAACTTGTAATGATATAACAGCTTATAGAAGGATAGTCATAAAATAATTTGGATACAACATACCTTAACCCTCCACTAAATAAAACAGACAAAACAAAACTTCCACAGGCTGGAATTTTTATGACAGTTTTGCTGAGTAAGCAAGCTGAAGCAAATTCAAAGTGCGCATGCGCAGTGCTGCAGGGTACTATGGATTGTGGAGTAGCACAGATAGTTGGAACACCGACAACCCACTTGTACAGTGCACGTAGGCCATTGAATCCATAGTTATCTTTCCCAAAGCACCCAGATTGTAGATTCTATTAGGGATGTCCCGATTACAGTGCAGATCGGACTCGACCTGAACCCGACAGGCATTAAGATATTTATGTATGAGCCCGACACAGGTGGGCACAGTTTAATAAACCGAGGGTACGGATTCTTACACCTGAAAATACTTTCTGGTCCAGAGTTGGACTGGGAGGGCAGACAAGGAAAGCTGATGCTGCCATGGGAAATTTTTTTTATCTCACCTGCTGTGATTGGATAAGTCAAGTGAATTCTTATCTTTAATTTTAATCATCGTAATATATTTGATCTTAATTTTTTTATGTCAACAATAATTTTGTTTTTCAAAATTTTCTGTCAATTTTGAAAGGGTGAACATGTGTACAAGATCCCCCCCCCACAGCCACAATAAACTGCCCTGTTTTTTAAAATAAAAAGTAAATAAAATAAAATAAATAAATCCCCCCTCTCCTTTTTTAACAAATCGCACTCTGCTTATGCTCTCGTAGAGCCTGGATGGAGGGGGAGGTTTTCGCACTCCCTCCTCTGATGTGGCCCGTCCCGACCACGAGCATCCCTTCTAAATATCTTTCCGAACCCAGCCAGGCCCCTCGGACCCATCGGGCTCTGGTCGGGTAACCATCCTATAGTCCTGATCCTGATCTCAAGATTGGATGGGGTTGATATTTTCACATTTTTCAGTCATTGTAGATCGGCTATATTAGCTGGTGAGTCTTGACGAATTTTACTAAAGTATCTCTTACATTTGATAGTGATTGTCCAATGATTCAATCCTCCGTAGCGGTGCAAACAAAGACTTAATTTCCGCAAATCAGCACAGCATATTAATGATAATTCTAATATGGGTAAACTTCAATAAATATGCTTAACCATAATTTAAGCCAGCAGCGATTCTAGAGCTTTATTGGGGCACAGACCCTGAACTCTCAATACATAAATAAAATAAATGTGTGCCCAACATGAAATAAATTGCTAGCCCACGGGTACAAGCTTCAAAATAATTTTTGTCACTGTCATACTGTAGGCTATATTTAGGGTTGGACATCGTTTGCATTTTAATGATTCTGATTCTCACTATCAATTCCTGTTCTACACGGTTCTCAATTCTGATTCTTTGATAATAATTTTTTCGTTTGAAATGGCCTTTACACAGGCCATTTTTATTTGTTCTGTCAAAAGTTAAACTGAATTATTACTGTAATTTAGGTCAGGGGTAGATAAAGTAGCTACCAGCAAAGTTATTTAACTTAAAGTTGATCTCATTTACTTAAGGTTACCTAAATGTGGCTGACTCGACATCGCTAAGGGGTTGCCACCTTTTTACCACATACGTCGTACTTTTTTGTGGGACTAAGCAATTTGCTCCGCTAAAAGCTTTCCCCTTGCTGCCGCGGTGAATGGAGTTTGTCTGTTTGCTGGCTGCATTCTCTGGCCGGTTAATGTAGCAGCAGTAGCAGACTGCCTTATGCTAGCCTCACTCTGCGAGCGTTTAATAACTATGGACAGATTTGACACAGTTTTAGCAACTGGTAGTATATTCATACGTAAGCTAGTCTGTGAAGAAAAAGACAACCGTAATTTTCATGTACCTGATTCGGTTACCAACAAGAAGTTGCTGCTGATTGTTGACTGTCCGAAGTGGAGGAAGCGATGGGAGCAGGAGAGCAACGTGCAACACATCAAACACAGTACACTCGTTATCAAACTGTATACCACACAGCTGCCGAAAGTGTTTGGTTATGATTGTTGTACATCCTCCTTTGGCGCCAATACGTTTATCACAGGTGTTGCACTGTGTGAATCCATGCTTTTGTAAATTAAATATGAAGCCAGGCTTTCGAGCGCCGTCTACGGTTCATGTTGTTCAGAGTATTATCTATGGTTCAGACAAGTGACGTTTCACGGGACTCGATGAGCGGAGTAATACCTAGCACAAACCCCAGAAACTTAGGGGCCCGCACTAGTTTGTTTCTGCCGTTTGCTCACACTGCGGACATTTAGGAAATGGAAAAAAGAATCAAAATTCACACATCTTCTTAACGGTTCCGGAAACTGACTTTAGGAACCGGTTCCTATTTGGAACCGGTTCTCAATGCCCAACCCTAGCTATATTAAACCACTTGTAAAGATACAAGGATATATTCATGGGTACAATATAGGGCTGAACGATTAATTGCATATGCAATTAAATCGCAATGTGACAAAATTAGATTTTCTAATCGCAAAAGCTGTGATTTGACTTGAAGTAAACGTATCTGGTAAAGTCACGTGACTTGCAAACAGCTCAAACAATGCAGGGAGAGAAGGAAACGTTGCACTTTACCTGTTATAAAATGCTCTAAAGCTTAACAGAATCCAATGCTGCACAATATTTGGTAAAAGGAACAGTACATCAGTTGTGGGAAATTATATCGGCTATGAAAACGTTGATGCTGCGCAACGGCAGATAATGCAGAACCCGCCTTGCTGCCTCATGAGGTACACTGCGAAACTTTATCAACAACTAAGAACATCCCACCCCCGTATATGACGGTTGCACGGGTAAAATGACCTCCACCAGTGTTTTAAGTTCCAATAAACAAATTTCCACCCGACAGGGATCGCTGACCGAGCTGTTTGACAGAATCTCTCCTTACGATAATAAAAAACGGCATGCCAAAATAATTTGTGCTATAACGGGGTTCATAGCCAAGGGTATGCTTTTATAAGCATGATGAATAAGCTAGGATTTAATCTCACATTTTAATCAACACATTTTAGTCACATTTGCCTTTTTTATACATCTGCACTGTAAAAAAAAATGCAGAGAGAAAGTTAAAGCCGCACCGAAAACAGTGGATTATTTTGTAACAATTAACCTGTGATCAAACCGCACTACGGAGTCATACCAGAGTCTGAAAATGCATTAGATCGATGGAGAATTAAAAAGTAGCGCTTGTTGCTTCAAACATCCTACTTCCTGGATAACCCCACGGAGGAAAACGTTTCAGCCGGCCTGAGAGGGCCTGTAGATCCCCAGCTGGGATCTACAGGAAGAAAACCTTGATTGCATACTCGATCACCATCGAGTGTGATGATTTAAGTAAAGTTTTTTATATTCAGCCATGCTTCATTTGCCTTTGTCTTAAAATAAGTCTAGCCTATGGAATAAAATAAATTATGTATAAAAAAATCTGTTTATAATACATAATATTTATGCTTGCATTAATTAAAAATGCTTGGGAAAAGCCCTATAAAAAATAATTGCAAATTAAATCGCAATTGCAATATTGAAGAAAAAAAATCGCAATTAGATTATTTTTCAAAATCGTTCAGCCGTAGTACAATATAATGATATATATTTTCAGATGCCCCCCTCAAAGATTTACAAACAACATCCACTGCAACAGTTTAAGATTACAAAGATTTAGATTCTTTACTACCTAAACCTCAGTCCATGTTTAAAACAAGTTGTTCACGAAAGCAAATTAACTAACAAACAAAAAGTAATTTTCTTTTATATTATACAGGATGCTTCTTCTCAGCATTATTAAGCTAACAAACTCTAACAAGATGGTAAAATTATAATGTTAAAAACTGGTCACATGTAGCTGAAGAAGTCAATGCCATGACTGAGTATGTGACTGACTACATAATGGTGTGTGGACAACCTCATCCCCTCCAGAACATTGAGACACTTCCCTAATAACAAACCCTGGATCACCAGTGAGCTGAAGGAACTGCTGAACAAGAAAAAAAGAGCCTTTAAGGAGGGAGATGGGGAGTATACAGAAGCAACTAGAAGTCAAGCTCTGGGACAGCAAAGAAGCTTACAGAAAGAAGCTGGAGAGCAAACTACAGAGGAGCAATATCAGAAATGTCTGGTCTGGAATGAAAAAGATCACAGGCTTTAAGCACAGGAAGGACTGGATAGGTGGAAGTTTTGATAGAGCCAATGAACTGAACACATTGTTCAATAGGTCCAGTTCAGGAACAAGCTACCCCTTTTATCTCACTCTCCCACCTGTCTATCTCTAAAAGTCAGGTGAAGAGACAGTTGGAGAAACTGAACTGGAACAAGGGTGCAGGTCCAGATAGTGTCAGCCCCAGAGTCCTAAAGACCTGTGCAGAGCAGCTCTGTGGGATTCTTCAGCACCTGTTCAACCTTAGCCGGACCCAGGAGAAGGTTCCAGTGTTGTGGAAGACTTCCTGCCTTGTTCCAGTTCCAAAGAACACTCACCCATCAGTCATCGCTGACTATAGACCTGACATCCCACATCATCAGAAAAACGTCAACTTTATTTACAGATAAGAGTCCTGCAATAGAGTGGGTACCTGCGGCTAAGCTGCTCTTTCAGGTGGACAAATCAAATCTCTGTCTGGGGGCGCTGGATGCTGAGAATAATCTGCATTCAGCGCAAAGTTGGTGAGATTTTCAGACTCCAAAAATGGAAAGTGGGAGTCAACCAAAAACATATTCATATTTTTCACCCATCCACAGTATTTAAAAAAACTTCCGCCAGACCCATGACATTTAGATTATGTATTTTTCCATCTTTAAACGGTATCTGCAACATTGCAGGTACCTATGGAAAACAGTTGTGCTCATGTGTCCTGAGGAAGGCATGCACTATTATTCATGCCAAAAGCACTGTATTCTCTGTCTGGCTGTGAGATGTGTGGATAAATGCTCTTTAAGTTTAAAGTTGGCACCTTATTTTTGTATGTATATGGTTTTAATAAAAGTAATAATTTAACATAATTGTCATATTCTTATTAGAATGCTTAACTAAAAAATATGTTTCCTGTTAAAGTGAGTCAGTGGAATGCACAAAATACATGCACGTGTCTGTGCATGGGCAGGATGGTACCACCTCTGCCTCAATTTGAAAAACCCTCAAATCTCATTAGTTTCATTAGTATTCAGCTATAATCATCAAATTGAAAAAAACAAAAAAAACATTTGAAATATATCATCTGTGTGTAATAAATGAATCTAGGTCTGCCACGATTCGTAAATTCGTCACAACGCTGACAAATAAAATTGTAGACAACAAATGTAATTGAAGTTATCGTTTATTTTTTTTAAAGCTTTGTTTTTCTCTTAAAATGGTTACTGTCACTTTGTCTGATCTGTCTGCGTTTCTGTCCTTCACACACGTGTGCAGTTGTGGCAATCGTGTCAGCTGCAGCGTCACCAAAAGCAGTATCAGCAGTGAGGCGACAACATAGCACTAAAATTCTGAAGCGTTTTATTAACTAAATAGAGAAGTTTGTGTAATGCAAAATTCACTAAGTAGAAGCTGCTTTCCACTGCAGTACTGCAGTTTTGTTTGAGCTTTTTAAAGGGAAGCCCACTGTGGCTGATGACAAACATGGACAGTAGCCTGTGCTGGTTACCTTGTTAGCTACTATCATTAGCATCAACAGTAGAACGAGTCACACACACACACACACACCCCGCCCCGCCCGACATGTCATCTTTTTACCTTCTCTTGTGTGTATCCATTTCATAGATTGATGAAAATGTCTACATTCTCTCTTATCACATCCTCTACGGGCGAGCTGCTGTTTAGAGGCTGCTTTGTAGAGGCTGCTTTTGATCTGTTCAGAACTTCAGTCGGAGGCTTCTTCAGTTTTGCTGCAGCACAGACCGCTACAGGAAATCCTTTTTCCCCACAGGCATCATTAACTACAACAACTCAATGAAGAATGAATTAGTTGTGCACTACAAAACTTAATTTCCTTCTGGGATCAATTAAGTATTTTTCAATTAAATTTAATTAAACAGAAAAGAGCGAAGCTGAAGCTGCTTACAGGACATCATTGTGCAGGTGTGGCCATAACAAACTGCTGCTTATTCTTATTGCATTAAAATACTTATTTTGTCAGAATGTGATGTTTACTCTGACTTTAGATGTTAAATGGATGTGTGATCTTTCTGTAAGGATCATTTAGTAGTTTTAATGAAGCTCCTGATTGCTGGGACACATCGTCGGACCCATACCGTTTTTTTTTCTCCCTTTGAACTGTTCGTTCACCATCCCTTAAATGGACTGAACTGTCAAACCATCCTGGTTGGACCCTCACTGTTTTGCCACTGCGCAAATGGACCGAACTGTCAAACTGTCAGAACATTGCTGTTCTCGGACCAAGGGGTACAGACCCATTACCAGCTGGAAAGAATGGACTGAGTGCAATCTTCGGACGTGAGGGGGGAGTGCTAGGTCTGCCCAGAGTTAAGGATTAAAACGGATCTAATCTAAATGGACTCCCAGCATCCCTTGCATTGGGTCAGAGCAGGAATCGTTCTGCAGCTTCGTACCACGCCGCGGTGAAAAGAAGTGTCCTGCTCTCCCAGTCAAACCGTAGCTAAATAAAGATTGCTCTGAGAACGCTTCTCTATGGATCGCAGCGGCTGGACCACCCGAAAAAGCCTGGTGGAGCTTAATCCTCTGTCTCGCCTTGCGCGCATAAGCGGTGCTCTGCAAACGCTGATCGGGTCAGCGTTTTTCCCGCCTCCCCTGCGTGGCTCTGTTGAATGGACTATTTTTTCCCCCTTTTCTTGTTTGGATCCAGTACTTCCCCCTCCCCTTTCAACGCCCAACCTCTGAACGTGAAAGAAAGTACAATCATGTCATTCTTTAATAAAATCTGGGTTGGAGCCGATTTAGATTAACTGTGCATGTATGCCCTTGTTACAAACTTAAACAGTTTGTGTGTTGTGTTGAGGTTTACTCTGTTTTCTCTGTAAGCAAAGCAGTGTGTTGATTTTTTTTCCGTTTATTCTGTGTTGAGCTCCAAGCACCGGAGCGTTTACGTAGAGACGAATATAGGACAGATGTTAGATTTCCATTCTGCCTGAATTTTGTTAGGCGCCTGGGTAGTAGTATCGACATGCGGTCTCCTTTTTTCTACAGAGGTGACTGCGTGGTGTGCTTAAATCACCCTTACTGATCAGTGATCCCCTCCTTTTTTTTTCTTGTCCTGAGCTCTGCTCGTCCACATGCGTGTGGCGTAAGTATGGTAGCTTACGTGCTTGCAACGTAAGCACGTGAAAGTCTTCTGGTGACATGGTCGTTTGCATAGCATTATGGCCTAGCCATTTAGCGTAGCCGTTAGCAGGAACTGAATTAGCAGAGATTGAACTCATTTTGTTGTTTTGTGTAAACAACGTAGCCATTAAATCCTTTAAACTGAATCAAATCTCCCGGCTTCTTTTATTGAGTGTGTTTCAATACGTCGGTCAAAGGGCTCACCTTTTGACTGATTACCTGGTTCAATAATTAATATTAGTTTTATATAAATCCAAAATAAATTTATATGAAGTTGGTGCCCCGTGATAAATAAATTATTGATTTGATTCTAAAAAAGAAGAGAACAAAGAGCAGTGTATTGATTGCAAAGTAGAGCTGGTGTACCACATCAGAAAAATATCAGAAAACATCCACATGCTGTTTCACCAAGCGTTGCTGAAACAAGGTAATGTAACCTAAACCCTATATACATTGATATTCGCACATTTTAATACTGTACTTGTAGTGATGTCATGATGCTGTTTGACTAGACATAACGTTTTGCTTTGTTTTTAGGTAGTAAACTTATTCAGGTTCAATTTCAAGAGAGAGTTGTTCACATGTAGCCAGGTATCTCACAAAACTGAGATATTTTTCTACGGGTTGGCCTTTGATCCACACGTAAACTAGGGCTGCCAAAAAGGAATATTTTGATAATCAACTATTCGTCTAATATTTTGCAGATTAGTCGACTAATCGAATCACCCAGAAATTGTATCTTAACACAGGTGATGCTCAAATATAACATAAGCTTCCAGCTAGAAGTGTGTTTTCAAAGTATTATGTGCTATCTAAAATACTGACAGTTAAAATGATCACTTATTCAACATTTATAAACTAATTATAAAAAAGACAATGTTACGGCAGACACATGATGTGCTAAGGGAAATAAAATCACAATCATTACTGTTAATGTTACAGATATCAATATAAGTAATTAATAGAATTTTCCATTGGATATAAATAATGGATAAGCTCTCACTTTGTTCAGCCTTTTTATAGTTTTTGCGTCCATGAGACCAACGGGGTAATGGGCTGCTGCCATAAACAGAAATAAATGAGCTAGCTATGTGCATTCCACAATTGTCACAACTACACACCAATGCTTTGATATCTTGTTGAGAGCAGCAGCGTTACGCTGTCTGCTTTGAACAGGTCAGAACTAGCCACCATCCAGGTGCTGGTGACATGAGAGAAAAGCTGCGACAAATATAAAAACCCGGACATTTATATAGATCTATGAATGCCCCAGACAAAACTCGCAAAGCCAACAAGTCCGGGTAAAAGAGGCTGTTCAGTCAGTCTACTGTTAATGTTAGCAGCTAACGCGCTAGTTAGCTTAGCGAGCCCGGTGCAAGCTTCCTGTTAAGATGCTGGAGCACCACCGTCGTCCTGCCATGGTATGCAGGTTGTACCTTGTGGATTTTGGATTACACATGCTTCCGTAAATTTTCATCAAACGATCCTAAACATTAGAGCTTCATGGCCGGCTCGTCATGACAGTTTGGACGTTTTTTCCGGAGTTACGCCATCCGGATTCCCGGTGCTGCTGTGCATGTGCTTCAGGGGCAGAGAGGCAGACAGAGCTGTAGACATACACTATACAGATAGCAGTGTACAGCCGCAGTTTTAAGAGAAAAACTATGATGTCGACAAATTTATTGTTGACAATTCTGGTTGTTAAAATTGTCGTGAAAATTCAACTAATCGTGGCAGCTGAAACGTAAATACAGATATTCTGCATAAAAAAAAAACACATTTTAAACTCTTGCCAAAGTGGAGATCTGCGCTTTCTCCGTGTTCAATATCTGCGTGTGGACCATAGACTGTATATATAAATGGACAAATAGTTGTTCACGTAACCCATAGGTTTCTGAAGAGCAAAAATGAAGCCAACTGGGTGGTTCCCACTGCCGTCATCTTGTCCGCGTCACTCGCCTCGTCACTCTCAGAAACTCCCAAAATGGACAAAGAGGTGGAGCTAAGAGTGGCACATTATTGCTGTTAACTGTTATTTTGTCAAATAAATAAATACTGTATATTGACTTAGTTTAGGAGCCAAATGTTGGAGTTGGAGTTCTGTTTTTTTTGAGAGATAAAATGCTTAATCAGTTTACAGCCACAAACTTTTCTTAATTCATTATTATGTTTTGGTTGTTTAAAAACACTAAAAATCTGATTAATCGAATCGATAGAGTGCTAGATTAATCGATTACAAAAAGAATCAATAACAGCGTTTTATTTTCTATATAGTTCATAAATGTTAAATGAGCTATCATCTTAAAAATCACTATTTTAGATAGGGTAAGTGTACCCATTAAGCCCATGTACCATTCAAGCTCATTTGGAGCTTTGAAGTGAAATTGAAAAAAATAAGGGTGTTTTGACAAGCTACTCACTATTTTCACAAATCAAGTAACTTCTCACAGCCAGTGAGTTTACGGTGAACACCAATCGCATTTTCCATTTTTGAATTAACCCCACCCAACATTCAGCAGTTTGAAGCAGCTCAGATGAAGTCATCTCAAAACTTCAATGTTTTGGGACACCTTATGAAAAAGTATTTTTGAACCAATTTCAGCAAGGAACGATGTAATTACAATAATACTATGGAAATTGAGAGATTAGTGAATAGATTTTTGTGTGTTATATAGTAGGTTTTTAGAAATTCATGCCGTTTGTACTAATCACAAAAGATGTGTTTTGCTAGTTAGCATAGCAAGCTAATCATGAATTCTAATCAGTAGCCATGCTATTTGCAATACAACCTGGAGATAAGAAATGATTTGTGGATAAGGTGAATATTTTGTGGTGCATCATATAACAATATACACATTCGGCAGCAATAAATGGTTTTAGTGAGCTGAATATTTTTTAAAAATGTGTTTTTTTTGTCACGGTGGGCTTAAATGGTGTACTGGCCCTAATCGGAGGTAGTTCATGCTAATGTTTTTATTGATATAGCATCAATAATGATAATATAAGGGAGAAAAACCCATTAAAGTTACCATATAGTAAGGCTAGATGCATAGCAATATACGTTTTTAGCTTTTTAGAGTGACCAAATCCCCTTTTTCTCCTCAGTGGTCACTATTGAACCATTTAAGCCCATAATGTTTCATTTAAGGCCATCTTGTGTTTTACAATAGAAATTCTATCAGTATTGAGATCTGATACATCCCCTCCCCTATAATGTTTGGATCACATACTGATAAAAGCATCCTGACATTAAACTAAGTGTTATATTCCATATACTCAAGTATTATGTAATCTAATTTGTATGTTCGATTGCATGTCAAATTTAATTGTAGTGAGAAATGCCGAAATAGATAGAACTAAAGCGACTGTCCAAAAATGATAGAGGCATTTCATCTCTACCATGAGGGCACAATTAAAAACTTGTGCCAACTGTCAAGGCAGTTTGGAGTTGACAGGAAGTCTTTGAGGGAGTGACAGAAGGATAAGGTTAAAGTTCGGGCTCATCAGGGACGTACCACCTTCCTCAGTTCAGAAGTACAGAAAGATATTTCAGTGTCTTCAGGTAGGTCTAACGATAGAATGTTGTATTATCTAAAAGTTGACCCTGATCAACGCATGAATCACTTTCAAAAGAATATATCTTCATTTGCCACAATGAAATGCATAGCAAATTCAAGTTATCAAAATGATAAATCCTTTTAAGGCCTTCCTCTGGGTTATACTGTATTTTTGGTTAATTCATTTTGGAAGCCACATTACAGGTGGATTTTATTGAATGTGTTTGTAATAGGCTTATATGCCTGAACAGTAGATAAATCTTATTGAAATACTTGAAGCATGAATATATTTTTATATTTCTGTCATTGAATTTTGTTGTGGGGTTATTTGGAACACACATGGGCTTAAATGGTACCGAGGTACTAACTAAGCCCATGCCAGACTTTTGACTTTATTTAGAAAATGTCTTTTATTAAAAGACATAAAATTCAAGAGGGGATAACAAATATTTTTAAATGAGAGATTGATCTTTCATTTTAACAAAGGATTATGTCCATAAACATTCTTCATTTGTTTGAAAAATAGGCAAACTTTAATTTTGGTGGGCTTAATGGGTACCTTTACCCTACTACATAACACTTCGAGGTAACACGCAAATATTAGAGCAGCTGCTTGCTCCTGCAATAACGTGCATTTTAAACGTGATCCGAATAGTCAACTAATCGGCAAAATAATGACCATGTGTGTGAATGTGTGCGTGAATGGGTGGATGACTGAATGTAGTGTAAAGCCTTTGGGGTCCGTAGGGACTAAGTAAAAGAGCTATACAAGTACAGGCCAGGAGAAGGATCTCTATTTATGTTTATAGGTTTGAGTGGGAGTTCCATTGAATTTACTTTTAAAGGCACAGTGTGTAATTTCCGGCCAGTAGGGGGCAGTGCATACGTAAATTATCACAAGATTGCGGTATCTGTGTCTACGAGTAAGAACCTCAACAGCGGAGGTCCAACTAGTGCTGTTTTCAAACGGTCAATTCCCTGAGAATTATCTATTTGCAGCAACATGACGAGCACATCAGTCTCTCTTTCATCGCTTGGAACTAGCGAAGAGGTAAAAATGTATTTATGGCGAAACTTTTTTGCATTTTGAGGGGAAATCAATGTTTTAATAGCAGGCTTGTTCCAGGCGCTTTGTCCGTCCGGGCTCTTGTAGAAGTAAAGACGTCATCTAATATGGCTTTCCCCTGAAAAGAGGACCCGCGGCTTACAAAAATTAAAGGAACACATTTTTTTATTGGGCCTGGCATGAAATCACTTAAACCTGTCTGATAATTTTCTGGTTGGTTAAGCAGCTTAGGGCACCGTTAATCACTTTCAGCTGTATTGGTGTTCATGGACTTAACAACAGGTGCACTACAGTGGCAACAATTAGAAAACCCTCAAAACAGGACTGGTTTTATATGTGGAGGTCATTTCAAGTTTCTCCCTCCTGATCTTTTTTGGCTGGTTTTGATTTAAGTAATTATCTCTACTGGCAGTAAGAGGCGATTCCTTAACCCTACAGAAGTTGCACAGGTTGTCCAACTTCTCCAGGATGACACATTGACACGTGCTGCAGCAAGAAGGTTTAATGCGTCTACCAGCACAATCTCCAGAACATAGAGGAGATTTCAGGAGACTGGTGGTCATTGTCGGAGAGATGGACAGGGCCGTAGAAGGTTCTCAACCCATCAGCAGGACCGATACCTGCTCCTTTTCTGCAAGGCGGAACAGGCTGAGCACTGCTCGTGCCCTACAGAATGACGTCCAGAGGGCCACTGGTGTGAATGTCTGTACCCAAACAATCTACCCATACAGACTTAATGAAGATGGCCTGAGGGCCCGACGTCCTGTAGTGGGCCCTGTGCTCACTGCCCAGCGCCGTGGAGCTCGACCGGCATTTGTTCAAGAACACCAGAATTGGCAAGTCCGCCACTGGTGCCCTGTACTTTATACAGACGAGAGCAGGTTCACCCTGAGCACCTGTGATAGACGTGAAAGAGTCTAGAGAAGACGAGGAGAACGTTATGCTGCCTGCAACGTCGTTCAGTACGACAGGTTTGGTGGTGGGTCAGTGATGGTCTGGGGAGGCATATCCATGTAGAGGGACGCACAGACCTCTACTGCCTAGGAAATGGTGCTCTGACCGCCATAAGGTATCGAGATGAAATCCTTGAACCCATTGTCAGACCCTACGCTGGTGCAGTAGGTCCTCGTTTCCTCCTAATGTACGACAATGCCCGGCCTCATGTGGCAAGAGTATGCAGGCAGTACCTGGAGGGTGAAGGAATTGAAACAAATGAATGGCCTTCACGATCCTCTGACTTAAACCCATTAGATCTTCTGTGGGACATTATGTTTCGGTCCATTAGGCGCCACCAGGTTGCTCCTCAGACTGTGTGAGGGCTCAGGGATGCCCTCACACAGATCTGGGAGGAAATGCCACAAAACACCATCCGTTGTCTCATTGGGAGCATGCCCCTACGTTGTCAAGCATGCATACAAGCTTGTGGGGGCCACACAAGATACTGAAAAGCATTTTGAATTGCAGAAATTAAGTTTTTGAAAAAATTGACTAGCCTGCCACATCTTCATTTCACTCTGAATTTAGGGTGTCTACACAATTAAGCCCTGTGTCTACACAATTAAGCCCTCTGTAGGCTAAAACATTTTATTTCCATTAAAAGACTTGGCATCCTTTTGTTCCTAAGACATTGCCCGGTCAATATTTGTATAGATATCCAACTTAATATTGAGATCTGATGTAGGGGTGGGCGGTATGGCAAAATTTTCATATCTCTGTATTTTTAAAAAACAACGGTATTAGGGTATTTAACGGTATTGTTTTGCCATGCAAGACCGTTCATATCCACATTATCTTATAAGAATGAAGAATTTAAAAATGAGCTTTAAACAGCCTATTTTACTGCCATATGGACTGCATCATATTGTTTTTTTCCAGACACAGGTGAATGATATGAAAATATTTAAAATGATTATGATTCTAGTGGGCATTTTTGGTGTTGCTGAATGTATAATTTTTTTAAAACCTCACGTTGGCGCAAGCAACAAATTGCAACTTCTAATTGCTTTGCATGTAGTACTGAAGAATCCCGCTAGGGGGCAGAGTATAGACTCAGACTGGATTTTGCCAAAGAAGAAGTAAAATAAACATGGCGACTGTAGGTGATTATTAGCTGGTTAATATTCAGATAACAACAGAAGAAAGACAGCAGAAGTATCGTAGATGGTATGTAAAACCTACCTACAGACGGTCAAATAGCGCTCAACACTTCCCCCTACAGGTTACTCTCAATAACGTTTGTAAAAGGTATGCCGTTCAGTTCTCGTCTGACATTTTAAAGCCGATAAACTTATTAAACTATGGACGAGGCTCATCTTTTTTGGAATTACCAGATCATAATTGTGTGCTTTGCTCCTGTCAGCAGCTGTACTTAGTTAAAAACGTTATTTTCTACACGGTGGTGAAGAGTGCGTAGCAGTGAAATCGGTCCTGGCTGAAACACTTCCCCTCATTAAACGTTCCGGAAGTTTTCTGAGCTGTTCACCAGTATAGGGGTATATGAAAAATTCATATCACAACGAAAATAAACACCGGTTCTCGGTATGAACCGGTATACTGCCCAGGCCTACAACAGAATTATTATTATTCCTGTCTTAATTCATTTATTGACCATTCACACTGTTCAGCACTGAACATACATAATTGATCAAACCACTGTCTTGATGTCAGAACTTGCTTTAAAAAAAATGTATAAATAAGAATTTTTTTAAAATCTAGACGGGATCTTTTTTTCTGAAAACTGGAAGAATGTCTGTGAACCTGCTGTGAAGAAGAATTTCAGCGCCTCAATAGCGAGACATAAACCTGGATTTACGAAAATAAACACCCGTTTTCGGTATGAACCGGTATACCGCCCAGGCCTTTTATACACTACCGTTCAAAAGTTTGGGGTCACCCAAACAGTTTTGTGTTTTCCATGTAAAGTCACACTTATTCACCACCATACGTTGTGAAATGAATAAAAAATAGAGCCAAGACATTGACAAGGTTAGAAATAATGATTTTTATTTGAAATAAGATTGTTTTTACATCAAACTTTGCTTTCATCAAAGAATCCTCCATTTGCAGCAATTACAGCATTGCAGACCTTTGGCATTCTAGCTGTTAATTTGTTGAGGTAATCTGGAGAAATTGCACCCCACGCTTCTAGAAGCAGCTCCCACAATTTGGATTGGTTGGATGGGCACTTCTTGCGTACCATACGGTCAAGCTGCTCCCACAACAGCTCAACGGGGTTCAAATCTGGTGACTGCGCTGGCCACTCCATTACCGATAGAATACCAGCTGCCTGCTTCTTCTTTAAATAGTTCTTGCACAATTTCGAGGTGTGTTTTGGGTCATTGTCCTGTTGTAGGATGAAATTGGCTCCAATCAAGCGCTGTCCACTGGGTATGGCATGGCGTTGCAAAATGGAGTGATAGCCTTCCTTATTCAGAATCCCTTTTACCCTGTACAAATCTCCCACCTTACCAGCACCAAAGCAACCCCAGACCATCACATTACCTCCACCATGCTTAACAGATGGCGTCAGGCATTCTTCCAGCATCTTTTCAGTTGTTCTGCGTCTCACAAACGTTCTTCTTTGTGATCCAAACACCTCAAACTTGGATTCATCCGTCCACAGCACTTTTTTCCAGTCTTCCTCTGTCCAATGTCTGTGTTCTTTTGCCCATCTTAATCTTTTTCTTTTATTGGCCAGTCTCAGATATGGCTTTTTCTTTGCCACTCTGCCCTGAAGCCCAGAATCCCGCAGCCGCCTCTTCACTGTAGATGTTGACACTGGTGTTTTGCGGGTACTATTTAATGAAGATGCCAGTTGGGGACCTGTGAGGCGTCTGTTTCTCAAACTAGAGACTCTAATGTACTTATCTTCTTGCTCAGTTGTGCAACGCGGCCTCCCACTTCTTTTTCTACTCTGGTTAGAGCCTGTTTGTGCTGTCCTCTGAAGGGAGTAGTACACACCGTTGTAGGAAATCTTCAATTTCTTAGCAATTTCTCGCATGGAATAGCCTTCATTTCTAAGAACAAGAATAGACTGTCGAGTTTCAGATGAAAGTTCTCTTTTTCTGGCCATTTTGAGCGTTTAATTGACCCCACAAATGTGATGCTCCAGAAACTCAATCTGCTCAAAGGAAGGTCAGTTTTGTAGCTTCTGTACCGAGCTAAACTGTTTTCAGATGTGTGAACATGATTGCACAAGGGTTTTCTAATCATCAATTAGCCTTCTGAGCCAATGAGCAAACACATTGTACCATTAGAACACTGGAGTGATAGTTGCTGGAAATGGGCCTCTATACACCTATGTAGATATTGCACCAAAAACCAGACATTTGCAGCTAGAATAGTCATTTACCACATTAGCAATGTATAGCGTGTGTTTCTTTAAAGTTAAGACTAGTTTAAAGTTATCTTCATTGAAAAGTACAATGCTTTTCCTTCAAAAATAAGGACATTTCAATGTGACCCCAAACTTTTGAACGGCAGTGTATATATATATATATATATATATATTTATATATATATATATATATATATATATTCTGCAGCTCCATTGCTGAATTCTAGAATTGCGCTGCTCTGGGTGGCTGCATGTTGGAGTGGCTCTGTTAGCTACACATTGAGTTTTGTTTTGTTTTTTTGGACATTGCTTCCCCCTTTTTCTTGAGGAAGGATTGCACTTTTTCGACCTGTTTGCTTTGCGGGTTTTTGTCCTGTGAAGTTATAAGGATTTTTGCTTTTGATTTTTCACTTTCGCTAATTTGTTATGATGCATTACCAGGGCAACAAGGTGGTTTACAGCAGGGAGCAGCTGATTAACATGGCAAAAACTGAAATTATACTTCAACTGAAGCCACAAATCCCTGAAGAGTTGAAAAGGAGGAGGCGTGGGTGCAGAGCAGGATTGAAAAGGAGACAGAGGAGGAGGAAATTCAAACCATCTCTTCCATCAATCATAATGGGAAATGTGAGATCTGTAGCAAAATGGATGAACTCCAAGCCCTGACAAGGTCTCAGCCTGAGTATATTCAATGCAGTGTTATGTGCTTCACTGAGACGTGGCTACAGGATCATATCCCCGACTCCAACGTCTCTCTGACTGGCTTTCTGACTGGCTTTCTGACTGTACGAGTAGACAGAGATCTGAAGAGAAGTGGAAAAAGAAAAGGAGGTGGAGTAGCAGTGCTTGTCAACAATAGATGGTGTCATCCAGGACATGTTACTGTGAAGGTTAGTCTCTGTAGCCCAGATATTTAACTCTTGGTAGTTAATTTACGTCCATATTATTTACCAAGAGAGTTCACCAGTATCATTTTGGCAGTTGTTTATATTCCACCTTCAGCCATTGCCGACCATGCATGTGATGTCATCAGTTCTGTTGTTGCTAAGCTACAGACCCAGCACCCCAATGCATTTGTGGCAATATCTGGTGATTTTAATCATGCCTCGCTCTCTTCTACACTTTCAACATTTCAACAGTTTGTCAGCTGCTCCACAGGAGAAAACAAGACCTTGGATTTGTTTTATGCAAATGTAAAGGATGCTTATATGTCCAAACCAAGACCTCCGCTAGGACAATCAAATCACAATCTTGTCTTTCTCTGCTCAGAATATAAACCACTTGTTCAAAGGCAACCTCCGACAAAGAGAACTGTTAAAAAATTGTCAAATGAAGCTGAAGAAGCCCTGCAGGGTTGCTTTGAGTCCACAGACTGGATGACTCTTTGCCACCCACATGGAGAGGACATAAATGCCATGACTGAGTGTGTGACCGAATACATAAACTT
Organism: Apricaphanius iberus; assembly: GCA_028564705.1. Classification (NCBI taxonomy): domain Eukaryota; kingdom Metazoa; phylum Chordata; class Actinopteri; order Cyprinodontiformes; family Aphaniidae; genus Apricaphanius; species Apricaphanius iberus. Next base: position 272,318 of record JAPXFQ010000321.1, read on the forward strand.
CTGTGTGGGGAGAATAAGCAGGATTTGTGGGCTTGCTCACTGAGATTAATTACATGCAACTCTCTGCCCTCTGCTTGGCTAACTGCAACAAACTGTTACACTGTCTCTGTTTACTAAACTCCGAAAAGCATAATGTAAAACAAAAATCATGTCGTATTGAGCCCTACATGGAGTTTACCACCGAAATTAAGGCTGCATTCCCGAACAAGACTGGACCGCAGTAACAAAATTTGCCAACAGTTACATATGTTCCAAACAGAGCACTACTCTCAGACTGCAGGTTCACGGTTCCTAGGATTTCTAAAAGTTGAAATGGAGATGGATCTTTTAGTTATCAGGCTCCTCTCCTGTGTAACCAGCTCCCAAGCAGACAGTCTGTCTGCTTTTGAGGCCCGACTTACAGTTGTTGCCAAACGTTTTGAGAATGACACAAATATTAGTTTCCACAAAGTTAGCTGCTAAACTGTTTTTAGATCTTTCTTTCAGTTGTTTCTGTGATGTACTGAAATATAATTACAAGCACTTCCTACGATTCAAGGGCTTTTATCGACAATTACATGACATTTATGCAAAGAGTCAGTATTTGCAGTGTTGGCCCTTCTGGGCCAAATCCTGAATGATAGCAACCCATTCTTTCATAATCACTTCTTGGAGTTTGTCAGAATTAGTGGGGTTTTCTTTGTCCACTCGCCTCTTGAGGATTGACCAAAAATTTTCAGTGGGATTAAGATCTGGGGGGGTTTCCCCGCCATGGACCCAAAATTTCAACGCTTTAGTCCCCAAGCCACTTGGTTATAACTTTTGCCTTATGGCACAGTGCTCCATCGTGCTGGAAAATGCATTGTTCTTCATCAAACTGTTGTTGGATTGTTGGAAGAAGTTGCTGTTGGAGGGTGTTTTGGTACCACTTTTTATTCCTGGCTGTGTATTTGGGCAAAATTGTAAGTGAGACCACTCCCTTGGATGAGAAGCAACCCCACACATGAATGGTCTCAGGATGCTTTACTGTTGGCATGACACAGGAATGATGATAGCGCTCACCTTTTCTACTCCGGACAAGCCTTTTTCCAGATGCCCCGAACAATCGGAAATAGGCTTCATCGGAGAATATGATTTTGTCCCTGTCCTCTGTCCCTAATGGTTTTGGAGAGAAGTTGCTTCTTTACTGCCCTTCTTGACACCAGGCCATCTTCCAAAAGTGTTCGCCTCACTGTGCGTGCAGATGTGCTCACACCTGCCTGCTGCCATTCTTGAGCAAGCGCTGCACTGGTGGCACTCCGATCCCGCAGCTGAATCCTCTTTAGGAGACAATCCTGGCGCCTCCTGGACTTTTCTTGGACGCCCTGAAGCCTTCTTAACAAGAATTGAACCTCTTTCCTTGAAGTTCTTTATAATCCTATAAATTGTTGATTTAAGTGCAATCTTAGTAGCCACAATATCCTTGCTTGTGAAGCCATTTTATGCAATGCAATGATGGCTGCACACGTTTTTTTTTTTTTTTTCAATAAAATGTATATCTAAGTTTTCCACGGGGCAAGAAGAGTAGTTAAATGGATTGTGCAAAAATTAGTAGGGCTGACTTCTAATAGTCGAGGATTCGACGATTCGATTCGGAGAGGTCTGATTCTACTATGAACCTCATAGTCGAATAGTAGGGAAGTGTTATGCAACCAATGACCAGCAGCACACTACAGGCCACCTCTAACGTCCGGACCTGTTAGCAGGCATTTGTTAGCATTTACGGATTTATTGGCTCACAATGGCTACTAAAAAAACATCAAAAGTGTGGGAGTATTTCGAGAAGGTTAAAGATGACCCAAAGAAAGTTAAGTGCAAGTTGTGTCAGCAGCTTCTTTCATATCACTCGACGACAACCAACATGGCGCACCATTTGAAACGGGTGAGGCTTGTTAACATTACAAACAAAAAACAAACAAACAGTTCTACCACTCTTTTGTCAACACAGACATAAACCCTTTATCATTATTATTATTATATAATTTTTCTGACAGTTACACCCGCACTGTCATGACGACAGCTCAGGCAGCACATCTGCATCAGCGGCAGCCCCGAGACTAACGAAAAAAAAGCTTAATTTGAGACCACCACTTTCGGAGAAAAGTAAAAAGGAAATTACTGACAAGATTGCGGAGTTTGTGGCACTTGATATGAGGCCTGTGCGCGTTGTTGAGGGTGAAGGATTTAAAGAACTCTTGCGCACACTTGAGCCAGGCTACACCGTCCCTACAAGAGCTACAGTGATGGATGTGGTGCACACAAAATATTTATCGATACAGTCAGATATACACAAGGCAATACAGGACTGTGAAGCTGTCAGTTTTACAACTGATATCTGGACCTCACTTCAGATGGAGGCGTATCTCAGTCACGTCGCATTTCATCACCGGAGACTGGCGACTGGCGAGTTTTGTTTTAGAAACCAAAAAAATGGAGTACAGTCACACAGCTGATAACATTGCACTAGAACTGACGGAGATCATTAGCAAGTGGGACATTCCAAGTAGCAAGATCTTGTCTGTGGTTCATGATAACGCAGCAAACATGGTTGCGTGCACCAACCAGTTGGTCCATCAGCCCCCCTGGGGAAAGATGAAAGGAGTGCGTTGCGCTGGCCACACATTACAACTCTGCATTAACAGCGCTCTGAAGCAGGATCCCATTTGCCGCACTGTTGCTGCAGCAAGGCGCTTGGTTTCTCATTTTAAAAAAAGCGCCAAAGCCACCACAGCACTACAAGATAAACAGAAACACCAGAATGTGCCGCAGCATAAACTGGTGCAGGATGTTGTTACCCGTTGGTACTCTGTTTATTTGATGCTCGATCGCTTGATAGAACAGAAGGGGCCAGTTTCAGCCGTGCTCACAGATGAGAGTGTGAGCAAACGGTCCGATCGTGACCTGGAGCTATCAACATCACAGTGGCGCACAGCAGAGGACATTGTCGCTGTTCTTAAACCGATGATCACTCTGACAGAGCTTTTGTCCCAAGGAAATAATGCATCCCTGTCTGCCACTGTCCCCATGCTTATGAATATTAAAAAAAGACATTTGGTGGTGCATGAGGACGACAGTCGAACCACAAAGATCATCAAGACTACGCTGTCTGAGGAGATGGACAGGCGGTGGGAGCTTAACGGGCCAGGACTGGAAGGAAGTGTTTATATCAGTGCGGCGGTGCTTGACCCGCGCTTCAAGAAGCTCTCCTTTCTTTCCGAAGACCAAAGAGATGAGGCATATTCAGTGGTGGCAGAACTAGCCGAAAGTCTAACTGACAAGTCTTGCCAAAAGGAAACGGACACAGTGGATCCTGGGCCTTCTGCCCCACAACAGGACGCTGTGATGGCTATGCTGCTGGCCAGTGATGAAGATGAGGAGGAACAGGATGAGACGAGCGAGATGAAGGTCTATTTGAAGGACTTCACTAAATGCAACGGAGGCCCCCTGGAATGGTGGAAGAAAAACGAGGATAGATATCCAAAGTTGTCAAGAGTTGCTAAGAGATTTCACAGCATCCCCTCCACTTCCACGCCATCAGAGAGGATTTTTTCAAAGGCGGGTTTCATTGCCAATAAATCAAGGAGCGCCCTTTTCCCGACCAACGTGAACAAGCTTTTTTTCCTTGCACACAACTTCAGAAGAATCAGACAACAACAGGTGCAGTAGAACACTTTTCATATGTGAAGAAGTGATTTTTATTATTTTTTTATATCAAATCCGATTTTAGATTTTAATCAATTTTTTCCTATGTGTTTAATTTTTATAGAAAGAAATTGCAAGTGATAAAAAAAATATTTTCAAAAGGTTGACTGCTTTAAGTGAAGTGGGGAAGACTGAAAAATAATAGTGCGTCTCGTGCCGCTGTCCTTTCTTACCATTAAGCTTTTATAACGTCAGGGATCATCCTCACCATACGCTCTGTTGCAACTGCTAAAAAAGTAACCACTTCTGTACTGTCGATCCAAGTAGGTAACGCATATTGCTCACTGTTTGTCTAGCGATGCATGATGAGCTGAATGGCGAATAGAAATGCACCAAACTCTTACGGTGTGTCCACCCAAACGCGATAAGAGCGACTAGAGCTTCAGGTTAACATGTAAAATCAATGGAAGAGCGCGATGAAGCGTGACTTGGGGTCCCGCGACACTTCAGAAGCAGATTTGCGTCGCGAAAAGAAAAAGCTTTCCTGCCTGATTTGCGCTGCATTTTATGTGGTGCATTTTGTGCATTCGCGTTCATGGGATCTACCACTCCAGTTGGAAAAATCTGAACTCCGTCAAATCGCGCCGCGACAACCAATCAGGGGCAGAGTTTCAGTGAGTCAGAGCCTCAGCAGGACATTGAGGAAATACTGATAAACATCGTGGTTAATCACCCCGAGCTGCATGACACAAGCAGTTTTCTATAGAGAGACAGGAATAAAAAAATATATAAATAGGTTAAACTATTTAGACAGGAATGCTCTTAAGAGGTTTGTGGGTGGCTGTTAAAAGAGCCGTTGTTGCTGTAAAAGCACCTCTCGGCCTAGAAGTGATCCTTGAAACGGCCTCCTCACCTGGTTTCCTGGTAGCAGCTCCCGCACCACGTCCCACGATGCTCAAATATTATAAGCTTTTACGAACCGCAGACAGATGGACAGCTGCTCAGAAATGTAGTTGGTGTGTCGGCAGGCGAATCTTGGACCTTCACGGCACAAATTGGGCGAGCAGGTCACGTTCTCCAGGTGGCGAGGAGCCGGTGTTTATGAGAGGGTGCTCGCTGGTGTTTATGGATCCCTCCGCCCTAGCTAGACTTTATCTGTAGCTCACCAAACCCCGAGTGCAGCGTTCCAAGCTCTACTGGAGGCCAGGCCGAACATGTAATCCACTCTGTCCTCCGTCAGATCAGAGACCATAATCCACCGGCAGCTGCACTCTCTAGCCCCAACTCCGCTGAAGCCTGGGCCGAACTCGCTCTCCTCCATCAGCTCAGTCCACCGGCAGCTGCACTCTAGCCCCAGCTCCGCTGAAGCCCGAACCGAAAACGCAGTCCTCCATCATCTCGGTCAATAATCCACCGGCAGCTGCGTTTCCATGCCAAACGCGATAGGAGCTACTAAAAAGCTAGCTGTTCCCCTGCACATTCGAACCTTAAAGCGTGTACAAAGCGAACTGGATGCGCTTCAAATATGGTATTTTCACGCGCAACCTGGCCTTCAGCAGAGCTGGGGCCAGAGTGCATCTGCCGGTGGATTATGGACCGCGCTGATGGAGGACAGCGTGTTCGGCCCGGGCTTCAGCAGAGCTGGGGCTAGAGTGCAGCTGCCGGCGGATTATGGATTATGGTCTTCGATCTAACGGAGGACAGAGTGGATTACGTATTCGGCCTGGCCTCCGGTAGAGCTGGGACCGCTGCACTGGGGGTTTGGTGAGCTACACATATAATCTAGCTACGGCGGAGGGATCCATATACACCGGCTCCTCGCCGCCTGGAGAACGTGACCTGCTCGCCCAGTTTGTGCCGGGAAGGTCCAAGCTTCTCCTGCCGACACACCAACAACATAACAACATTTCTGAGCAGCTGTCCATCTGTCTGCGGTTGAACAGCGTGGGACTTGGTGCGGGAGCTGCTACCAGGAAACCAGGTGAGGAGGCCGTTTCAAGGCTCACTTAAAGGCCAAGAGGTGCTTTTACAGCAACAACGGCTCTTTTAAGAGCCACGCACAAACCTCTTAAGAGCATTTCTGTCTAAATAGTTTAACTCAGTTATATATATTTTTTATTCCTGTCTCTGTATAGAAAGCTGCTTGTGTCATGTAGCTCGGGGTGGTTAGCCACGATGTTTATCGGTATTTCCTCTATGTCGTGCTGAGACTCTGACTCCATGACAGTCACAGAATCACTGAAACTCTGCCCCCTGATTGGTTGTCGGGGCGTGATTTGACGCTGGAGTTCAGATTTTTCCAACTCGAGTGGTAGATGCCATGAACGTGAATGCACAAAATGCACCACATAAAATGCAGGACGAATTTTCCATCGCACTTGTAGCGCGAATTGTCCGCGCAAATCAGGCAGAAAAGCTTTTTCGCAACGCAAATCTGCTTCTGAAGTGTTGCGGGACCCCAAGTCACGCTTCATCGCGCTCCTCAGTGGATTTTAAACCTGAAGCTCTAGTCGCTTCTATCACATTTGGTGTTGACACATCGTTACGCCAACACTGAGCTCTACCCTCTCTCACTGATGATTTCGACATGCTTGAGTTAATGATGTTGTATCATCACCGTTTTACTCCCGTGTCGGACTTACAAATGTTGCAAGTACACGTGAAGAACAGTTTGTTTAAAATGACGTACTCCCAAAATTTTGAAGTTTTTATTGTCTTAGGTCTACCTGCTCCTGCAATGCTCATCTGCAGCCTATACCGCCCCAAACGCCAGCATCAGTTGCGGCAAGATAACATGTAAAGTCTATGGTCGAATACGTCAGGGGTCCGTCAAAGTCTCTGCGGTGCGTTGGCTGAGTCAGCCTTTCAAGCGTTACTTGCGTGGAAAGCGCAAACGTAGCAAACGCAAGCAACGCAGAAGGTCAGCTAGTTGAACTTTTGACGGACTTGACGCACTTGAAGCAGCGCATTAACCAATCAGAGCGTCTCACTGTAGTGATGTCACTAGACTTTTCTTTAAAAAAAGAAGCGCGAGCAGTAAAAATATTTTCAACACACACAGATTTCAAAAATCAGAAATAACACTTAACGATGGATTAACAGATGGACATGTGCCCCTCAGAGAAATGGTGCACCTGTAGCTGGTGTCCTGGTAGGAGTTTTGAGCTCCAATGCGGCCTAGGAAGTCGTTAAATTGGGCGCGGGACAGACGGAAGTATCGCTGAAAGCGAACCTCTTCCATACGCTCCTCCTGGAGCAAATGGTGAAACTTCCCAAACTCAGAACGCATCTGAAGATTGGGGTGTATCCACAAATGGCGCTGAAGCACTCGATCTTGTCTAGCTTTATCTCGCAAATAAAGCCAAGCCACACTCTCTATACGATCTGCGATAGTTCAGAACGTCCGGCAACAAAGGAAGCCCCATCCACACGCTCTTCTTTGCTCAGAAGCGAGCGTTGCAAGCTTCAACGTAAATGCAACAAACTACATACGTTGGAAGCGTTGCTTGACGCAGACAAACACTGCGGTGTGAACGCAGCATTAGTAACGAGAAGAAGAGCTTATGGGGTGGGCCAGAGCAGCGCGTCAAACCAAGGGCGGTCAGTTATTCCTCAGAGGTATTGCACTGAGCTGTGTTGGTTTGTTTGCTAACATGAACCACATCTTACAGCGCCTCCACATACTTTCCACGATTGTGCAGTAACGCTTAACACGTCTGGCAGATTCTCCTGTATTATTCGGCTGGTTCTTCTGGTTGGCGGACTAAGTATTGAAACTCGGAATTGAAATGTATTAAATTGAATTAAAAAATGTAGTCCCATTTCCAATTGATGCTCAATTCTCGATGCCCAGCCCTACTGGGGCGTCTAAAGTTATCTAGATAAAATCTGCAGATTTTTTTTTCCACTCACAAATTAGAAGTTTTCATGCAAGTAAACATGCCAAAAACTGTTCAGACTTTTGTGAAGGCTTCCATGTCACACAGATTTAAGCTTGAAGTCTGAGTAAATAAATGCAAATCTTATAGGGTTCACAGGCATTTAGTGTGTTTGCACAATTGTTGGAGGACAATGAACTCTTACTTTTTTATGTATCAGGAGTGTTTGGAGGCATAAAATGGTCTTCGAATAAACTATTTTACAATTTTTCTCATAGAAAATCAACCAATTATTTGGTCTGTGCTGTCTTATGAGAAATCAATATGGCACTGTACATAAACTATGAAATATGTAGCCTACTTTGTTGGTGTATGAAATGGCAGATTTAGTATTGGATGTAGAACAGCCACAAATATGCATATACCATTTATTGTCCGTGCTGATGGACTGGCATGAGTTTTCTAGATTGATTTATCACTTAAGCATTTGCAATTGAGATTATTAATTTGTGTGTCATGTGTTTGATTTATTAGGAACTTGAAGAAATTCGCAAATCTGGGATGAAGAACTTCAGAAACATTCAAGTTGAGGAATCAAACCTATTGTCATGGCAAGGACTAATTGTTCCTGTAAGAAGTCTTGTTTTGTTTTTCTAGTCTGCTTAACCTTAATTTGAATTCATACTCTTAACCATCAACTTGTCTTTCAGGACAATCCACCTTATGACAAAGGTGCTTTCAGGATTGAAATAATTTTTCCAACAGAGTATCCATTCAAGCCTCCCAAAATCACATTCAAGACAAAGATATATCATCCCAACATCGATGAGAAAGGTCAGGTTTGCTTGCCTGTGATTAGTGCTGAGAACTGGAAGCCAGCTACCAAAACTGACCAAGGTGGGTACTATTGATTGGTACCTTGAGTATTACATTCTTGTTTTGTTCTGTTTTTCTTTAATCAAAAATTATTTAAGCTCCAGGTTGTATTAAAGCTACTTAAGCTATTTTACCCCAAACTTTTTTTGTTACTTAACGCGAATTGGACAAGATGATCTACTGAATTTAAGCATATTACTAAGCATAGGAAGAAAAACAATATTTACCTCACTAGCAAAGAGGTAAGAGCGCAGCGCCAAATCCCTGTCCAACTGGCAGGCATGTGGGGGACAGAAGCTTGCCCTGCGTAGCTCTGCCTCGAGGGTCAGTGTGAGGCCGGTAACAGCCCTGTTACGCTGCAGTCAGGTCTTGTTGGGGAATGCAGCCTAAACTGAGCAGTAAACACCATCTAAGGCTTAATTCCAGCATGATTTTGTTTGCACATTATACTTGTCTGATTTTAGGAGATAAAGTAGTACAGGGTTTTTCCTAGGTCAAAAAACATCAGTGGCGGTACCCACTAGGGATGGGTACGGATATTCCGGACATAAACAGTAGTAACCAGACCGAAAAGCAACGTGCTTTTTGGTGCTTTGTATCGTTTCTTTTTTTTTTCCGGAGAAGTCAAGCACTTTGGATTCTGGGCATACCATCAGCCAAGAGCGATGCCCTATATCACCAGAAAAAGGCTAACATGGTTATATTTTGGGAAAAAAAGAAGCTAAAAGTTAAGGCTGTCTATTAATTCTTAGAATTCTTTTTTTTAACGCATGCACAGAATACTACCCTGTTTATAATTCAGCCAGCAACATATCAGTTTTTCCTAACCGGCCAAGCTGTGGATAGTTATGTTATGTGTGTGTGTGTCTAAATGCAAGTGAGTAAATTATTATTGCCGTATTGACTTTGAGTTGATATGATTATGAGTTCATAAATTGTTTGTGAGAATTTTCCTTACCTTCCACTTGGGATGTCCTCTTTGCTGTATGGGCCATATTTATGTTGATTTATGCATGTTAGTTCACTGTATAGCTTCAGTATATTTCATAGTGAGTTACAGCTGTGTTAAAATGCGAATTATTCAGTTAAAGTGATGTTTTTAGACTTAAATTAGTGCTAAGTCATTAGTGGAATTAGCTGTGTCGTCTGCTAATTCCACTTTTTAAAAACAAAACCGTTACATTTAGAGTTGCATCAATACCAATACTGGTATCGGGCCAACACTGTTCTAATGTACTGATATCGGCATTAGTTAAACTAAACTGATACCATGAACCGTTACTTAAAATGTGGAACCTGTGCAGTTACTTCACACAAAAAATATTTGATCTTCAAAGTTTTAGTTTGTTGGTCTTATTTTATTTTATTTTTTTATTTTTTTTACATCAAATTCAGTATTGTTTGTAATAACAAACCGAGAATAAAATAAAATCTGTCTTCCAATTCATTTTATTTTTTGTGTGGTAGAAGTATCTGTATTGGTACTCAGATCCAAGAATCGGTCGGTATAGTATCAGTTTAAAAACTGTTATCATTGCATCCCTAGTTACAATAGATTAAAGACTGTCACATAGATGGTAAGATGCCCAAATTAAAACTTACTTTCCATGCACGCATGCCAAAACAGTGTAATATATCCTCTAATATACAATGGTTTATAAGATTATATATATAATGTTTAGTGTTTAATGTTTTTGGAAAATTAAAGGTTGAATATGGAACATGGGCACCAAAGCGACATCTAGTATTTTAAGCCATCTGGATGCCAATTTTGTTGCTGTGGCCAGCCAGCATCATGTCCAGCAGCGAATCTTACAGGGACTGTTTTGTACCAATAAGTTCAAAATACTAAACGAAAAATAATTATAATAAAAATACCGGTCAAAGGCAGAAGTAAGCTTTTGTACCTGTCCTCTCTGCATCTTATTTTGGTAGCTGAGTGGTATCCTCTACTCCTCTTGGTGATATCCTCTATAAAAGACATAATTTATACTTTAGAATTCACATAAACATCCGACAGAAAATAAAGTTAGCTAGAAAAGTCTTTATAATAGCCACTTGCCGCAGCAGTGAAAGCCAGCCTGCTGTGCTGGAAAGAGCAGGAAGAAACCCCTTCCTTTTCTACCGTTTACTCGGGTTGGAGGTTGATGAGTCATGATCAGTGCTCTCATATCTAGGAAAAACGTCATATACGCCAGTATTGCAAAGCATGTTTTGACAAGAGCTTTAGCCGTTAGCAGGCTTTCTTACCTTTTTCCACAAAAAACTTTGCCATTTCCGTGTCCGTTTTGATGCCTTGAAAGTTTTTCATTTGTGTCCATCTGTTGTGGGGTTCACCTAAACTAACTATAGTTTTAGATATTGTAAGGTTGCTCCTCTTCTGAGAAAGATGACGAAATCTATGTGGTTTAGATACAGCAGCTAAACTTAGTGATTGCTCCATTCTCTACAGTACATGCCTTGTTGCTCCAGGCAGTTGTTTACAAAAGTATTTGGCAACCCGCAATGAGGCGCCGCTGTTGGCTCGAACACGTAAATATAAACAGTGCGGTGGTAAAAAAAAGTATCTTTTTTTTATGATTTTAGGTAAAATATAACTTTTAAAGGAAAGGGTGCACTTTCATTCTGCACAACTCTAAACTCCCCGTTGAATATGACTTGTTTAAAGAGATAGCTTTTAAGAAAAATGTTCTATATTCTATGCTTCTGCTGGGGCTGTAGATATAGCTCCTCTCTTTAGGTCATCTCTCCTAACCTCTATAAAAATCAGGATATTAGAATTAAGTTTGCGAAGTATTACTTTTGTAAGCTAATAATTAAAAAAACACAAACTAAATATCCTTATGTAAAGAACTGGGCTACCGCTGGAATGGAAATGACCCCTGATTTGGCTGGAAGGGAAACCACTTTGAGGGACTGTAAGGCTAAGAAGGAAAAGTGATCTTTGCCTGTGCATTTCTTATCAATTGGAGTTCGGCCTAGACCAAACATACTCCCTTGGATGGGAATCTAGAAGGACGCTCTTTCCCCCCCACCCTACCCCCACACCTTCAACTATGAGCTGGCTCAGCTCTCCAAGGATGCAAATTACATCATAGGCAAAGATACTGTGGGATTTGCTGTGGAGTTCATGGAGTACTGACTACTGATGCACACACATGCACACACAGACTCAGACCCTTACAGATGCACACACTTTCCTTGTCATCACTGCTTTACCTGTATCCCCAATCTCTCCTGCCCACTCCAGGAAGCAGTTAGACGGTGTGCATCTGTTGCAGCACGTCACCTGTTGACTGGGGTTCCCCCCCTCCTATCCCTCCTGTTGTGTCATTGTTGATGTCTTGCATATGTGCTTAAATATTTAGGTGTGTTTTTTTTTTTCTAGTAGCTGTATTCTGACTTTGGATTAAGGAATCAAAACACAGTTGAGCGTTTTTTTTTTTTTTGTTGCCCCACCATGGACCCCTCCCTCCCTGATGTTTATCTGTTTCTGTCTGCATACATTGGAGCGCTGCTCTGGCTGCTGCAAGCCCTTCAGTGACCTGGATCTGTTTGTTGTTGTTTGTAATGATCTTGGACAGGTTGTACTGTTAACTGAAATTTCCCCTCGGGGATCAATAAAGTATCTTTGAATTGAATTAATTATATGATTATAAATGCAGACTATAGAATCACGGGGTAAACTAACCGGCAAACTAGACATTCAGTCATTAAGTTCAGTTTTGAAATAAGTAAACATCATTACGACGTGCGTTAAATTGAGAACAATCCTGTAATTAATGTAAGAGAGTGCGGGAGCCAATTTGCATAATAATGCCGTAACATAGGCGCTAACCATCTGTGATTTCGCAGGTTTTAGATTTTGACAATGGAGGGAAATGTAGGTGTTTTCTTGTAAACTTTTGACTCTGGGGAGAAGTGCAGCAGAAGAAGACACATGCCAATGGTCAAACTCTGCCTGGAGAATGTGAAGCCAAGTCGCAAAAATTGCAGTTCCTCCTTCATCCACTGGGGTCTGGCACCAAAAAGGAGCAAATTTCCATCGACTCCCATGTTAAAACACCAACTTTACAGCAAAAGTAAACATGTTTACAGCCTGGTTCAAAAAACATTTTAGCTTAGATAGTTCAGGTTTACCGTTATTACAACGGAGGGGGTTGAATTTATTTCTAACGTCTTCATTCATTTGACATTCAATCTTGAAATGATGAATAATTAGGGGAGTGTCCTTTTGATTGACAGGTCCGTTTTGTGGCTAACGGTAGCTAATAGTAGCTAATAGTAGCTTGCACCATAGTTTGCTTGTCCCCCTCTACTTGATCGGGGAAGGCTTTCACAGCCTGGCCTAATGTAAACACTACAGCCATTTCATGTTGCTGAACCCCAGTATCAGTTGCCTCTATAGGTTTTTTCCGGTTTTGGATGTTAATCGTGCACTTTCTGTCAGGTCTTAAAGAGGAATGGAGCTCCGATCTGAGCTTTTATGTCTTTCTATTAGAGATGCACCAATCCGACTTTTTCAGTCCCGATACCAATACCGATGGCTGGATTTTGTGTATCTGTCGATACCGATCCGATACTATTTGTGACAGTGTGGAGGGCCTGTTACTATGGCTCTGCTGACTGGTTAGCACACATGACACAAGCGCTTTGAGTGGTCAGTAAGACTAGAAAAGCGCTATATAAGTTCAGTCCATTTACCATTTACCATGACCTTCACCTGGGAGTCGTGGAATCGAATCCCGCCTGGGCCCTCGTTGTGTACCTGGCCACATATTGTTATATAACTGTATAACTTCTGGTGCCTTTCTTGAAGAGACTAAAGGCACCAGACTTTACAAACTAAACATAACTGTGAAAAAATAACAGAAATACAAAATTACCACAAAAATAACATTTCAAGTGAAAAATTGATCATTTTTGGTGAACTTGTTGCAGATTTCCCCCATTTTTAGTATCGGTTCATGTATCAGTATCGGTAACGGTTAAGTTTAACCTATACCGATACCAGTAAATTAGGCAGTATCGGGGCCGATAGCAGTATCGGTATCGGTGCATCCCTACTTTCTATACATGGGTTGTAGCAGGTTGACTGGTTGGGTAGCGGCAGAGCAGTTAGGTCAGCAGGACCGAGAAGCCGCTGAGTGCCGCAGTGTCCGAGAACGGGACTTGGGTAGATCAGGCCGGAAGACTACACACAGACTTGGACTCTAGACAGACTAGATGATCGCTGGTTAGATCAATACTGGCCTGAGGAACACAACTCAATGTATGTCTGGGAAAAGTGTAAAAAAGTGTGGCGAGGGGTTTTATAGCCTTAAAACATAATGATTGTAAAAAACAAAGATGACTACTTTGCAGATTTTGCCTGTTGCGGGTTATTTTAATAATAAATAAGGGATCATTGTAAAAGAAATTTAATGGGTCTGGTTTCTTGTTGACATACTGGATTTGTGTACAGAGCATCCCAGAATACTACTTTGCGCTGAAGGCAAAAAAATTCTCGCTATCTCTGCATCCAGCTGCCAGAGACCCTTCTGCGACCCAGGAACTGAGAACCAGGGAGTGGACATTTCCATCAAAGTTATGGGAAAAAATTAAAAAGTAAAATAACATGACCATTAGTGAAATTAAAGAGTGCTGTTAATTATTAGTCTTCCATTATTTGTATAGGCATTTATATTGTGTAAAAATCGCTGTGCAGGAAGCAAACATTGTCCATAGTCCCTACCTAGATTTTTAATTCCTGAATCGTTGGAAGCAATAGATGGATAGCACATTGTGTCATTAGCGCAACCTCTGGAAAAAGTCCTGCACCCTCCACCAAAACAACATATGGACATTTACTTATTTGGAAGTCTTAAACAAAACATAACAACAACAATTTTGTCTAACTCCCAGTCTGCTCACATTAAATAAACTTCCTCTCTGAGTCGTGAAATCCAATTTGTTTTGTTTTTTTCACTTGAAACAACTTTATGTGGCTCACCCACAGGTAGCTGCCTTATTGCAGGACTGTCAGCTGTAAGTTACATTTGAAGTTTCTCCACACAGAGCGGTGTTGGGGTTGCAAAAGGAGCACATTTTATTGTTCTGGAGAAGACTGCGCAACAGTAAAACGTGCTCAACAACTCGCAACAATTAAAGATGCAATTTTCACCACTTTAATACTCTGCAGTGCATATATTAATCAAATGTGAAACCGATGAATACTTATATAATAATACTATATAGATATTTAATAATTGTCCCCAGCAATCCTCAAACCACATCAAAGTTTATAAATATTGTCCCCGGCATTTTAAAAACAAACTGTGCATTGTAGTGACCTGGCCCATTTGGGTCTTGTTATATCGATATGCTTTCCCCACTCGAGATCTTTCTGGATCTAAAGCGACCCTAGTGGAAAAACAGGACAAAAGTCTCTGCAGCCTAAAGCCTAGTTTATGCTTCTCCGACCGCAAATTTGTACTCAGACGGAGACGTTTTCTGTTTATAGTACTCCGCTCTTCCACTCCACTCTGGATTTTTTTCAGCGTTGCTCGACCAGGACAGCAGGGAGGGCTAAGTTTTCATGGCGTCTCTGCCTACACAGCGCCGTTTCAGTTTTTTTTTCTAGGCTTGTAAATGTATTTCTTCCTCAAGGAGCAATGGATGACAGAACATTTTGATTAAGCTACAAAGCTTTTAACTAGAAATGCAGCTCATAAAATACTCTAGAAACCCATGGAAACAAACACAGCACCCTTTTTTTTCCCTACACCTTTGTCTAAAATCGCCAAAAGAACAGATAAGATTAATTATCATTTCAATATAAAGCGTGTAGTGGCCAAACGCTGGATTAACTACTGATTACAGCGACAATAGAGCCCCGTTCTGGTGAAGCGATCTCTGGCTGTTGCTGATCTGACAAATCAGATGCATACGCTATCCGGTGACGGAGATGGATAGTTAAAAATTGGGCCTCTACTCCATGCGTGCTTGAGTCGATGACGGAGAGCTCTTGTGTTGACGGATAATGCCGTTGCGTGTACCCGTCTCCGTCAAAACTGAGAAGCATAAACTTAATCTCTCTCTCTCTCTCTAGCTCTCTCTTTCTATCTCTCCCCCCGACTCTGGGTCCTGGGTACCCCAGTCCAACTCCCCAGTCCGTACGCTCCAACATACGAGCCGTTTACCGGGAGCAACAGGCACAGCAGACGTAGTGGCCCCGATGACCGATCGTGTTTGTGACTTGAAAATACGTTTGTGCTTGTTCATTACAGATCATGATTTACAATCGCGCAACCACTCATAGATCTGTGCAAAAAAGTAGCGGTTGATAAAAACGCTTTAACAAAACTGTCTGTTTCCAATCATCATGGAAGATGAACACACATGGCATAGCACCAGAGTTCAAGAAACGTCTGTCCGATAAGCTCAAAGTATGTTTTCTCTGAATGTTGACTTCTTTGAGCGCTTTGTTTTACTTCCTCTGCAAATATGTTAAAGAAGAGAGGAGGCAAGACCCAATGTAATGTATTTGCTCTAACCTAATTTGACATTGTTTTGAAGAAAATTGATAGAAAAAGTTGCAAAATATGTTTTTTTATAAATTGCCTTTTACTGAATTAAATGGTTGCCAAACGAATCATATTAATTTGCTTGACTGAGTTTCACGTTTTCACGTATTACTTTATAAGTTTTACTTTCTAAAAATCACTTTAAAATTGTAGGTCATCTTGTACATTGCCAAGCACAGTGCCAAAAATTTGTTGGCCAAATTGCCTATAATGTGTATGCATTGGATCCACTGCACCCCCGTTCCTTGGAAAAAAGTTCAAGCTTTGGAGTTTTTTTTTACTTTTAAGCCCTGATGATGTAATTTAGACGAGTGGACAATAAAAACCAAATAAACAAGTTCAACAAAAATGGAAGCATTCAGCCTTCCTGTCTAAAGCTAGACTTCTCAATTGTGGAAAACTGTGAAGAAAGAAATGGCCAGTAGTATAATATATGTCTTTAAATTAACAGTAAAGAACAACATAAATCACATGTTATGGTCTGCATTGCTATATTAGAATTTCCCACATCAAGTTTGCCATATTTTTTTTCCTTTTTGGACTCTGTTTAATTAAAAAGTTCTTGTGTTGTTTTTGTAATGGTAATTTTTCATTCTGTTCCTAAAATTGATATGCCTAAGGAAGATCAATAATTTTGCTAACAGGACAGCTATAGGGAATTATGCTTTGTGAATCGCTTAATTTTACAAAATAAAATTCTTAACATGGGCCTTTCTTTAGTAAAAGCCAACCACAGAGTCGCAACTGTTTTTTTCTTCTAATTATTCTATGATCCATAGATTTCTGTTAGTCTTAGAAATGTAGCTAATCATAATATATCTTCTGGTTTAGCACTGTGCAGGTTTCTGTGCATGCATTTGCAGAACGGCCAGGTTAGGAGAGGTGAGGGGCCATGTGTCCACGGTAGTGACTGACTACTACACCATGGACATAAATACCTTAATCAGGTGTTAACACACGCCTTAGTTTTGTTATTGATGACTTGCCATAACTGGCTGTAACCTGACACCGAGTCAATCAGCAGCAGCGCTGATCAGAGGAGAGAACAGCCGCCCTTGTTCTGTATAATTGAGAGGAGTGAGTGGCTCACCATGCACCTGTCACTGATGAGTGAAACAAGAGACTTAAAACATTCAGGGCTTGACTGAAAACATTAGGGGCTAAAGCTCCGGCAAAATCGGCTGGCGATGCCACTGATGTCAACCTAACTTCATATGACATTGTTCCCAGAGTGATTGGTTCGGGACTGTTCTACTTAATTTGGATTGGCTATTCCTATGTCTATTTAAAAGAGAAAAAAAAGGAGCGAAAAAGATTAGCTCTATCGCAATGGTCTTAAATTTCTGTCAAGAAAAAGTTATTTTGCAATATATATTTTTATCATTTTATCGCCCAGCCCTAGCCAACCCTTAGTTGTGATTATTTTTTTATTTTTTTTTTCAAATTTTATTTTTCATCAGTTGTTTTGGTGGTTCCAAAAAATCTCCACTTAGCATTTTGTCTTTAGCATTCGCCTGTACAGTAACAATTAAATCTCTACTAAACATCCAAACCTCTATATATAGTACAGAGGTGCATGATTGTTCCTTCCACCATTTTACAATAGACAAGCGTTCACATGTGTTTTGATCCTTAGTCAAGAGTCAAAAAACAGGTAATAGAAAAAAACCACACCTAAACATTTAAGCACATATTCAGACATTAACATTGACGCATACGGAGGGATGGGCGGGTATGAGCTCCAGTCCACAGGTTAACGCAGTGCAGGAGAGAGCCTTAGGATACAGCGAGACGGTGTGTGTGTGTTATTGTGTGTGTCTGAATCCATGTCAGTGTGTGCGTCAGTAGATGCCGGTGTACGTGGGGGAGGATCCTTTGTTTACATTCCTTTCACGGGCCTTTGATTGTGGACCAAGTCGAAAGTCTTCATGGGAGCCAAAACAATAATTATTTGGATAACAGGGAGAGCAAATTTCCTCTCTACCCCTTCAGTTCTTTTATAGTCTAATTCAACCAAATTAAATTCCAGATTACTCTATTAATTTCCAGTTGCACCAATCCACACTGACAGTTTCTCCAAGTCCGATGACAATTCGCGAGTGAGTCCCAAGCGCCAGCTAGATCGCCTCTTGCAGCGTCTAGCCTGGGCTCAAGCTCACCAAGCATGAGGTTCTGAGTTCCGTCAGCACGAATTTGCGCTTCACACGGCTCCTTCAGCATTCCAATCGCTTCCAGAACTCTCTCCAATTTCAGTATTTGTTGCTCCATTTTGCCGCAGATCCAGTACATGCCCATTCCAATCAGCAGGAACCCGATCCACATAAATTCAAATAGCCAGATATCCATAACCCGGTTGCCCTTTTCCGGTGCTTCGTAGAGTTGAGTAGATTTTATCAATAGCATTCAGACACCAGCTGACCTTTTCCATCTTTCCCTTATTCGGTTTTGGTTCGGAGAAAAATGTAAAAAAAGACACTCCAGATAGAGGCACAGGACATAGAGCAGTGGGGAGGAGGGAGAGAAAAAGCGTGCGTCCTCGCCGAGAGCCACAGACATTTAGACATGGGAGTCCGACTCCCTCCTTGTTCTTTGCTAATTGAAAACTCTGATATTTAATTCTTGGTCTTTGCCCATCCCAAATGTATCTCGATATAAGTTTATCCCATTCCTGAAACTGTTGGTCAGGCACACACCTATTGGAAGGGACTGGAAGAGATATAACAACCTCGGCAGAATGATAATTTCTACTGATTTAATACGTGACCCAAAATTAAGAAAAGTATTGAATCCCATCTCCTTACGTCTTCTCTAACTATTTCATTCAGGGGCAGAAAATTGATTGAGAACAGTTTCGACAGGTCCACCGATATGTTAACTCCCAGATATCTCATGGATTCGGCTTCCCATTTCAAGTTATACCTCCTCTTCATGTTTTCTGAGGGGTTGTAATTAGGGCTGCACGATTATGTCAAAAAAAAATAATCACGATTATTTTGATCAATATTGTAATCACGATTATTAATCACGATCATTCATCCAGTCCTGTAAAATATCTATTTTTATTGCACCAATTATAAACTTTTAAAAATAAAATAAAAAATTGTGAAAAATAAAACTTTAGATTAGAATAAATGATTAATAATGCAAAAAAAACTAACAAAAACAAACTCCTAATATATATATATATATATATATATATATATATATGTATGTATATATATGTATGTATATATATGTATGTATATATATGTATGTATGTATATATATGTATGTATGTATATATATGTATGTATATATATGTATGTATGTATGTATGTATGTATGTATATATATGTATGTATATATATGTATGTATATATATGTATGTATGTATATATATATATGTATGTCGGTATAAATAAATATATATTTAAAAGTACAAGCTAAATATGTTATTGCTGAGTGCAATCTCAAAGTGCAATTTATGGGAAACAATTACAGCTTATACAGAAAAGGCCTTTGACATTCCCTGGATCCATATCCTTAGTATTTACTATATGCTACGTAGCAACTATTACTCACCTGTTAATGTAATACTGCATAGCAAACGATCGCGTAATAGGCATGAAATCAGACATACTGCTCCACCATTTTGCATGTCCTTTGACCCATATGACTTCTGTTGACCCAGATGTTTACGTTATGTTCGCCTGTGGTCCCGCCATCCTCTAGCCGTTATTTTGTCTGGTATGACTTAACAACTTAAATGTTTAATCAGTCAAAAAACAATTACAGTAATCAGTAACATCGCTACATGTACATTTATGTGCCTAAACTGTGGCAGTGTCAATGCTTGACAGTTCGTCTTTAGCCATTTTTAGCTAGGTCCTTCTTCTGCTATGATTTCAGGGCGTCTGCTGCATTGTGGGATAGCGTAGCATCCACCGGCTGCTTACTGTGGCGGTAGTACACTCTCGGGAACTTTCTGCTTACTAGTGAGATCCATAATGGAGCTTTGGATCTACTACATTGCTCAAATACTCCTTTTCACCTGCTACGCAGCAAGCATAGTGCAGCCATTATGAGTGCTGAGTGCGTGGTTTTTATTTGGTCAGCTTAATTAAGCTTTAGCCATGCATTTGCCCCCTGGTGGTTGACAGACTATTGGTTGAGGCAGTGTATGATGAAGAGGCACGCAGTGAAGCTCGCATTTTGAATGTAAATATCGTTCACGATCAGGTTCATTTAATTGTGGCTGTGATCACGATGAAAATCCGATTAATTGTGCAGCCGTAGTTGTAATTGAAAGTTAAAATTTGTGTTTTTGTGACATTTAACTTATATCCTGAAAAAGATCCATATTGTTCAAATAGTGAAAAAAGTTTTACGAGAGATTTTTCTGGGCTAGATAGTTGTAGCAATATATCATCTGCAAATAAGGAAATTTTTTTGTCCCCTTCATTTCATACATATTCCTTCAATATCTTTATTTTGGTTAAACCACTGACTAAGGGGCTCTATAAAAATCGCAAATAATAGTGGGCTATTCGGACATCCCTGCCTTGTTCCTTGTTGCAGTTTAAATGGGTTTGAGATTCCTCCATTAATTTTAATTCTTGCCCTCGGTTTATCATAAAGTGCCTGTATTGTCCTTATAAATGAATTGTAAAATCCAAATTCCTCCATTACTCTAAACAGAAAAGACTAATCGAATGCCTTTTCTGCATCTAACCCGACTAGTGCTGCTGATAACTTCCTGTCTGTTATATGGCTTATTACGTGCAGGGTCTGTCTAATATTATCATGAGTTTGTCTCTGATGTATAAAACCCGTTTGATCCAGGCTGATGATTTGGGGTAATAGTCCCTCTATTCGTTTGGCTAATATATGTATAAAAACTTTATAATCCTGATTCAAAACACTAACCGGTCTATAACTACCACATTCAGATTTATCCTTCCCCTCCTTTGGAATCAGTGAAATTACTGCTTCCTTCCAGGAGGGTGGTATTGTATTATTCTTAAGGACCCATGTGAGAAAGCCCTAGAGATGAAAAGCCCAACAGCACCATCTGCTGGTCAAATGAGTAACATGTCAGCAGAATTAGTCTGGACATGTTCAGCCACACTGACGAGAGGCAAACTTGGCAGCAAGCAGGCTGTGTGAAGCTTTGTGGACTTTTGCTGTGTTCCTATTATTACTATGTGTGCGTTCCTGAGGAAATGTAAGTGCTTTCCACCTATCAGTTATGGATAATTTGATCATTCTTCCAGTTGTTAAGGAGAAATAATTTAAGTTTGATTCATCCAAACAACCTGTTTCATGATTAGTTAGCTTCACTTTAACTTAGATGGTACTGCAGTTAATTTGACTATTATGCTGACTTAATTATAAGTAAGTATCAAGTGAATGCTGATATTGCAACTCCGTGTATTGTGTAATTTTGTCCATTATTTGATATGGTTTACAACTGATTGTGAGCATGCTTTGCTTCTATTAATGTTAAAGGTAGGAATTGTAGCCTATCATTTTCTAATAATATTGCATCCATACTGTTGTATAATGTTTAGGTATCAGTTTTCACAATTACTGATTAACCTTGAAATCCTATGCAAATAATATTTTATGCAAGTTTGTAATACTATTTTTTATTGTCTTTCTTTCAGACCACACACACACACACACACACGCACATACAACCAATGTTGTACAAAGACTGTAAAGCCCTATAATCTTTATTAAAGAAGAAAACCAGATCTCTCTTTTCGAGTCCTTTGATTCTCTAAACGGAATCATAGTTCATGATCTACCGCCTCAACCAGCAATCCTGTTTCATGAGGTTCGCCCTCTGACATTGGTCCTTCGAGCCGGATTGAGTGCAACTTAAGAACAAGATCATGGACCATGCAGCATCAGGACCTGCAGAGCATCAGAGCCGTCCACAGAGAGAACATCGTTTACCTGCTTACTTGGAGGACTACCAAGTTGGATTCCAGCCATCTGTGCTCCCCGCTCCCCCTGCCACTGTTTCCCGCTCTTGCAGCAAACGTAGTAGCAACCCGAGCGCGTTATCCACTAGGAGTTCATACGACCATAGCAGATCCAGCAGGCGTACCTGTTACTCTGTTGGTACATATCCCTCTCAGGATCTCTCAGCTGCACAAGCTGCCATTTTGGAAGAGAGAATAAAGCAGTTGGAGCTTGAAGATATACGGCGAATGATTGAGCATGAGACTCAAGCTGATTTGGAGTGTAAACTGCTGGATGAGCAAGCCAAAGAAGCGCAGCGAGTCCAAGATGAAGCACTTAAGGCCAGAGAAACACTCACTAGGCGACTTCAAAGACAGCAGCGGCTTAAGAAGGCTGAACAAGATCTTGAGATTGCTAAACTTCGTTCTTCAATGCTATCCAGTAACGGGACACGTGCACCTTCACCTGCACATTCTGGCAGATCAGACCCTTTTTTGGATTTACCACAGCAGGGGCAAACAACACAGGCTGACGGGCTCCCATCTACTTCCCAGCCTTCTCTGCTAGCCCAGAGCCTTCCAACACCGGCCATTGCTGTGCACCCACCTAGTCCTCCCTCGCAAGTCATTCCGGTCTCTAGAGCGCCTCCTCCTGGACCGCAGCCAGTAATGCAGCAAAGGAGTATCCCAGCGGTACCTGCACTCCCGGTAGCCCGAGCGGCACACCCTCAGAATCCGTTACTCATGGCACCCAGGCCTGGTGGGCAACAACTTGGCCCAGCATTAGCAACCCCTCCTGTCATGAAACATGAGCCACACCCTTCGGCGAATGTCATTACTTCAACTCAAACGGCACCTCACGTGTTATCATCCTTTGAGTCACAACTGCCAAGTAGGCCTACGCCTGCAATAAGTTCCTATTTTGGCCAACCTCCTCCCAATTCATTACAGTTTCAGTTTCCATCAGTACAACAACCCGTTTACAGCTATAGGCATCCAGCTTGGGAGCCCCTCAACACTGCTCAGCGTGCCAGCCAAGGAGCGCCTCCTCTCAACACCACTCACCGTGGGCAAAGGGTTGCTCTAGATCTCTCTGCTTCCCATCCTGGCTACACGCCACAACCCGGAGTGGAGTTGCAGCTTGCAGCTGCTCTAGGAATCCCTCGACCTTCCCTTCCAGTGTTTGAGAGTGGTCGGGAAAGTGACTTCGCTCTGCTCAAACTTGCACTGGATAATGTCCTGGGGAGCAACCTTCACCTCAGTGAACAATATAAATATCAAGTGTTGATCGGTCACCTTAAGCTCCCAAGCGCCCTACAGCTTGCTAAGGCCTACATGCATGACCCTGCCCCATATACAAGTGCTTTGCAGGCCCTTCAAGATAAGTATGGACAGCCACGACAGCTGATACAGAGTGAGTTAGGCGCCATACTTAATGCACCTGCTCTCAAGATGGGTGATGCAAATGCCTTTGACTCGTTTGCCCTGTCTGTCCAGTCCTTGGTAGGAATGTTAAGGACTCTTGAAGGACAAAATGGATACGAGCTCCACTGTGGCTCCCACGTAGATTGGCTACTCAGTAAGATGCCTCCTACCTACCGCGATGGATTCGTTGAGCATTGCCTTCAATCTGGGATTTTGCAGACTGGCACAGACAGAACATATACCCTTCAGGACTTGGCTATCTGGCTCCAAACGAAGTCTCAAGCAAAGCGCATTTCCAGCCGAGCAGCAGCCCTATATCAGTTCGATACCCCCCGGCCAATTAGGACGGATCAGCGTACTACACAACCCAAAGGGACGCCAACGACTATGTGCTTTAATGTGGCTGAGAAGGTGACCATGGGAGAGACAACTGGGGCAAAGCCTACACAGGGAAAGCCCAGACCCAAGCCCAAACCTTTCTGTCCATATTGTGACACTCACGACCATTACCTTAATTCCTGTGATGGCTTCAAGGTGCTGACCGCCGACCAAGTTTTAAAGTGGTTGAAGGATGGTAGAAGGTGTAGAAAATGTGGACGCAATCACACTGAAGAGCAGTGCACGCTTAAGCGCCCTTGTAAAACATGTAAGGAAACCCACCTCACTGTCTTACATGAGTCAGTCCAGGAAACCAATCGGAAGGTGTACACTGTCAGTTTACCGTCCACAAAGGTGTATCTGGACCGGCCAAACCGATCTCAAAGGGTCATGTTGAAGGTGGTCAAGGTCCTCCTCCATAACGGTAACCAGAAGATGGAAACCTATGCAGTGCTTGATGATGGGTCAGAGAGGAGCATTGTCCTTCCTCAAGTGGTGCGACAGCTTAACCTCGTCTGTCATCCAGAGACCCTACCTCTTCAAACTGTGCACCAAAGCGTTGAGAAACTCAGTGGCGCATCCGTCTCCCTGGAGATATCATCACCCCTCTGGCCATCCGAGAAGCATCTGATACCACACGCCTTCACTGCAGAAGGATTGGCTCTTGCTGAACACACTTACCCAGTTTCTGTGCTGCAGCAGAAATACAAGCACCTCAGACAGCTTCCTTTACCTGCAGTAAACCGTGCCCAACCTCTACTCCTAATTGGGTCTGACATGCCTCACCTGATCACACCAGTCCAACCAGTCCATGCAGGACCCTCAGGTGGACCTGTTGCCATCTGCACTCCACTGGGCTGGACGCTTCAAGGGCCAGTTGACACTGTCCATCTCTCGCCTGGAGTCCAACGGTGCCTGCATATCGCCACAACTTCAGCTTCCAGCGAGCTTCTCAGGAATGTGGAGCGTCTCTGGCAGATGGATACCTTGCCCTATAGTGAGAAGGCTGCCACTCGCTCGAAAGAAGACCAACAAGCCCTCACTCTGCTTCAGACAGCTACCACCAGAGTAACAGTAGATGGTATCATGCGCTACGCCACACCTCTTCTTCGGCGTACCACAGACACCACTCTTCATGCACCTGCAGAAGCAGTACTTTCCAGGCTTCGCAGCACAGAACGGAAGCTCGCTAAGAACCCTGCACAAGCAAAGTCTTATTGTGCTGAGATACGGAAGTTGGAAGAAGCAGGCTATGTATCAAAGGTCTTACCAGGGGAAAGTGCCCAGTCGCCGGAGTCATGGTTTATACCACACCACATGGTTCACCACAATAGAAAGGACAGAGTGGTTTTCGATTGTTCTTTCCAATTCAGAGGGCGGTCACTCAATGAGCTCCTGTTGCCTGGACCACTCTTAGGGCCTTCCTTGCTTGGTGTCTTGCTGAGGTTCCGCCAGCATTCGGTTGCGGTAAGCGGGGACATAAAGGCCATGTTCCATCAGATCCGCCTGCAGCCTACTGACCAGTGCTGAGGTTCATCTGGAGAGACATGCAAAGGGAGAAGGAACCAACCATTTATGAATGGCAGGTATTGCCATTCGGCACCACATGCAGCCCATGTTGTGCTGTATATGCCCTCCAGCGCCATGTTCGTGACAACTGTGGTGATAAGTCCCACCTAGTCGAGGTTGTGGAGCATTCCTTCTATGTGGACAATTGTTTACATAGTACTCGCACTGCTGCAGAAGCCAAAGCTCTTATCGACGATCTACGCCAGCTACTTAGGGAAGGAGGATTTGAACTCAGGCAGTGGGCGTGTAATGTGCCAGCAGTGATTGAACATCTCCCCCCAGAAGCCAAATCGGAATGCTGTGAGCTTTGGCTGTCTAAGGGCAGTAACAACCCACAAGAGTCAACCTTGGGCCTCCAGTGGAACTGTCTCCTTGACTCTCTAGGTTTTAAGGTCCGTCCAGCAGACCACCTTGAGCCAACCTTGAGGAATATTTATAGAGCCCTAGCGAGCCAGTATGATCCACTGGGCTTTATCATTCCATTCACCACAAGGGCTAAAGTCCTCATCCGAGACATCTGGAAGCATGATATTGGATGGGATGACCTGATTGAACCCCAGTATCTGAGAGAACAGTGGATAGCTTGGGTGAATGAGTCACCAGATCTCATTCACCTTAAGTTCTCCAGGACCTACGCACCACCGTCTGCGGACAAGCCTACCACACCCAGGGAACTACACGTCTTCTGTGATGCATCGGAACGAGCGTATGGTTCAGTAGCCTACCTACGCACAGTCTGTGATCACGGTCGTGTCTATATATCCTTCGTGGTGGCTAGATCAAGGGTGGCACCGAAGAAACGCCTAAGTATGCCACGTTTGGAACTTGCTGCAGCACTCACCGGCGCCCAGCTTGTCAAGCTTGTCCAGACAGAGCTGACCTTACCTATCCAACAGACTTTCCTCTGGTCAGACTCCACAACTGTGCTCCAGTGGCTTAAATCAGAGTCATGTCGTTATAAGGTCTTTGTCGGTACACGTATAGCAGAGATTCAAACTCTTACTGAGGTAACCAGCTGGAGATATGTGGACTCCATGAGAAATCCGGCAGATGACATAACGCGAGGTCTGAAGCTGTCAGATTTGGCACGTCCGCACCGATGGATCTGTGGGCCAGATTTCCTGCAGCAGCCTCCTGATCAGTGGCCGACTATGCCTACAGTGGCAGAAACTGAACCAGACTCCATTG
The DNA here is from genome assembly GCA_028564705.1 of Apricaphanius iberus. Taxonomy (NCBI): domain Eukaryota; kingdom Metazoa; phylum Chordata; class Actinopteri; order Cyprinodontiformes; family Aphaniidae; genus Apricaphanius; species Apricaphanius iberus. The sequence goes on from JAPXFQ010000321.1 coordinate 298,805, forward strand.
AACTCAGGAAGTCTACTCTCATTTGTACTACATCAGAGGTTCAGAAAACAGACTTACCTGATCTGACTCGGTTCCGCACGTGGGGAGACTTAGTCCAGGCTACTGTCACTTCCCTTCATGGGGCGGCCGCCTCCAACGATGCAACCACTTATATCTCAGCAGAGAAGTTACTCTTGGCTAAGGCCCAGCACGACTCTTTCCCTGGCGAGTTTAAGGCTCTCAAGGCTGGTCGACCCATTTCAGCTGACAGTAATCTGGTGACGCTCTCACCTGAATATGATGCAGCCACAGGATTGCTTCGCGTTGGAGGGAGATTACGGCGCGCTGAGAATTTAGAGGCAGATGCTATCCATCCGATCATTCTGGACCCGGCGCACCAGATTACCAAACTGTTAATCCAGGACTTCGATCGCAAGCTTCTCCATCCTGGACCTGAACGGGTTTTAGCTGAGATGCGACGCCAGTACTGGGTTCTGCGTGGTCGGGAAGCAATACGCAGGCATCAGCACAGCTGTAGGGACTGTCAACTCTGGCGTGCAAAGCCAGATGTTCCCAAAATGGCAGATTTACCATCCTCCAGGCTGCGCATCTACAAGCCACCATTCTACTCCACGGGAGTGGACTGCTTTGGCCCATTTACTGTGAAAATTGGCCGCAGAACTGAAAAGAGATGGGGGATCGTGTATAAATGCCTAACTACCAGGTGCGTCCACCTCGACCTTCTGGAAAGCCTGGACACAGATGCCTTTCTTCTGTCCCTGCGCCGATTCATTGCCAGGCGTGGCACAACGTTTGAACTCCTTTGTGATAACGGTACCAACTTTGTAGGAGGAGAACGGGAGTTAAGAGAGGCATTTAACGCTATGGCATCGGAACTGCAAGATCAGCTGGCAAGACAAAAAAAATCTCATTCCAGTTTAATCCACCAAGTGCTCCACATTTTGGCGGGGCCTGGGAGCGGGAGGTTAAATCTGTTAAAACAGCACTCAGAGTCATACTTAAAGAGCAGTCCGTGCCAGATACGGTTCTGTACACTGTTCTGGTTGAAGTTGAAGGGATTTTGAATGCTAAACCACTCGGATATGTCTCAGCTGACGCTGCTGACCCTGACCCCATTACGCCACACGTTCTACTAATGGGACGTTATGATTCCTCACTGCCACAGGCTCTGTATGACTCCAGCAGTATTTTGGGAACGCGACGATGGAGGCATAGCCAGGTGTTAGCCGACAACTTTTGGTCGACCTTCATCCGACGATATCTACCAAGCCTGCAAGGGAGATCTAAATGGCGGATCGATGGGGATAAGCTTTCTGTAGGGCAAGTGGTTCTAATAGTTGATCCACAATTTCCACGAGCTCTCTGGCCAGTGGGAAAAGTGATCAAGATCCACCCTGGAGCAGACGGAAGAATCAGAACAGCTACTGTTAAGGTTAAGGACAAGATCTACGTCCGGCCCATCACCAGGCTCATCCGGCTGCAAAAGATCAGCGACTCCGAGGATAATAACAGCTAATTGACTTTCTCTGCGGGTTCAAATGTCCTCAGAACGGACAGTTGGGGGCGGCTGTGTGAGAAAGCCCTAGAGATGAACAGCCCAACAGCACCATCTGCTGGTCAAATAAGTAACATGTCAGCAGAATTAGTCTGGACATGTTCAGCCACACTGACGAGAGGCAAACTTGGCAGCAAGCAGGCTGTGTGAAGCTTTGTGGACTTTTGCTGTGTTCCTATTATTACTATGTGTGCGTTCCTGAGGAAATGTAAGTGCTTTCCACCTATCAGTTATGGATCATTTGATCATTCTTCCAGTTGTTAAGGAGAAATAATTTAAGTTTGATTCATCCAAACAACCTGTTTCATGATTAGTTAGCTTCACTTTAACTTAGATGGTACTGCAGTTAATTTGACTATTATGCTGACTTAATTATAAGTAAGTATCAAGTTGGAATGCTGATATTGCAACTCCGTGTATTGTATAATTTTGTCCATTCTTTGATATGGTTTACAACTGATTGTGAGCATGCTTTGCTTCTATTAATTTTAAAGGTAGGAATTGTAGCCTATCATTTTCTAATAATATTGCATCCATACTGTTGTATAATGTTTAGGTATCAGTTTTCACAATTACTGATTAACCTTGAAATCCTATGCAAATAATATTTTATGCAAGTTTGTAATACTATTTTTTATTGTCTTTCTTTCAGACCACACACACACACACACACACACACACACACACGCACATACAACCAATGTTGTACAAAGACTGTAAAGCCCTATAATCTTTATTAAAGAAGAAAACCAGATCTCTCTTTTCGAGTCCTTTGATTCTCTAACCGGAATCATAGTTCATGATCTACCGCCTCAACCAGCAATCCTGTTTCATGAGGTTCGCCCTCTGACAACCCAATTAAAAGTTGACTGCAACATAGCAATCAATGAGACCCCCATCACCTTGTACCACTCTGACAGAAACCCGTCTGGTCTGGGAGCCTTTCCTGATTTAAGATGAGATATGACTGCAGTAATTTCTTTCTCAGTTACTTTTTCTGCCAGTTGGTTACTCCACTCGATGGACATTTTAGGGAGTTGAACAAGTTTATGGTGTACTACATTGGATATCAGGTTTTTAATTTTATGAATTGAGTTCTCAGCCTGCTGCTTTTTCATCCTATAAGCTAACCATTTACTGGCTTTCCCACCCCCTTCATAATATTTCTGTTTTGTAAATATTAACTTCTTTTGAATAGCTCTTGTATAAATCTCATTTATGTCGTTCTTTTTCTTCTTCAGAGCCTTTTTGATTTTCTCATCCTTTGTGTCCCTTTGTTCTTGTTCTAGCTTTTTAAGATCTGGTTGCAGATAATCCAATTCCTTTTGCTTAACTTTAAGTAAGAACTATAGCCAATTATCTTACCTCTTAGTACTGCTTTACATGTGTCCCACAATATTGGAGGAGAAACCTCACCGTAATCATTTTTTTCCATATATTCCATAATATCCTTCGTTATTTGTTCCTTCATATGATTCAATATATTAATGTTTAATCTCCAAAGGGTGTTTCTCTGGTATTGTTCCAACCTCAGTTTTAAATACACTGGGGTATGATCCGACAGGACCATGGTCCTTAAGCTGCAGTCATCCACCCTATGAAAATCCTTCTGAAAAAAAAAAAAAATCGATCCTCGAATATACTGAATGCGGATTAGAGAAATATGTATAGTCACTTCTTGAAGGATGCAACTCTCGCCATACATCTATTAACCCAATATCTTCCATTGCCACGTTGAACCTTTTGTTTAGTTGACTGGGCTGGCCCCCCTGTAATTTTGAAGAATCACGTTTAGGATTTAATCTAATATTGAGTTCCCCCCCACAAATTAAAACACCTTGATATTCTGCTATAATCAGATTGACTATTTGTCTAAAAAAAAACACCAGTCTGAATTCGGGGGAGCATAAATGTTGAACAGAGTTATCAAAGATCCATTTAAATTAATCTCCCTTCTTTATCTTTCTTTTGAAACGTGAGCTCAAAATTATTCTTACTAGGAATTAATATTGCTACTCTCCTCCTACGCCCTGCTGCGTATGATGATGAGAATTGATACTTGAAGCCTAATCTTTTCAATTTAGTTTTTCATATGATACCACACATACATTGTGAGAGTGATTGTGGAGTTCAAAACAAAAATTCCATTGGTTTTTCCTATTTATTAATTTTTTTTAAGGACAACTGCATCTGAATTTGTCCTTTATTTACAATGAAAACTGTAGTTTTTTGATAATATTTAGGAATGGTGATTGATCCACAGCTACGCTGTGATTATTTAGATAAAATAATTTTTAAAAATTTGTAGTAAAAAAAATACTATTTTAAATGTTTTTGTGGACACAAGGCCTTTTTATTAGCAGTGGATAGTTCAGAAAGGGGGAGAGAAGTGCAGGAGAGACATTTGGCAAATGTTCACAGCCTGGAGTGGACATTGAGGGCTAAGGCCTCTGAACATGGGGCGCCAGTCTTAACCACTACACCACGTGACGCCCTGATTAGATCAAATTTTTTTATTATAATTTGGCAACCCTTACTAAGAATAATAAAAATAAAAGGGGTATTTGGACGAATTTTGTGTCTTCCATTCTTTAATACTTTTGAAACTTTAAGAACTTTGAAAACGTGTAAGAGTTGTTAGTTAGCCAAGCAGAGGACTGAAAATTGCATGTCATTAATGTTAATGAGCAAGCCCCTGAATCATGCAGATTCTCCTCGCCCACTGCCGTGCTGAACTGGAATACACTAAAAGTAGTGAGGGGACCCTTTTTTTCTCAATTAAACAGACACACAATGCATTCTCTCATACAAGAAAAACTTGGAAAAAATAATAAAAACACCAATAAATGAGACCTTTTAATATTTTGGATCAGAAGATCAGTATCTATTGTAACTGAAAATCGTAATTTTTTATTAATGTAGTGAAATTTTCTGTATTGAAAGTGAAACAAAAAGTGAAAGTGAAGACATTTTTCCGTGAAACTCAAAATAGATGCATTAAAATAATCAAGTTTTCAAAGTTTCATCTTTTTTCAATGCCAATCTTTTTCTTCAATGCCAATCTTTTTTTCAGTGCAGCTGTTTTTCAGCTTCATTCAGTTGATACTCCTTTCACGTCATGCACGATTGGCGTGCACAACGTGAAAGACATGCTTTTAGCTGTGAGTTAGTTGGTCCGTTTTACTACTTATTCTCTAACTAAGCAAATAAAGGTCACCTATAGTTCTTTTGTATTTCTTTAATTCTGAAATTTTCACATAATACAACAAAGTCCAGTGCTATAAGTTTCTTTTTTGTTAATTTGGATATAATTTATAAATAAACTGCAATTTGCTTCGTTTCTTTTGGTTTAAATACACAAAAAGATGTTTCAAAAGCCAGATTCTCATGGTGGCCAAGTGGTTTCAGAAGTTGCCCAAGAAGTTCCTCTCTTCCTATTTCCACCCCTTTAATTTCTTCCTCCTGCCTGATCATTTTGGCTGGTTGTTCGCTAAATAACACAATAGACTTTGAGAGGGAGGGGCAGCATCCCTGTCGTGTCCCCCTTTCTAGAGTAAAGGTTTTTTTCAAACTGCCATTAATTCTAGTCCTTGCCGTAGGTTCCTGATAAAACGACTTAATGCAATTCAAAGATTCCTCATTAAATCCGAATTTTTCCAATACCTTATAAAGAAATACCCAATTTACACTGTCGAAAGCCTTTTCGGGATTTATGCTTACTAGAACTGCACTTTCCCCCTTGCTCTTTATATTTTCTATAACATGTAAAATTCCTTCTTATGTTGTCTTGTGTTTGTCTTTAACAAAAACCAGTCTGGTCTTCATCACTCAAATCCTGCCTAAATGTTTCTATTCTTTCAGCTATAATTGAGGTATTAAGTTTATAATCTACATTCAAAAGGGATATGGGTCCGTAGTTGGCAGCAATATTCCTTGTCTTTACCTTCCTTCAGAATAATAGAAATAATGGCTTCCTTCCATGAGGGAGGGATCTTGCCTGATCTTAGACTGTTGTAAAACGAGTTCTGGAGTAGTGGGATTTACTCTTCCTTGAACGTTTATAAAAAGAAGCTCCCATTCCATCAGCTCCTGTTGACTTTCCTGATTTAATTGCTTCTGCAATCTCTTTTATTGTAATCTCTGCAGTCAATATTGCATTCGGTTTTGAACCTATTGTTGGCAAATCCAAGTTGTCTATAATCTCTGTCAGATGTTCTTCACCTACAGAAGTAGGTTGTGAATATAAATTATAGTAATATTTTTCGAATTGTTTCAATTTATTTGGGTTCATATAGAATTACATTGGTCCCAGGGTCCCTTATTTTCCGTATATTAGTCATTGCTTGTTGTTTCCTTATGCGTCTAGCCATGACTTTAGAGGCTCTGGATCCCCCATCATAATAGGTCTGTTTCATAAACCTTGCTTTCCTTTCCACTTAATACAACAATATATCATCTATTTTTTTCCCTAACTACCTTAATCTGACCCAGTGTATCTGAATCTTTTGATTGCTTGTGTTTTTCCAGTTCTTAAATTTGTTTTATTTGCTTCTGAAATTTTTCTAGTCTAATAGAGAAATCCGTCTCCCTCTAATCACTGCCTTCAGAGTATCTCACAAGATTGGATCTTTGGATCAACTTCCCCATTATCATTTTCCTCCCGGAATCTAATTATTTCACCTTTTATTTTTTTAGCAAGTCTCTTGTTGTTCAGTATGCGTTCGTTGAGTTTCCGTACTCTATTTTTTCTCCTATCATTTAAATTAATTTTTAAATAAATTGCGTTGTGGTCTGACACATCGGCCACAACTATTTTACATTCTTTCACTTTGTGAATATCTCCTTTACTCATTAAAAAATTTAGAAATATCGCCAATGATTTTATAATTTCCCCTTTATCATGATATATCTTCCTTTTTTGTCTCTGATTTCTTTGATCAATTCAAAGTTTATTGTGTTGGAGATCAATATCATCACACCCCTCTTGTTATAATGCCCATAGGAACTAGAAGATTAATTACTGTATCCCAACTTCTTAAACTTTACATGTTCCTTCTGTGATAGGTGAGTTTCTTGAAGAAAAACAACCTGCATTGTCTCTCACCTAAATTTATTTAACATTTTATTCATTTTCTTTGTTATTGTTTAAGGCGTTAATATTCAGGGACACTACCATTGTATCATAATGTTGCATTGTCTGTATCCCTTATAAACAGGAGGCATTTATCTCGTTGCCTTGCAGCTCTTCACATTCCTCTTTCTATCGGTCTTCCTCGTCTCCTCATCGTCTAAATTCTGTTGCTCGATTCGCCATGTCTTGACTAACGTCCTTGGGTACGCTAGGCTCCTGGTTTTTCTCTTCATTCTTGCTGAAACCTTTTATCACAAATCACGCCAGCACTTTTTCTCCACTCTGCGACTGTAGCTTGGTTGAATGAACCCCTTCACTTTTTTTCACCTGAGGCACCGCACTACAGAGGCTGTGTGTGTCTGATTCAACCCAAGGCTTATCAGTGACATTGGGCAGACATCTGTCCCACTATCCGTAGTAAAGCTCAGGGCGGGAACTACTTTTAACTTATCTGCTAATTTGGTTGACACTTGATTGTATAGTAGCACAGTCTCTGATAAATATATCCTGGACGGTAAGCTATACCTTGGTTGCAAGTGTTCAATTAACTCTTGTTTTCCACCAATTAGTTTAGCCATAGAGTACGATGAAGTTGAGCAACTTCTCTGAACTTCTACTTCCACACAGCGGACATGTTGTGGGGAAAAGTTCAGTACTGCTCAGTGGTATAACGCTGCCTGCAAACGGCAGAACATATCCTGACAGGAGGCAGGATGTCTCTTTTCGTCTCATCGGGGAACAGACTCTGCACCTAGCTTGGTGGAGTCATTTCAGCAGCCATTGTAAGCAGGGTTCCTACAAGCTTCAAGTTAAATTCAAGTCTTGTTAAGACCTTTTTAAGACCACTTATTAAAAAAATTATCACCCACTTCCCGGCCCTATAAGGCAATGAAAACCAAAATCCTTGAACTTGTTCATTTATTTACAGAAGCGTATATGCACTCAAGTTTAGTCTATCAATATAAATTGTTAATTATTCAAAGTAAAAATTGGTTATCCTTACTTGCTATCCAATGCAGTGGAATATCCCATAAACTGAGAGTCCAGGATTGAATCTCATCAAACATTAAACGAACTGTGATTTGTTGAATTTGGACACCAGTTCCTCTTTAATGTGAATAGGTAAACCAAACTTGGCTATGTGAGTCGTTTTGTTGGAACCGCAAGTAAATGCTTTAGCAATGTCGGAGTCAGGGAACATGCACTTGAAAAGCACTGAGATACCCTCATTTCCATTGTAGGACTGGTGTTTAGCAATTGTGGTAAGAGTCCACAACACCTCGGCCTTCAGCATTGGTGTGGACCCAAAAGCTGTGCGCATCCTCCATTCTAGTTGCTGTCACATACTTGCCAACCTTGAGACCTCAAAATTAGGGAGACATTTAAAAGGTCCCTGCGATCTTCCGGGCCCCGGTATTGTAGCTTCTGTGTGTTTCCCTGGGGCTTCCAGCTTTCCTCTCTTTTGGGGGCGGTTGGCCCTGCGTTGGTCCGCCTGTGGCATCTGGACTCAGGGGAACTCTGGACATCTCCGAACTCTTTCATGTCTGCGTCGATTCCTGTTGGACGGATTGACTACTCCTTACACCAGCTATCAATTATTTGCATTGGGAAACTTATTTACACCTGCATGCTCACACACACATAGGGGTGGGGACATTGGTGTGTACGGACATATTCTTAGGCTGAGGTTATCATCATCAGATAGTTTTTGCCAGGAGTTTTCCAGAGACTTTGGTGTTGTTTTTATTAATCAATTTTTGTGTCTTGTGAATGTGTAGTTCTTAGTTCATATTACTGGATGTGTTTTGTCAATGTTGTTCTGTTTTTTGGTTGTTTTTGTTTTACTTGAATAATACAGTATTTATGTATTGGACAAAATAAGCTTTTGTGAAAAGTTGCAATGTTTTTATTTGTGATTGTATTTTATTTTTCGCCAATCACTGAAATTGTTTGAAACGCAAGCAGAGTTAGAAGCTACATTGTCCCATAAACCTTAGTAAAATAAAATTACTTTAAATATAATTTTAACAGATAAAAACTCTAAAATGTGACCCGCTCAGATTGGGTCCCCACTAGAAGAACATCTCAGGATTTATTTTACTGCTAGATTCCTAGACCCACTTTGGCCCCTTTAGGCCCTCTTTATCAACCTCCTGGATATGCCCCTGCTCAGCACAACTGAACATTTAGGAATAGTCACTTATTAATCAGTTTAAAAACTCACAGTAGTCTCTGTCAGAAAAGAGGGAGAAAGTATTTTTCCTTACTTTGATCTCAGGGCAGCCTTAAATCTGCGCTCTCCAGCTCAAAGAGCTTGAAAATGATCCTTGATCTGCAGCCGAAGTTATCATCACACACGAAACGAAAGGAAACAAGACTTGAGGTTGGTTGACAGTTTTTAATCCTAAATAACTCGGAAGATTAATAAAGTAATTGAAACTACAGCTTCTGTCAGTCACATAGGCGCGAGGTTGCAAAGGTGCGTCACTAATTACAGCTGATTGTTTTCTTCACCGGACATAAACGAATCACGTAGGTGATTTCGGGAGAATAGTGACTCTGGAGGGTCACTGAAATTTGGGACTCTACCGGGAAAATCGGGAGGGTTGGCAAGTATTTGCTGTTTTGGCTGCAGTGCTAGCAGCTAGCTGGATAGCAGTTGGTTGAAACACACACGCATTGTTTGTTTTTGTCCTTTGAGACAGTTCATATGCTTGTACGGCTTCGCATGAGACTCAACGCCTTCATTACCATTTTCCTAGGTGAATCCTTATTTGCCTCAAAAGCCTCAAAAACATTGTTCTCCACTGGTTTTAACAACCAAAACAGTTAATCCAGCCACGCTTCACTACATTTACCCATAACCTCAGCATGAAATGGGTAGTTGGATAATGCAAAATAAATGTTTAAACAATATAGCGGTGTTAAATTTTCTTGTATGCTTAGATTTTCTGCGGTTCTACTTTTTGTCCTGCTGGTAGTCCGTGATCTTCATTTACTGAAGACGTCACGTGTTCGCATTCATGTTCGTCCTTTGGCCCAGGGCTTCATTGCATTTTCAATTATTGGCTCCACCACTCCTTATTTTTAGTACGTTATTTAGTCAAAAATAATCATGGTTGACAAATGAAACTTTTGAGGAAAAATTCAAAATGGAGAAGTTACACATAGCACAAATTTGAAGACCCAAATATCAAAATTCAAGACTTTTTCCAAGTCTTTTTACGGTATTATTTCCAAATTCCTAATTTAAATGCTTTTAAGGCATTTTAAGACCCCGGGGGGAACCCTGTGTAGACATAACTCTGGATCGGAAATTTGTACAGCTTATATCAGAAATTTCCAGTAGATATCACCATCCAGATACTGGATCAGATCAGCCCCATCCCTAGTTACAAGTCTCTACACAGCAACCGAGCAGAGCCTACAGGTTTCCCATGGGATTTAGGCCTGGAGAAAGTTCAGGAAACACCATTTAATCAGTAATTGTCTAATGATGAGCCCTAGATGAGCTGGAGCATTTTTGTCCATGAAGATGATGCAGGTGCTCAGTGACTGGACCACGCCCTGAGTTTACCTTTCAGTTTGAGTTGTTTGCGTTGTCGTGACTGTTAAGTCTCATGTAATGCGATTGTCAACGTGTTGGGCACATTTCGTAATGGTCTTTTTTATGGTTCCAACATAATTGGGGACATTTATGCTCAACGTGAATCATCTTAATCAAAAACAGGAATGAGGCCAACTTATTTGTTTTTTTTGTTGTTTTTTGTCAGTACTTTTGCAAATAACAGACAATAATAACACATGTCATCTTTTAATTGTTTTGTGTTTGTTTTAAACTTGATTTCTTTGGCTTTGTTTCTCTTCCAGTAATTCAGTCCCTCATTGCACTGGTGAATGATCCTCAGCCAGAACATCCTCTGAGAGCAGACTTGGCAGAAGAATATTCAAAGGACCGTAAAAAATTCTTGAAGAATGCTGAAGAATTTACAAAGAAACATGGAGAAAAGCGACCCTTGGACTAATAAATGACAAGCACATAGCACATTCTTTTTCTCTTCCCTGTTCTCTGCCCAAAGGGTTATCTGTCCTACCTGCTGTACAATACCTCTAACCACCTCATTTGTTCCCTCTCTTCTACTAGTATTTGCTGCTCCACTCTGCAGGTCTGGAGTTGCGAGAATGCAGTAGGGGTGTGGCAGCATAATGCATCTCTGCACATCCAGGATTGTCTGTTGATCAGACAGACTAATTTCTATCCTCTTTCTCTGTGGAAGATGATGTGGTCTTCTCTAATCTTTTACTTGTAGTCAAATGTAAAAAAAATTGTTAGGAACATGATGCTCACAATAAGTCAGACAATTCTGAGAAGCGTATTCCTTTTCTTCCTGTCAAAAACCTGTTTATAGATCTATAATTATAGATCACTTGTATAAATTTTTTTGATTAACTGAACTTTTTCATTTTGCCCCAGGAAATCATTTTTTTAAATGAAATAAATGACAAGAAGAAAGATGGAGCTACAACATTGAAAGTGTTTTTCTGCATGGAATTTGAATGTTCTCTCTGTGCATGAATGGGTTACCCCCATGTACTCCGGCTTCCTTTCAGTCTCTAAATTGTCCTTAGGTGTGAGTGTGTGCGTGCATGGTTGTTTGTCCTGTCTGTCTCTACGTTTCCCTGGCAACCTGTTTATGGGTGTACGTCGCCTGTCGCCCATTGACTGCTGGAGATAGGCAGCAGCGCCGCCCCCTGGCCTCTTGAGGATAAGTGGTATAGATAATGGCTGGATAGATGCTCAATCAGTCCTTCTGATAGCACTGTAAATTTACATCTGGTGGTGTTCACTAAATAGACTACCATCTGCACATATGCACCATTTCTACACTGTTTTACTACGTCCAAGCTAATGCTCTTTTTACTGATCAATGGGAACAGTTTATTTTTATTAGTGCTTTGTGCACTAGATGGTTTGAAATTGGGATTCACCCATACGATAATATCAAATATTATTCCTGCTGTTATAGTAAATATCAGTATATCATTTTCAATATCAGTTCCTCTATATTTTCAATACTGTCTAAAAGCAATGCATTGCTTATCTGCTCTAAACTTGTGTTGCACAGTTTCTGTCACTTGACTGACCACATGGCCAATCCTCCCCCTCCCAAAACATACAAACAGCAACAAGATTGCCAGCAGCCGCGTTCACGTAAGGCTAGTCTGTTCCAAACCGTTTTTTTGACCAAGGAAGGACAATGTCCTCGTAGGACACCTTGACATTGAGAAACACCTCAGGTATCTGTAGGACTCCAGTCTCTATTTCCTCCCCATGGCTGCAGACTGGCTGTCCTGGTGGTTTAGATGACAACATATGTGCTTGAAAAGTTAAACATGCATTTATAAATCAGCAATCTTGATGTGTGTGGGCAACAAATAGTACAGCGTCTATCTCTCTCAGCTGAGCAACACGTGTGTCTTTGATTCACCAGATCTTCGCTCCTACTCCAATGACCCACACATCAGAGCAGACAATGACCTCTAAAATTGTTCCTCTGAAATAGTAGCACTGATTTTCTCAATTGTTAAAATACTTTTGTGCAGCAATATAACACAAATTATTTAAAAGTCATGCAATGTGATTTTCTGTATTTAAAAAAAATCTCTCACACAATCTTTTAGACCTCTCCATAATTTCGGAGTCGGAGAATTTGAAAAATCACAGGTTGTTCAAATACTTGTGTTCCTCACAATATAACTAGATTAAGAGAATAATAAAAAGAGAAAACCATAGGAAACCATTAGGTCAAATAGTTTAGAGCTGCTAAACCGATTGCATCACATAACTGCTTCTACCCAACTACCATCACTTGAAACCCAGAGCTTCATGACTGTGCTCCAACATAATATAAAGATAGTTACTACAAAAATAAACCGTGATATTATTTATTTGGTATTTATCTGTAGATGGTGGATAAACTCTGGAAATATGTTACTGTAGACAGCTAATAAGTATAGCCTATACTAAGCCAGTAAAATGTGATACACACAGGAGAGCTGAAAAACGTTTTGTGTCACTTTATTCGTAAACTTAAAAGAAAATGTACTATTTCTTAATAAACGCACCTGGTGACGCCATGTTAAGCTACACAACCGAGAAGACAGCTCATCTGCCTTTTCAACGGGCTCTTTTTAGCATATATTTAGGATGGTTTAAGGAAAATGTATAGTTACTCCAAAAATATTGAATATTAGTATTGGGATAGGCACAAATAGCCCGCAAAATAAACTATTCGTCGCAATTCACGCGGTCGACTCTAAACAATTGGGAGAGTTTAAAATGTTTAAATGAAGTTTAACACTATCACAGACGTGAAACTAAATCCATTTACATTATTACAAGGGCTGGCATGTAAACTAATTTGAATAAAACTTAACTTAATCCCCCACTAAATAAAAATAAAAGACGAAACGCAGGTAGGATGATCTGATGACAGCTTCGCTGAGTCAGCAGTCTGTGACGTAAAATCGAAAGTGCGCATGCGTAGTGCTGCAGGGTAGCATGGAATGTGGGGTAGCACAGAAAGTCAGAACACCGGCTCGTTCGTGAAGTTTAAGTGCATCTCTTAAAGATGATGTGGAGTTGTATGACTACAGTGTCCCCTATATTGTCAAATACAGCATGATCCATCCCTGCCAGCCACCCTTCACAGAATACTTTCACATTATTTGATCCAGAACTTCGGTAAACTCAATTTAAACGGCGCAAAATGACAACCTGTGGACATTATAGGCAGAAATGATCATATTTCCGTTTTTATTCACACAACAAATAATAATAATGATAATAATCAAACTAGGTTTAAAAAAAAATCATGTAGTTTTAGGAAAAGTCAGAGAACAGCAAGGCTTTTTGATTTAACTTGACAAAGTTATTGTATCCACCTTATTCCTAGCCCCCATGATCCCTTGCGCGAAATATGCGACCGACTTCCGGTTTGACACGGCATTTCGTTTCCTTGACGACAATAGATAGAGGGCGCCGCCCGTTCGCGCTAATCCACTTTTTATAAGCCTTTTAGAGACGAAAACAATGTGGGAACATCAGCTTTCACAGCTCAAACGGGACACCGTTACAATTCCTCTGCCTACTGCAATCGATGGGTGGGAGGATAATATGAAAATCTGGCCAAAGATAACATACACTAGCATTTTTAGCTACTTTCTTGACTCCGTCGCTTCCGATGGCGAGGCTATGAACAATCTTAAAAGCTCCGAGGCTTATCAGTATTTACATAGTAACAAGGTTGGTCGTGTTTTGTTGAAAGATGTGGGACACAATCTCATTTACTTGAAAGCAGAGGTAGAGCCGAGTCAAAGCCTTAAAATCCCTCATCACCAAGCCTGGGTTTTAGTTTCTACATCAGGTGAAATACAAACAGCTGGTTGTTCGTGTATTGCAGGTCAAGGCAGATCATGCAGCCATGCCGCTGCCATCCTTTGGAAGGTAAATTTTTATAAAAGATTTAGAGAAGCTTTTATTTATATTTAGTATTTAATAATTTATATAGTTGAACATTAAGTTTTATAATGATTGATTTGTCTTCTTAAAAGCATAAAATAATAAAAGTATTTTTAGGGTCTCATTTCAGTTTATATGTTTTTCAATTATTTTAAATCCAGGTTGAGAATGCAGTCAGACAGGGAAAGACAGGGTCTTCATGCACTGATGTACAGCGAAAATGGAATGCAGGGACAAGAAAAAATACTGAGCTGAAAAGGGTATATCTAAATATCTGGATCTGTTGAAAACACAATAAGCACTTAGGTGTAATGTGTGTTACAAAAAAAAGAGCTCTGTATCAAAGAACATAAGGTAGTAAAACATATTTTCAGTTGTTTATTGATACAAAGAAGTTGTTCAAGACTGTTGTGAAACTTTTGTTGATTCCAAAAAACTATAATTCTAAAATATCCCCTTACATATTAGAACATACACAAAATCCAAAAATATTCATATGCTATGGTCACATAAAAAGCAATAACCCTTTTACTAGGTAACTCATTTGACAACAAATACAGTTCTGAAAAGATAAAGGTTTTGGTTTATGTTAAGATTTAAGCTTTCCAGCTGTTCAGTTTAAATGTTACATGAAAATGTTCAAGACGGAAAAAATACATATATGTGTACATTTGAAAAATAAACTATGTACACAAATATATGTATGTAAATAGAACTTTTAATAAACTTTCAGTGTTCACTTGAAATAAGCTCACCTCTCAAATTCACCAAACCTGCACAGATTTTGATAATTTTGTCAATTTTGGGTACCAAGTTGATTGGCACGGTTTGTGAGAGAATCCTGTAGACCTTCAGATGCCTTATAGCCCGTTCAACATGAATGCGAGCATGAGCAATGCGGCGCGTACATGTGACCCCCTCATTGGTCAGCTGGCACCCTTTGCGTGTAAATGCAGGAATGATTAGGTTCACCCTACGCTCCTCAAGCAAGTCCCTCACAGTGAAACCACGGTCACCCATCAGCTCATCTCCTGCACGCAGGTAGTCCAGAAGACCTGAGTTCTGTGTTATGTACCTGTCACTGCATTTTCCACCATAAGCATCAGAAATAAACATGATTAATCCAGAGGGAGAAACAGCCACTAAATACTTTACAGTGTTATTTGCATAATAGTGACTGTATGACTCACTTCTTGAATCTAGGTTTTTTGCTTTTTGTAAAACCGTTTCTGTGCAGTCAATTACACATGTTGTGTTAGCAAAGTGCTCTTTAAAAGCCTCTGGCAATGTCGCTTTGATTGTTTCACGAGGCAACCACACAATAAGGTCCTTCATGTGTTCATACATAATGTCGATCCACAATCCCACTGTCTTGCTGACCTGACCTTGTGATATTTTAAAACGACGCGCTAAATCTGCCATGACAAAGTTTTGCCTTAGTTTCATCAAAGTCATCAAAATTTGGTCCACAACCGCCATTGATGTTGAAGCTGGAGCAAATGGTTGTAGGCACGCCACAAGAGTTTTAAATTCTGTGAGTGTAATCCCCGTGTATAAAAGGGAGTCTGCATCAGTCTTTAATAAGCAGTCAGCATTAGGGTGTGACACTTCTGGGGGTGGTGAAGCATTCATTCTAAGTGTGACAGTGGGCCCTTTAGAATAGCTGTGATCTTCCATCCATGGGTCTGACCACTGTGTTTGGGCATCACAGGATGATTTAGTTGTGTTGCAAAGTTCCTCGCCAAGGTCCATCTCATCTTGCTCATCTGAGGGTAGCAATACAGTACATAATTATCAAGTCATTCTGCAATCAAAAACCATCAATCAACCCCATAACTTTCCAGCTTTAACTGACAATCAAAAACAAAATTATTCACATTTAGACTTGGTTACTTTTATTTAACCAGCAAGCTGAGAAACATATTTCCACAATGACTTCTCTTGTACATAATCTTATTAGTCAGGTCTTCTCCATTAAGAAAAAAAATTAGTTTGTCCAAAAGTGACTTTAAAGTATGGTCAATTTTGGGATTAAGTGCATGCAAAAATAAAAAAAATAAGGAAAGCCTGATAACTGATACAACATAAAGGTACAAAGTTCCTTCAGGTTTCTTTAAGTTAAATGTAAGTTTCCTGAAGGCCCTTTTAAGATCATTTATATAAAAAGTAATACCTATTTCATGGCCCATTTCACAGCCTTATCAGTAGGGGGTAATCCTTTGATTTGTGTGTGTTCATTTATTTCTCATATAAATGTGTAAAAGATTACAAAAGCCAACCAGATTATATATATATTTAAATAAAAATCAGGAAACATTTCAGTAGGCCACAAGAAAATTTGACTAAAAATATGAAGTTGATTGTTAACATTTATTACTTTTTTTTAGTTTTACGTTCATATTAATTTACTACACATGTCACGTTTGGGTATTTTGACCTCTGAAGTTAAATACAGCACATAGTTTAAGACTCAGATATCAAAATTTAAGAGCCTTTAAGGTATTATTTGCTAATTCACAAATTCAAAGCTTCAAACACTTTTTAATACCTCGTATCTACCCTGAGATAAATAAAACACTATTCCGTTGACAATTTTGTAATGTCTGGGACGAAATTATGATACTTGAAGGTTAATACCAGCAAACGTGTTACATTATGACTATTCAGAAAGCTGTACACATGAAATCATACCTGTTGTTTTTGTGATACTGCAGTCAAATCTTCGTAAGACCCGACGTCTCTTCTCCGTAGGTTTGTCATATCCCAACCACAAAGTAGGATGCGGGTGTTCCTCTGTAGGTTTTTTATCAACAAAATGGAACGAACATACGTATAAAGTTTGCGGTGGTCTTTTTAACTTCAGGTTTTTCAGCCACATCCTTCTCGATTCCTCATCTCTAGGCAGGCGGTGAAAACTGTACCGACGCTCGCAACCACACTCTCTCTTAGTCCGAGGTTCATGTTCCAAACATCGCTCTTGTAGCCACAAATTTAACTTTCTCTGGTTGTTAGTACAACCATGAACAGCACAAGATGTTCCAGAGCCACGCAAGTACATTGTTCTGGCAAATACTTTCTAGAAAATTCAACTGAAACGCATCCAAATAAACCGCTAACAGAATCCTCATCCCACAAACTAATGGTGACGCGCTATTTCCGGTATCTCGCCGGAAGTTGATCGCATAACCGTTTCTACATGAGATGGCCCAGGAATAAGGTGGATATACAAATTTCAAAACGGTAACTTGGCCGTTCTAGTTTTAAGACACAGGTGCGCGCACATACACACAACGTATGCTTGCCTGACTGAGGGAAAAGCATTTCTGCTATTTTGCAACTACCAAGTGCAACGGTGTATGTTTAAAACTTAAGTTAATGTAAAAACATGAACAGACGCAGCACTTTGGATCCTTAAGTTTTAGGCTTTTTTGAATGGGAATGCAGCTTCCGAACAACTCTTAATATCTCGAGAACCATTAGGCCTATGGACATCTCCAATGCACCGTTTTTATCGGAACGGATAGGGGAACGCTCTGATCCTACTCAATTTTTTGAAAATATGATTTCGTAGCTGTAAAACGATGCCAAATATAGCATAAAGCTGTTTAAAAGTTGAATGGCGTTAATAGCTGAACATTTGTGGAAGTAGATAGCTGTGGAACAGCACAAAGTTTTTGCTGAACGTTAATGAATTTCCATTCATGTCAATGGGAGCAAAAATTGCATAAAAAGCTGAATATTCGAAAAAGTGTAAAAAGTAGAAATAGCAGAAGTCATAGCCGGAAAGAGCAGAAAAAGCTGAAGGCGTGAAACTTTGAATTGCAAAAATCGCATGAAAATGGCAGAAGTAGTTGAAGTCCAAAAAAACAAGCAACCAGAATAATAACTAGAAAAATTTGCATTTCCTGCGAAAATACAGTGTGAATGCTGTAAGCTGAATTTTCTTGCAGAAAATTGCTGAAGTTGGACAAAGCTGCAAAAAATGTGCTAAAATGTAAAAACCAGGATTATCAAACCCATTAAAGAATATGAAAAGTGTACTCAGTAGCAAAAGTTAAGCACACCAACATAAAATTGTCTAAATTCTTATGCATTGGCAAAAAAAAAAAATTGGCTGAAATCCCAGTTTTAGATCAGATCAAATAAGCTCAACAGTCAAATAAGCTGAAATTGCCTAAAATGTTATTTGTAGCATAATGCTGAAATGTTGTGTAGATGAGCTAAAAAAAACGAACCACAGTGTTAAAGCACACATACATAACAAAAATGTAAATAAGCTAAAATCCCCATAGTAGCTAAAATGAGCTAAAATTCTAAAATTAGGTAAAATGTGAGGGGAAGCATATTGGTGAAATGCTAAAAGCAAAGAAAAGAAAATGAAAAAAGTAATATGAAAATTGTCTTACAAAGCAAAACTGGGAGAATAAATTCAAGTCAATTCAAAAATACTTAATTGATCCCAGAGAGAAATTAAGTGTTATTGTAGCTCATGACAAATACATTTTTCAAGGAGTTGTTGTAGACCATGATGGCTGTGGGGAGAAAGGATTTCCTGTAGCGGTCTGTGTTGCAGTAAAACTGAAGAAGCCTCCAGCTGAAGATACTCTGTTGCTGTAGGATAGTCTCATGAAGAAGATACTCAGGGTTGTCTATATTTTTTTTTTTTTAATTTTATGACGAATCCTTCTTTACATCATTATTTCCAGTTCTTCTAAACTCCAGAACAGAACCAGCCTTCTTTATCAGGTTATTGAGCCATTTTAAGTCCCTGGCTCTGATGGTGCTACCCCAACAGATGATGGACGAAGAGATAACACTCTCCACAACAGACTTGTAGAAGATATGCAGCATCTTGCTGCAAACCTTGAAGGACCTCAGCTTTCTCAAAAAGTTAAGTCTTCTCTGTCCCTTCTTGTAGACAGCTTCTTTGTTGATTCTCCAGTCCAGTCTGTTGTCCAGGTGAACTCCACTTCCTTTCCCATGATGGAGACAATCTTTGACTTATCCCTGCTTCTTCTGAAATCTACAATCATCTCTTTTGTTATTTTCACATTTAAGGTAAGATGATTGTTTCCACACCATGCCACAAAGCGGCTCACCAGCTCTCTGTATTCAGCTTCTTCTCCATCTCTGATACACCCGACAATTGCGGAGTCGTCTGAGTATTTCTGCAGTTGACAGGTCTCCATCTTATACTGGAAGTCTGAGGTGTACAGAGTAAAAAGGGATGGTGAGAGTACAGTCCCTTGTGGTGCTCCTGTGCTGCTGACCAGCTAGTTTGACACACAATTCTTCAATCTCAAACTGTGGTCCGTTTGTCAGGTAGTCATTGATCCAGCTGATTGTTGAGGCCTCCACCTGTGTCTTCAGGAGTATCTGACAAAGCAAATCAGGCTGAATTGCGTTAAATGCACTGGAGAAATCAAAGAATATGACTCTCACAGTGCTACCTGCTTTGTCCAGATGATAGTGGGTTGGCTGAAGCAGGTTGATGATGGCATCTTCAACACCAACTCCATGGCGATAAGCAAAGTGCAGGGGGTCCTGATAGGTTCTAGTTTGCTTACTCAGGTGGGGCAACAGGAGTCTCTCCAGGACCTTCATGATGTGGGCTGTCAGGGCAACAGGTCCATAGTCAATGATGACTGAAGGGTGAGGTTTCTTTGGTATGGTTTGGTTTAAATTCAGCAATACAAGCTAATGCTACATAAAATGCAATTTGTTACACCTTGATACATGCTAATATTTTGGGTAACAGTAATCCTTTGCCTTCAGTATAATAAAAATGAGCAGAACTACCAATCTCAGCTAAATTAGCAAAAATGCTAATATTAGCGAAAAATGCTATCGGTACCATGTTGGAAAATACTAACAGGTTGGATAGCAATGAATCAACCAATTCAGTATGTTAAATACCTAAAAAGAATTTGTTAGCTTAAATGAGCTAAAAGGAAAACGCTAGCTAAAACACTAAAGTTAGTTTAAATGACAGTAACAGCATATAAGCAAACTTTAACATGTTGGCTAACAAGAACACAAACCATTCAGTATGTTAAAATGTACCTAAAAAGCTCATTTTGATTTGAATGAGCTAAACGGCTAATGCTAGCAAAAATTCTATTAACTTTAATGACACTAACAGCATGTAGGCCAACACTAACAGGTTAGTTAACAATGAAACAAACCAGTATGTTATACCTAAAAATCATGTGTTAGCTTAAACAAGCTAAATTTCTAATGTTAGCTTAAATGCTAGTATAGGAGCCAAATTGGTCAATGACAACTGTTAAACCTCATGGGGGCACTGTATATTTACCTGGACAGGTAAAGCATATAAGGGAAGCTGACACTGGGGTCATCAGAGGTTTTGGCCCGGAAGGGCAAAAGGTTTTTGACCGTACTGGCGCGAATGTATCCTGTTGATTTTCTGTGCATGATCAGGAATAAAGCCTGCAAATTAACAATCGAGTGGACATTCAATGAAGCCAAGGCGCGTCAACCTACATATTGGGGTCAAATTCTCTCAGTAGCTAAGTATAAGGCTTTGCTTCTTTAACATTAGTCAAAAACCTTGCTCAGCTGGAACTTTGTGGAATATTTTGCGCGTTTGGGACGGCGCAAAAGAATACGGAGGACGAGGATAGCGGCTGGATCGGTTTGGAATTGGATTAAGAGAATGTTTGCATCTGACGCGGATGTCTGCTGGAATTACGGTGCTGATGATGAGCTGGACCATGGAGCAGCGGATCATTGAATCAGTGGATTACCTTTCACCGGATGACAGCAAGGCGCCCAACTTTTGAAGGTACCGTGTTTGTAGCGCTACACTTTATGGCCTTTTAAATGTGTGCACACAAAATCGGGCATAAATCCAATGCAGTGGTTGCTGACGTGGCAAAACTATAAGATACGGTGTTGGTTCTTTTTTCGTTGAACCAGGATTTGAGTAACAATTCATTATGGAGACGCGCGACGCGGTGTCGGATATTAACGTTACCGGAACTAATGTACAAACTGATGAAAGACTCGGTGGTGCGTTTGAAGGTGATGAAGCGCCGACTAAAAAACGCGTGGTTAAACCAACTGCAAAAGCGCTTGCCAATGAATTGGAGAGGTTGCAATCTGGTAGAAATGCCAAATTAAACAAAGCAACTAACATAAGGAAATCAATACAAGGTTTAATGTTGAAACATGATAAAACACAGGTGCAAAATGCTCTTGGGCAATTGATTGAACTATGTGATGATGTGAAACATATGCATAATTCTTTATTGGGTCTTTTGCCACCAGATGAAAGTGAAAAACATGATATATGGTTTAAAGCAAAAATGTTGTCTGTCAATGAGTGTATTGCTAATACCAAAATATGGGTTTCATGTGATGAACATAATGCAAATGAAGAGGGTGTGGTTGTTGATGAAATTAAACCTGAGGACAGCGTTTCCAACATTAGTAAACGCTCATGTCAAGGAAGCCAAAAAAGTGGCAGGTCAAGTACCACATCTTCTGCTGTTAGGAAGGCTGCAGCAGAAAGGGCAGCACTTGTTGCTCGTGCTGCAGCGTTAGCAGCTAAGCACGCTATAGATGAGCAGGAGCTGCAGCTGAAGAAGAAAAGGGAGCAGCTTGATTTGGAAGCTGAAATAGCTGCATCTACACCTAAGCTGGCTGTATTACAAGCTTCAGATAATGAGAGTTCCTCTCAAGGTCCCACCAATGGCATGAATTCCTATTTCGAAAGGAAAAAAAGGGAACCAAAATACAACAAGATGTTGAATCCTATGGCAAAGGAATATCATCCTGAAGCATTAAAAAAGGTGCAACAAACGGATTCAGCTAAATGGTCATTACCATTCATCCAAGGATCAAAAGATGTGCGACCAAAGGAAACGGAGAAAATAAATAAAGCAATATCAAGGCATCAGTTCAGCCATAATAAATCACATCAGGAAAATTTGGGGGAAGCATCACAGCAAGGTCAACGTCCAACAACTGCTCAACCTACAAACCATCAACAAGTCAGTCCAAATCAGCCTGGAGATATACTCACTGTTATGCACAGACAAAATGAAATAACAGCAGCTCTCGTGCAGCAGCAGCATTTAATGACACTGCCACCAAGAGATATCCCAATGTTTGATGGGGACCCTCTTCAGTACAAAGGATTCATAAAGGCTTTTGAGCAAGGAGTGGAGCAGAAGGCAGGAAAACCAGACTGTCTGTACTATTTGGAGCAGTTCACCAGAGGACAGCCACGCAAATTGGTCCGTAGCTGCCAGCACATGGCTCCGGAGCGTGGCTATAGTGTGGCAAAGGAGCTTCTTCAAAAACATTTTGGAAACCAGTACAAAATTGCAAGTGCTTATATGGAAAAGGCTCTAACCTGGCAAACAATAAAATCTGAGGATGTGAAATCCCTCCAAGCCTATGCCTTATTCTTGAGGGGATGCTGCAATGTGATGGAGGAGCTACAGTACATGCAGGAATTGGATATGCCAATAAACCTGAGGGCTATTATATCAAAGTTGCCATTCAAAATGAGGGAGCAATGGAGGACCATAGCGCATGATATAATGGAGACAACTAATCGGCAAGCTTGCTTCATGAATTTGGTCATGTTTATCGAGCATCGTGTCAGTATTCTTTCTGATCCTTTGTTTGGTGAGATACTGGAGCCACCTGGTGGTACTGGGATGCGGACTTTTACAGGCTTTAAATCACAACCCAGAAATAGATTAAAGGGCAACGTGATGGCCACCACAGTTACATCTCTGGACATGTCTGAAAGAGTAAAAGAGCCAGCAACAAACCAAGAAAAGGCAGAGAAGACAGGATGCCTTTGTTGTGGTAGCAGCCATTCTTTGGAGGAGTGCAAGCAGTTCAAGGAAAAGAAGCACAAGGAAAAAATCCAGTGTCTGAGGGACAAGGGGGTTTGTTTTGCATGTCTATGTCTGGGACACATGAGCCGTGAGTGTGACAGGCGCTTGACATGTAAAGTATGTGGCCAATCCCATCCCACTGTGCTTCATTTTAAAGGACGGCCTGCTTGGGAACCACAGGGAACAGCTAACCTGCCAACTTCACCCAAAACATGTGGACATACAGGGGCCGGTCAGGACCGGTGTGTGTTATCCATCCTCCCTGTGAAGATTAGAAGTGCAAAGGGAAATCATATTGTTAAGACATATGCCTTTTTGGACCCAGGAAGTTCAGCCACATTTTGCTCCGAACATCTGATGAAGCAGCTTAAAGTTGCAGGAAGGAAAACCAATTTTCTGTTGAGCACAATGGGACAAAAAATAGTTGTTCCAGCCTATTCGTTGACTGGGTTGGAGATTTCCGGTCTGAATAGCAATGACTTTCATGTTCTTCCCGAAGTTCTGACTCAGACCAAAATGCCAGTAACCGTTGACAACATGATTATACCTGAAGAACTGGAAAAATGGCCATATTTGTCGAAAATTGATAGTTCAATTATAAAAGCAAACGTCGACTTGTTGATTGGTACCAACGCCCCAAAGTTATTAGAACCATGGGAGGTCATTAATAGTTGCGGAAATGGTCCGTATGCTATCCAGACGGTGCTTGGATGGGTTGTCAATGGCCCACTGACTGGTAATAGTGTTGCTTCAGAGGCGGAGCTGCCCTTGGCTATGGTGAATAGGATCTCTGTGTGTAAACTTGAACAAATGCTGGTCATGCAGTACAATCATGAATTCAATGAAAAGACCACAAAGGAAAAGGGAATGTCCAGGGAAGACCTCAAGTTCTTGGAAATTATGGAGCAGTCAGCAGTACTTCAGGAGGGAAGATATTGTCTAAAATTGCCCTTCAAGAACAAAAATGTTTCTTTGCCTAATAATTTTGCAGTGGCTAAGCAAAGGATCCAGGGTTTGAAGAAAAGGTTCCTTAACAATCCACTATTACACCAGGAGTATGCCGAGTACATGAACCTGCTCATCAATAAAGACTACGCAGAGCAAGTGCCTCAGCAACAACTGTATGGCAAGAAAGGAAAAACGTGGTACATCCCTCATCATGGCGTTCACCATCCAAGGAAAAGATCCCTCCGTGTGGTGTTCGATTGTGGAGCCACATTTCAAGGTGTATCCTTAAACGATGAACTGTTGCCAGGTCCCAATCTCACCAGCTCATTACTTGGAGTCCTACTTCGCTTCAGAAAAGAACCTGTGGCATTCGTTGGTGATATTCAAGCTATGTTCCATCAAGTATAAGTTGCAGAGGAAGATAGAGATTTTCTTCGCTTTCTTTGGTGGTCATGTGGGGATATCACGCAGGACCTCATGGAATATCGGATGACTGTGCACCTGTTTGGAGCTGCATCGTCTCCTAGTTGTGCCAGCTATGCCCTGAGGAAAAATGCTGATGATAACCAGTCTGAAGGTTTGGATGAGGCTGTTAAATCAATCAAGCAAAACTTTTATGTGGATGATTGTTTGAAGAGTTCAGCCACAGAAGGAGAAGCTATAGGAATGATAAGAGATCTTACTGCTTTGTGTCATAAAGGAGGATTCATCTTGGAGAAATGGATCAGCAACAGCCGTGTGGTATTG
The DNA here is from genome assembly GCA_028564705.1 of Apricaphanius iberus. Taxonomy (NCBI): domain Eukaryota; kingdom Metazoa; phylum Chordata; class Actinopteri; order Cyprinodontiformes; family Aphaniidae; genus Apricaphanius; species Apricaphanius iberus. Next base: position 323,584 of record JAPXFQ010000321.1, read on the forward strand.
CAGGCCATATCAGAAGATCAAAGAGCCAAATACCTAAAGGAGATAAATCTGGACAGAGATAAACTTCCACTGGAAAGAGTTCTGGGTCTACAATGGTGTGTGGAGACTGACTCATTCAAGTTCAAATTGGAAATGAAACAACAGTCCTTAACCAGGCGAGGCATGCTGTCAGTTACAAGCTCCGTGTACGACCCGTTGGGTTTTCTGGCACCAGTCACCTTACCTGCAAAGATGATGCAACAAGAGCTCTGTAGGAGAGGCTGCAGATGGGATGATGATCTTCCAAAGGACATCTTGCCTCAATGGAAAAGATGGTTGGAGGACTTGGATCAGCTGACTGCATTTAGTGTGAGAAGGTGCATCAAGCCAGTGGAATTTGGAACAGTACATCATGTTCAACTACATCACTTTGCTGATGCTAGTGAAAGTGGATATGGAACCGTAACATACATCCGGATGTTGAATCAGAAGAATGAGATCCATGTTGCCCTTCTGCTTGGTAAAGCCAGAGTGACTCCACTGAAGACTGTAACAATTCCCAGACTGGAGCTAACAGCAGCTGTCCTTGCCGCCAAAGTGGATTCCTTACTGAAGGCAGAATTGGAATTTCTGGTGGAAGAATCAGTCTTTTGGACGGACAGTACTTCAGTGTTGAAATACCTGAATAATGAGAACAGACGGTTTCATACCTTTGTGGTCAACAGAATCTCAACCATCAGAGAAGCATCTGAACCATCACAATGGAGGCATGTTGGCTCCAAAGATAATCCAGCGGACGACGTGTCAAGAGGAATGAAAGTCTCTGATTTCCTGAACAGCAGCAGGTGGCTGGAAGGTCCTGCATTTCTTTGGAGGCATGAGGAGGATTGGCCTAAAACTGTGATGGACATCTCAATGGATCCCGAGGACCAGGAAGTTAGAAAGGAAGCAACAGTAAACACCATCAATGTGTGTGACATCTCTAGCCCAACCGATCAGCTTATTACCTACTTTTCTGACTGGAGGAGACTCAAAACAGGAGTCGCCTGGCTCCTCAGATTAAAGGCTGTTTTGTTGGTTCGGAGCCGCTTGACAAAGCAGTTGGAGGCTTCTGCAGGAAAAGACAGTCAGGACATTTCAAGGCAAAATGATGGACAAAGAGTCACATCAACATTTAGAAGTTGTTCTCTGACATTGGATGAGTTATCAGCTGCGGAAGAAGCCATAATCCATTTCTGTCAGAGACAGAAATTTGGCCAGGAGATTTCTGTTTTGTCATATGGGAGAGGAACTGTGAGCCGACGAAGTCCCATATATAGGTTGGATCCAGTTTTAGAAGATTGACTTCTGAGAGTTGGAGGGAGACTGAGAAAAGGAGCAATGCCGGAGGAAGCCAAGCACCCACTCATTCTCTCCAAAGATCAGCACATTTCTATGCTCATTCTCAGACATGTACATCAGAATCTGGGTCACAGTGGGCGTAGTCAGACACTGTCAAAAGTGAGGAGGATGTTTTGGATTACAAAGGCAAATGCAGCCGTCAGGAAAATGATTGGTAATTGCAGCTTTTGTAGGCGCCATAATGGAAGAGCTGTGGAACAAAAAATGGCCGACTTGCCAAAAGCGAGAATCCTTCCTGACCTACCACCATTTACCAACACAGGAGTGGATTACTTTGGACCAGTGGAAGTGAGGCGGGGAAGGTCAACTTGCAAGCGATATGGCATAATATTCACTTGTATGGCAAGCAGAGCTGTCCATTTGGAAGTTGCAGTTTCACTGGGTACAGACGCATGCATCAATGCTCTGTGACGTTTTATCAGCAGAAGAGGACAGGTGGAACATCTGACTTCAGACAATGGTATGAACTTCATTGGAGCAAACAGAGAACTAAAGGAGGCTCTCAAAGCTTTGGATCAGGACAGGATTCAAGGAGTGATGGCACAGATTGGAATCCATTGGAGTTTTAATCCACCCGCAGGCTCACACCATGGCGGTGTGTGGGAAAGGATGATCCGTCTGGTGAGAAGAGTCCTCAGTTCCGTACTACATCAGCAGACGCTGGATGATGATGGACTTCATACAGTGTTTTGTGAAGTGGAGGCCATTTTGAATGATCATCCTATCACCAAGCTTTCAGATGATGCCAATGACCTGGAACCTCTCACGCCAAACCATATTCTCCTCTTGAAGGGTAAACCAGCTTTGCCACCTGGGGTGTTTGAACAGCATGACCTGTATGTGAAAAGGCGCTGGAGACAAGTACAATATATTTCAGATCTTTTCTGGAAAAGATGGATACGGGAATACTTGCCCTTGCTCCAGGAAAGACAAAAGTGGAATAAGAAGAAACGGAGTTTAACCCCTGGAGATATCGTGGCAATCATGGATTCCTCAGCTCCACGTGGTTCTTGGCTACTAGGAAAGATTCTGGAAGTTTTTCCGGACAAACAAGGACTAGTGCGTTCTGTGAGGTTACAGACATAAGCCAATATTATTGAAAGGCCAGTGACAAAACTTTGTTTGGTACAGGAGGTGTAGATTGGGCTATGATGTACTTTGTTTATTATATCACTTGTTGGCTCCTTTCTCTTTTGTTTGTTGTGTTTAATTGTTATGTCAGTTTGCATTAACAATTAGGGGCCGGTGTATAGGAGCCAAATTGGTCAATGACAACTGTTAACCTCATGGGGGCGCTGTATATTTACCTGGACAGGTAAAGCATATAAGGGAAGCTGACAGTGGGGTCATCAGAGGTTTTGGCCCGGAAGGGCAAAAGGTCTTTGACCGTACTGGCGCGAATGTATCCTGTTGATTTTCTGTGCATGATCAGGAATAAAGCCTGCAAATTAACAATCGAGTGGACATTCAATGAAGCCAAGGCGCGTCAACCTACATATTCGGGTCAAATTCTCTCAGTAGCTAAGTATAAGGCTTTGCTTCTTTAACAGCTAGTGTTAGGTTAAATGACACCAAAAGCAAGTAGGCCAACACTAACATGTTGGTTAACAATGACACAAACAATTTAAGAGGTTAAAATATTCCTAAAAATCATATGTTAGCTTAAGTCAGCAAAAATGCTAGTGCTAGCTTAAATGCTATTGTTGTCTTAAATGGCTCCGGCAGCATATAGGCAAACACTAACATGTTAGTTAATAGTGACACAAGCTATTCAGTATGTTACAATATACTTAAAAAGCACATGTTAGCTTAAACGTGCTAATATCCTAATGCTAGCTTAAATGTTACTGTTATCTTAAATGACCCAGACATTATGTAGTTATACAATATCTTATTACTTAATGACACAAGCCACTTATTATGTTAATGTTTACCTAAAAAGCATAGGCTTGCTTAAACATGCTAAAATGCTAATGCTAGCTTAAATGCTAGTGATAGGTTAAATGAAATCAAAACCAAGTAAGCAAATACTAACATGTTGGTCAACAATGACGCAAACCATTTAGAAGGTTAAACTATTGCTAAAAAGCATTTGTTAGCTTAAATCAGCTAAAATGCTAATGCTAGCTTAAATGCTACTGATAGGTTAAATGACACCAAAAGCAAGTAGGCCTACACTAAAATGTTGGTTAACAATGACGCAACCCATTTAAAAGGTTAAAATATTCCTAAAAAGCATATGTTGGCTTAAATCAGCTAAAATGCTAATGCTAGTTTAAATGCTATTGTTGGCTGAAATGACCCCGACAGCATGC
>JAPXFQ010000323.1:0-32377 GCA_028564705.1 Apricaphanius iberus
TCTTAAAGTCCCACAGAAAATATGTATAGGGAAGCTGTTTTGTCAGTGATTTAAATCTTGGATTTTTCTTTAGAAATATGGATAGAATTTGAAGTATAGCAAACTGAAGACTATTTTTGTAAACTATGTTGTGTTTATCAGTCAGTACTGTTCTCTGATTTTGTTTTAAACATTTGATGTTTTTAATTTTGATATTTTTTGTCTGAGCCAGCTTGATAGAGATCCAGTACACTTAAGTGATGGGGAGTTTGGAGACTGGATCGTTATTGGTAATTGCTCAGATGGGAGGAGCTTCACAGGTGACCTTGACAACACCAACAACAGTTATAATTGGAAGGGAACCTAGTTGGACATCTTTATCTCACTGTAAGTAGCATGCTTATATTAGCAGAAATTATTAATTGATTAAAGGGACAGACTCTGGGAAAAGTGGTGTGAAGTCTGAATTTCAAAGGGGTTTAGTTCAATATGAGCTATTCGTCTCAACCTCAGTGAAGCGAAACCAGGAGAGCCACTTTTCCATAGAGACTGTTTATAAGAGGGACAGAAAAAAGGGGATAGAACCTTTGCAGATGGTTATTGCTTTTATTTTTGTTATTGCAATGTTTTGGTGGTGCTTTAGCAATATCTAACAGAAAAATCCAGCCTTTTTTTAATTTTATTTTATTTGTCTATTTACTTTGTGAACAGACCACTGAACTTTGAAGAAAAGAATTAATGAATGGTATCGATGCAGTTTATACCTGAGGAACAGATATTATGTTATGAATTGTTATGTTTGCTCTCAGACACCATTTTGTAGGACATCAACATAGAGCATACTGATCTTACTGATTAATTTTCAGATATTTTACTCACCTCAAAGAGTTGGGAGACTGTTGAGACTGAAATGTATTGCCCAGGACGGAAGTTATGGGGGTGATGAATTGAAATAAATATAAAATGGTTAAATCACTAAAAAAGAACTAAGTGTGTTGATAAAATATTGCGATGGTCAATCTTTATAAATATTTAATTTACACATGAGATGAAAGAGACATTTATCAAATTGACAAAATAGAGAAAGTTATTGCATTGATAAAGTATAGAATATAAGTTGGATGAAAAAATGAAGGAAGCATTAATTAAAATAAGCAGGGGAAGAATTAGAACAACAGTTTAATTAGACATATAAGGATTAATTATCATTCCTGTTGGAGAGAGCAAACCTATTAATTAGTATATTTTTACCAGAACTAATACTGAAGAAATTATTACTAGTATAACTGATTAAAGTAAAATTAAAATAGAGCCCACATAGGCAGTCTGAGTGTGAAAGATATTTAAATTCAGCATTCGTGGAAGGAGACTAATGAATATGAAAATAAAAAGTTTAAATAAAACTTGATTTGAATAGGCTGAGAGGATTGACTCTCTGTCTGTCTTTTTCTTCCTCTAATTATATATTTTTTCTCTTTTTCCCATCCCGCAATAGAGAACCCCTCAGATAACATTCTTGAGATGTAATTTATGTTCCTGGGGAGATAAGATGGGTGGGGGTGCGTGGGCTGATGACGGATAGTGCCAGGCGCCCGCCATAACTGCCAAAGAAAGAAAAATCTATACGACCAGCGCAGAAGTTCTTCTGTCTTGTGCTCTGCTCCCAAACCAGGGGGGCACCAGTGACTGAATATTTTCAGGGGTGAAGCAGGGGGCACCCTCAAAAAAGAGCACATTTCCTCATGCTGAACTGAACTTTCAAGGACAATATGTGTGAATCCACTTGGCTGGTGTAAAATGGACAATTTCTGCTGAAGAAGTGACGATCAAAGGCTGCTGATTCAATGTCAATGTTGCTGAACTAACCACAAGAGTTTCTGTTTTTCTGATCAAAGGTGGCCCTGGTTGCTTGAACTCTGAAACCCCCGTGCCTTCCCCAGAATTATCTCCAGGTTAGACACCACCATTTACCGGGAACAAAATTTGGAAAGTTGGGTGGAAGGAAGAACTGGGCCTATAGCATGGAGTTGCTGGCTGGTGAGAGAGAAGTTTTTTTTATTTACATAGCAAATTCAACACCTAAGGAATCCAAAGGATACATTCCTTATTAATACACAACTGTAACAGACAGTTACTTAAATGAAATCCTTATTTTTACGTTTCATCCACAGGGATGTACTAAATTTAAGATAGGATATATTGTAATGGAACAGCTAAATCAAAAGTAAGTCAGAATTTTATTTGATTTCTAGCAGAAAGAATGAATCAAAGTGCTTAACGGTTTAAGATAATTAAAAAGCTGAAATGGATAATAGAATAATTGATAACATTTAGAAAGAGGCATAGTAAAACAGACATAAGTGTCTTAAACTTGATAAATAAAATAAGTAAATAAAAGAATCAATTTAGGTGAACAAGCAAATGGATAGTAATCAGTTGAACTGTAGACAAAAAGTAAACTCTTGAGCCTGCTCTTGCTTTTAAATCCATCAATGAGGGAGGTGTTTTTGTTTAGTTTTCAGGAATAACAACGGTGTTGCACCAAAATAATATGGATTTGCTCTTTCCCCAGGGATTATTTTTTAATTAGATGGGTGAAATAATTTCTCAGCACAATACAGTTGGATTAGATTGAAAAGGAGTGGATGTCCAATGAAAGAACAAGGAATCGGGAACTAACTTTTACCTTATATTTCAATGTTAGATAATAGTTTATTTTTTTTGCATTTTAGATGGTGCATTTGTATTGTTATGTTATTAAAATGACATACTTGGTCATGTTGGTATATACTGTTTCTATCAACATGGATGCTACATAAGAAGGAAGGCTGAGGTAACTGGCAGAAACTAATCTCTAATTGGACGACACATTCTGCAGGGGTACTCAGGACTCAGAAAAGAGAAAAACAAACATTATAGTACAATGTCAAAGTATTATTAATAGGGGAATATGATATAGCAAAGATTTAATACAGTTACCAACATTCTAGGCTAATGTTTGTTTCAGATTATGACTCTTTTTAATTTAATGACCCACCGGATATAAAGCAAAATCTTTTAATCAAAAATAAATGTGACTTATATAAAGGGGATGACTATGACAGGCAAACCAAGTCTGTGTAGCTTTTGGTTCAGGGCAATACACAATTTAGGACTTAATTTTTAGCAAATTGATAATGTATGGTTGCAGGCTTTAAACATATTTGGGATTTAACGTGATTATGCAAAATTATAAGTAGGTTGACCAATTTTTAATAAATTGCAGTTCGAATTAAATTTTATGAGGCCAGGTTTGAGGACAATTTTTACCTACTGTCAGTACTGTGATGGAAAATTTTTTTTTTTAGATCTGTCTGGGTTAAGCGGATAGGGGATGATTGATTACATACATGATGACTTCGGTCAGGGTTGCGGATTTCTTTTGGTATTCACTTGTACGTCTGCATCTTAATTTAAGATCAAAATTGGCTAACATGACTGCACAGTCGGGGCTTATTGTCGAAAGGCCCTCTAAATTGTTTTGATGATCATCAGGAGTGATCACAAGACCGGATCAAAAACTGTCATTTTTTAGATGTTTACAAGCTTATGCCCCCAGGATTCAGCAGCACGTGAGGAGCACACAGTCTCCTCTGGTCACAGCTGACTACAGCTGCTGAAGGGGTCCAAGGTACAGCTCCAGGTCGAAGGCGTGAGGAGTCCAAGTGGTTCAGCCAGTTCCAGATGACAGCTGGGAACACACACAAAGTGCAGCTCCACGGCAACGACGAACCTGGTTGAGGATCAGCAGGAATCTACCTAAAGAGGGTCAAGAAGGTTTTGACCAAGCTGAAACAGAAGCTGAAGCCACAGGCGCCGGGGCCTAACTCACCAAGAAGATTTGTTTGGGTGTTGATATTAATCATCCAGTGTGACCTATGTGCCAATGAGGGAGATGGGCAATTGAAATTGCCATCTCAAAGAGGGATATACAGAAGAGGATTACAACTCATCAATCAGCTTCACAGCAGGTTTTGACCACTCCACATCGGTGGGAGAGTGGTTATCTGCATATATGGGAGTAAAACTGGAACACTGATCAGCTCTGTACAGCTACCAGGTGCCACCATTGGGGAGTTAATCACGAGAGAGAAGAAAGAAGAACAGAAGATAAAAATATATAAAAGACTGAATAGACTTTTTAATAATTTTTTTGCATTTTACAGGTTGTTTAACTATTTTTTATTCACAAGTGCAGATTGTTAACGCTGCCTAAGAGGGTTTCTTAAAGAATTTTTAATCAGTTAATTTTCAGGATTTCTTAATTTCCAGTTGTTTTTTAACGTTGTATTAAGGTTTGCAATAATAAACAAAGAGGGTCTACTAGATAGAAAGATAGTATAGCTGAGCAGAATTAGGGAAAGGAAAGACTAAATAGACTCGAGGATTACATTTTTAAAGGGTTCTTAATACCTTCTATTTCACTGGTTTCTTAACACTTTATATAATGCCAAAAGAGGGTGAATTTATAATTAACAGATTGACATTTTTGAGTAATGGGAGTTAAGGTTAAAAAGGTATTTTAACAGGTTGAGTTTTGAATTTTAATCTGGAAGTCTTGTTGTGGTATCATATGAAAGACTTCATGTTTTAAACTGATAAAATTTCTTGGGTTTGATTTTTTTGCAGTCTCAAAATGCTTTACAGGTTTTAGATCTTAGGTTTTAAACACTAACCTTGAAGGAGAGTACAGAGGAGATATCAATCTATTTGAAAATAGATTGAAAGAGGGAGTTGTTGTATCTTATTTTTTGGGGCTAATATCTTTAGTAAGAATTCAGAGGTAGAGGTCTGTTTTATAACATTCAGAGGTAAAAGACACACTGTTTATCAGTATTTTAATTGGGCACTTTTTGAGGAGCAGCAGAGGCCTTGGATAAATGGTGGGAGTATGTGTGACCTTTGAGGACCTCTGAGACAAAGAGTTTTATTACAGGCTGTAAAACCAGGATGTTTATAGATAAGGATGGAGGCCATAAAGCTGGGAGTTTTGCTTGGGAGGAACCATAAAACCATAAAACTCAGAATGAACTTTTGACCAAGAAGGAGGACACGTCCCTCTTATGACTGCATAATTCTTGACATCCAGTCATTGTTAAGACACTGTTTAAAAACGTTCTGATTGGAGCAGATTAATCCTGGGAGGTTTTGGACGTTTATAAAAGTTATGACACGAAAACCATTCTTTGTCAGATCTCTTTGTCTGGCCCAGGAAAAATGGGGATGTTTCTCTGTAAGCTGCAATTTGTTAATCTGTTTAAAAATAAAACTAAGAACTGGAAATTGGTTCCTTGTCTCTGTTTTGAACATGCACTGAATTATTTTTGATAAATTTTAATTCTACAATAGCCAGGGGGGCACGCTACATTTAGTGCAGAATACACTTCTGGTTTGTGCCAGGTCTCAGTGAGACACATAAAATCAAGCTGCTGATCAAGTATATAGTTGTGGATAAGGGATGCCTTGTTGGCAAGTGATTGACAATTTAACAGTTTCATTTTAATAATTGAGAATGGAGACCACTTTACCAGAGAGCGCAACACAGTATGGTCCACTCTGCGTTTTTCAGAGCGTCCAATGCATACTTCCTCCAGCAGGGGGCCTGGGTGTGGTTGGTTGTAGGTTTTTAGACCTAAGCCACAACCACTCTGATGGCGCACCCAATGACGCTGTTGGTGCACACCGGTACCAGCAGCTGCCCACAGGCTTGAATCGAGCTCCTGCTCTCTGAGTAAACAAAACGGCGCCATGACCCACTATGGATGTAGCGGGGTCGGCGAAGAATGCCCAGTTGCTTGAGGGCAGAGATGTTTAGTGGGGTGAGGCGAGTGTTAAGTTCCAGGAGTTGGTTCGGCAGGTACCGGAACATGGTGGATGGAGGGGTCATTGTGATGCTACAATTAGCAGGTATCCAGGGGTCCAGTGGTAAACGTGGATGGATGAAGACAATGTACACCAGGATAAGTGACAGTGTCCGGCGTAGCCCAGGAGACAAGTGTGGCGTACAGCTGACGTGAGGGGAGCCCATGTGAACTGTACAGGATTTGTTTTGTGGACAGTGGCTGGTAGTAGAGGACGGTTAGCCTAGCCACGGACACGCACAGCTTGATGTGCGAAAGAACTTCAGCCAGCTAATGTATTGTGACTGTCAAAGGGTTTATACGATTTACTGAACCAATCCAGCTGACAGGATCCCCAGCAATATCTCGAGGCGATGAAATAGCTCCAGATCACTCACCACTCCAAGGGCGGCTTCAGGTAAGGAACATCCAAGCCTTGTCGAAGCTTAACGAAGCTGCACAGATGGCTCAATGTCTGTCTTAATGTCTATTATCAGTAGAACAGAAAAGTCATGGCAGTTGAGCAGTTTTAGTCATTTTTAGCAGGCTGAGAAGCGGCGAGCACACGACGCCAGCGTCCTCTCACCCTCTCCTCTAATTGCGAGGAAAGATGTGACTGTGGTTGGATGGGGTGGGGTCATGGCTACGTGGTGGTAATAACATGTATCAGTAGGAAATTGTAATATTCCATCAAAGCCTCGCCATATTACTGAATATGTAGCACATTATTTAAATTTACTGACCAACTTAAGCGCTCTACATATTTAAATGATTCCTTTCTAACCTGGAAAAATAGTCTACTACTTTATAAAAACGCCCTTCAACAAGCTAGAACAGCATATTTCTCATCATTAATAGAGGTAAATAAAAACAATCCTAGGTTTCTTTTTAGTATAGTTGCCAAACTTACACAGAGTCATAGCTCTGTTGAGCTAACTATTCACCCCTTCTCTTAGTTGTGATGACTTTATGGGATTCTTCATAAATAAAATAAATTTTATTAAAAATAAAATCATTGGCATTCTCCCAAACTTGATTAACCCTCGTTCAGTAAATGAGGCAGTATCAGAGAGAACTGTAGAACCATGTCTATGTCTGTACTGTTTTGATTCTGTTGAACTTTGTGAATTATCACAAATATTAGCTTCATCTAAACCCTCAACTTGTATGTTAGACCCAATACCAACCAAATTATTTAAGGAAGCGTTCCCTCTGGTTACTGGCCCTATTCTAGACATGATGAATCTATCTTTAATAAATGGATATGTGCCTCAGGAATTTAAGGTTGCTGTAATTAAACCTTTACTTAAGAAACCCTCTCTGGATCACGATGACTTAGCTAACCTAAGTCAGTATTTTTTCTCCCCATAGAAGCTCCACACGGTCTTGTACCCTGCTCAACTATAAAGTCCCCTGCTGGATGGGAAACATCGGTCCAGATGATGCTCATAGTCACCGAGCATCCTCCATGCTGTCTCTTCTCTGTCTTCTCAGACCCCGAGACGGTCGTGGCAGATGACAGCTTGTACTGAGCCAGGCTCTGGTTCTGGTTCTGCTGGAGGTTTCTTCCTGTTAAAGGGGAGTTTTTCCTCTCCACTGCCGCTACATGCTTTCTCAGTATGAGGGATTGCTGGGGAACTGCTGTGGATGGAGTCTGTATGATCGGTGTACAACCTCACGTTGAAGACTCATCGCAATCTACTGGGATTCCTTATATAGAAAACTTTTAACTGATTGGAATGTTTGTATAATTGTAATGAAATTACTTTGTTGTAAAGTACCTTGAGATGAAATTTGTTCTGAATTGGTGCTATATAAATAAAAGTGAATTGAATTGAAAATTTGAATTTACTGTTGCATATTGTAATGTCAACAATATATTCAGCTATCAGAGTTCATAAACACACTTATCAAGCTACAGCATTTGGAAAGGAAATTCCTATTCCTACTCAGCCTGATTTCAACAACTAAGCCCCACCCTCTGCACATACACACTCACACACACACGCACACACTCACTCACGTGATCCCAGTAAGCCCTCTTCTCCGACATGCAGTCAACACTGCCGTGGTACGCTACCTTCGCTCTGTGTTTAGTTCTCCTTGGTCTAGCGGCACCCCAGTCTGTCATACTCGGCAGTAGCTTGGTCATCCCGGCTTTCTTGAAAGAGTCTGTCTCCTTCAGCTTCCGTGTCTAGGTGGGCCAGCATCACTGCCGCTCAGACTGGATTTTTCCTTCCACCACTTCTCCCTGCATGCCCCAGGCTTTGCCCCTCTCATCTCAGCGCTCTGATGATCCGGTTCGGCAGTGTCTCTACATTCTCTCTCCCCGCCTGTGCCAGGCTACGCCGCTCCCTTCTGGGCAGAGCCTCACCTGGCACATGGTGATCCGGAACATAGTTATATTCATGTGGCCTTTGATGTGGTCTTTTTTATCAAATCTGATTCTATACAAGAAGTAGGAAGATATCAACAACAAAAAAAGTAGGCCCAAAAGCGACATTCCAAAGCCCTGACAATTTACCCCCAAAACAAATAATTTGGCCATACCACAAATGTTTTTTGTTTCTTTAAAAAGCTGATTTTTTTTTTTACATAAAACCTATTAGAGGGGTTAAATCTCAGAAAAACACAAATATTAATTTATGTTTTGGGAGGACTGATGTCAAGGATGAGATTCATGTAAAAATATAAACACTTTTGTAATATTATAGTAATACTTCTATATGAAGTTTTGTTTGAGCATATTTTGCTGCTCAGGGTCCTTGAAGTTGTTTTTTTTATAAAATCCGATGCTAAACAAAAAAGTAGGAATATATCAAAAAATAATTTCATGCCCATAAATAACACTCCAAAGTCCTTACAATTAAACCCTAAAACCAAGTCTTCTGGGTATAACACACAAAAAATTAATTCTTTTTTTCCATTTTCTTTGTTATTTCTTAGATTGCAGATTTTATTAATAAAACCTGGCATTAAAGTGCTTAAACCTAAAAAACAGGGAAATATTTTATTATGTTTTGTGAGGATTGAAAAAAATATAAATCAGTTATATATATATATATATTATATATATATATATATATATACACTACCGTTCAAAAGTTTGGGGTCACATTGAAATGTCCTTATTTTTGAAGGAAAAGCACTGTACTTTTCAATGAAGATAACTTTAAACTAGTCTTAACTTTAAAGAAACACACGCTATACATTGCTAATGTGGTAAATGACTATTCTAGCTGCAAATGTCTGGTTTTTGGTGCAATATCTACATAGGTGTATAGAGGCCCATTTCCAGCAACTATCACTCCAGTGTTCTAATGGTACAATGTGTTTGCTCATTGGCTCAGAAGGCTAATTGATGATTAGAAAACCCTTGTGCAATCATGTTCACACATCTGAAAACAGTTTAGCTCGGTACAGAAGCTACAAAACTGACCTTCCTTTGAGCAGATTGAGTTTCTGGAGCATCACATTTGTGGGGTCAATTAAACGCTCAAAATGGCCAGAAAAAGAGAACTTTCATCTGAAACTCGACAGTCTATTCTTGTTCTTAGAAATGAAGGCTATTCCATGCGAGAAATTGCTAAGAAATTGAAGATTTCCTACAACGGTGTGTACTACTCCCTTCAGAGGACAGCACAAACAGGCTCTAACCAGAGTAGAAAAAGAAGTGGGAGGCCGCGTTGCACAACTGAGCAAGAAGATAAGTACATTAGAGTCTCTAGTTTGAGAAACAGACGCCTCACAGGTCCCCAACTGGCATCTTCATTAAATAGTACCCGCAAAACACCAGTGTCAACATCTACAGTGAAGAGGCGGCTGCGGGATTCTGGGCTTCAGGGCAGAGTGGCAAAGAAAAAGCCATATCTGAGACTGGCCAATAAAAGAAAAAGATTAAGATGGGCAAAAGAACACAGACATTGGACAGAGGAAGACTGGAAAAAAGTGCTGTGGACGGATGAATCCAAGTTTGAGGTGTTTGGATCACAAAGAAGAACGTTTGTGAGACGCAGAACAACTGAAAAGATGCTGGAAGAATGCCTGACGCCATCTGTTAAGCATGGTGGAGGTAATGTGATGGTCTGGGGTTGCTTTGGTGCTGGTAAGGTGGGAGATTTGTACAGGGTAAAAGGGATTCTGAATAAGGAAGGCTATCACTCCATTTTGCAACGCCATGCCATACCCAGTGGACAGCGCTTGATTGGAGCCAATTTCATCCTACAACAGGACAATGACCCAAAACACACCTCGAAATTGTGCAAGAACTATTTAGAGAAGAAGCAGGCAGCTGGTATTCTATCGGTAATGGAGTGGCCAGCAGGCCAAATATATATATATATATATATATATATATATATATATTTGTGACTTTATGAAGAATCTCAGAGCTCCCTATGGACTCTCCATGCGCATGTAAAATAAACTTTTGTACGAAGACGGCTGACACTTAGTATTTTCCTCATCCGCGGCCTCTTAGACACCTAATCTTTTCCACCACAATGCCCATAAGTGACACTCCAAAGCCCTGACAATTCAACCCCAAAACAAGTCTTATGGATATAACACACAAAAATGATTTCATCGCTCCTGTTTTTTTGTTTCTTTAGAGTGCAGATTTTTTTTTAACAAAACGTGGCATTAAAGCGCTTCAATTTCAAAAACAGAGAAATATGTTTTTATGTTTTGAGAGGACTGAAGCTAAGGATGGCATTTGTGCAAATGAAATTGACAGTAATGAAATATTGTATGATTTTATTTACACCTTTTTGTTCTTGGATATTTTTTTGTGTAGAGGATCCCCAATGTAGGATGTATTTGAAGGACTATTAAGGGTTAAAGCAGCTCAGTCTTTCAGCAGCTTTGCAGTCATCAGGAGGTTTCTTCTAGATAAGAGGAGCATAGAAACTAAAAGCTGCTTTTCCACTACCAACAACTGTCTGTTGGGTTGCTATGGTGACAGCAGGTCTCCAACATACTTTGTTGCTAAACCGTTCAATGATTTATAAAGTAGTAGGAGTATTTAGAAGTGTATTCTGAGCTACAGGGAGCCAGTGGAAGGACTTTAGAACTGGGCTGATGTGTTCTACTTTCCTGGTTCTAGTGAGAACACGAGCAGCAGCGTTCTGGATCAGCTGCAGCTGTCCCCTTGACATTTTAGGTAGACCTGTGATAACGCTGTAGCAGCAATCAAACCAACTAAAGATTACTAATCATCTAGAGGTAGTAATTATCTTCCTTACTTTCCAGCCTCTCAAAAAGCCTTCATCCTTGTCATTGCTTCTGTTCGTTCCACTGTGTCAAACACCTCATAGTTGTCTTGTCAGTTTGCTTAATCTGTGTTTTGATCTTTTTTTCTGTGGCACTTTCTTCCGTTGAATGCTTTCCTGGATTGAAGTTATGCCACACACACACGCCTACCATTTTCTCTCTTTACTGTCTTGTCCCAGTCCTGGTAGTATGGTAGTCCTTTAACTCATTTAACACTTTTTATTCAGATTTCACCATCTAATCTTCGTTCTGCCTTTACTCTTGTCCTCTTCTTTGTTCCTCATCATTAACCTTCCTCTGCTGTCTTGTTATACTTTCCCCCGGTACTTCACAGTCCCATACCTCCAGGTGGAATTTCCTGCACAAGACATAAACCATTTGTGTGGATCTTCCTATTTTTTTAATGTATGTGTCAACCCCAGCCATTTCCATCTACTAAGCAAAATCCACATTTGTCTCCCTCTTCGTGTCCCTTTCTTTTACACCATACTACCCCGCCACCTCCCAATTACTTCTGTTTCCTTAACCAACTTTTTCATTTAAATTAGCTTCTATCACGATTTCTTTCCTTCTGGTGACACCAGAAATCGTCTTTGTCTATTGACATAAAACTTGTGGTGCATATGGTAAATGGACTGAGCTCATATAGCGCTTTTCTAGTCATGTTGACCACTCAAAGCGCTTTACACTGGAGCCACATTCACCCATTGGCACTCACAAAAATTCATACACCGATACAATCGTCGGTAGGCAATTTGGGGTTAATTGCCTTGCCCAGGGGCACAACAACATGTGACTGGAGGAAGCTGGAATCGAAGCTACGACCCTCCGATTACAAGACAACTACTCAACTCACTGAGCCACAGTCGCCCAAACAACATTCAGCTACACCCCCCAACTCTTCTAGCTCCAGCAGAATGATCCTGTCTGAAACTCTAGTTATGCCTAAAAAAATCTTCACAAACTGCTGTTTCAACATTATCACTATCCTGTTCTCACTGGTTGGTTGCCAGCACTGGTCCAGTTTCCTTCAGCACCTGTTGGCCAACTGGACTTGATGCCCTTCCTGACAAGACCCTCACCAGTTTATCTGGGCATGGGAGGACACTAGTGTAGAGCGTCACAAGCACCTGATCCAGTGTAGAACCATAAATTGACCACATAACACCACCAAAAAAATATGATTTACTTCATACAAGATTGTTACATTCATTTTTTACATTTGTTCCATAAATGTATGTGTGAACAAGCTAATTGCATCACTGCAAGTGTATATGTGGCTATAAATAGATTTGCGAATTACAATGTTTTTTTGCCAAATGTGTGAATAGATTAACAACATTAGGAAATTGCTGCATTGTGCAGACATAAAAAAAGACTAACACTTTCCATAAATAAAAATAAAAGGTGATAAACAGATTGCTATATTCCATTTATTTTTGACAGTGATGGATGAATGAGTTCGGAGCTAAATCCATAGCTACTTGTCAGGTGAGAACGACCACCTGGACTCCTTTGGGACATTTACTCATTATGCCTGGGATCAGAAGAACTAAATGGAGCAGTAATTAGTTTCAGCTATGCTAAAACAAAAAAAATTAAAACACACACGCTTAAAACGTTGAGGAGATTTGCAGAAACCCCTTAATCAGCTCGGAAAATATTAGTACTGCCTGGACTTTCTTAAAGTTAAGGTTTATTTGCTTATTGGTTTGTTAAATCTTTTTTGAGCATTTAACTTATCCTAATTAAGCGCTTTATTCATTTTCTCTTCAAATTTATCTGCTGACAGCTAAATCCAGTTTCCCTTTTAATTGACTTCTTTTTCCCTGTTTATTACTTTCAGCTTGTGCTCTACTGAACGCACTGAAGCACAGTTTTTAGAAGGTTACTGCTAAACGACAGTAAGATGAAGATGTTAAAGTATTTTTATTTTGGGAAGGTAAAAAGATCATAAAGATGAGGGTGAATAATTATGTGAACAGACATTTCTCTAATATCACAGACCACATATTTCCCAGCCTCTGCATGGCTAATATTAGAGACGTGCTTGGCTTGCGGTGAAGGCAGACATGAAGAATCGATCCCTGCTCTATCGCTAGCGCAGAGCTATGTTGTCATGCCTACTGACGAGCTGTGCGACTCACTCTGCCATGGCGGCCGTAATGTCGCTCGTTAAGGAGGGGACATCTTATCGTCTTGGTTGAATTCGCTTTGGTGACGGGTACCACGCGTGTTTCGTTCCTCCTGGTTTGAATTTAACAGCATTTATCTCCGAAGCGGCCATGACCGTGGAGCAGAATGTCCTCCAGCAGCATTCCCAGAAGGTAAGCCCGTGGAACAGAACCTAACGGTTAGCTAACTTTAGCCTAACTGCGTCTCCGCATAGTTTTATTGTTCAACAACACACAAAGCGCGCAAGTCAGCGTCTTGGTAGGGAGACTAACATTTATTAGCTGTTTCAGTGGGTTTTGGCCATCTATAGTTAATAAACCCTTGATAAGTGCTTCATAATTCCCGTTTGGTAAGGCCTGATGCTACGCAGCTGTCCAATATTATGCTAGCTGTTTGTTAGCCTTAGCTAACGGTACCGTGTTATGATAAATATGAGCTAAGTAGATTTAGTAAAAACTGGACGCTGTTTAAAATGTCAGCTTCACCACCACATAAGAATGTTTGTGTTGAAATGACATAAACTTATATGTGGTTTGTTTCAGTGAACAGACAGCGTGACTGCCTGAACGTTATTGCTGGTGTTTTGCCTTCTTACTAAAATGGCGTTTTGTCGTTTTCTCAGTTAAATAGTGTTTTAGTCCAACAAGCACCGGGCGCTGTGCTGGGGTGTTTTTCCTTGATAAATAGTAACTCTGCGGGTTGCTCGTCACATAGCTGCTGTCTTTGTTTACAACGCGCGGCCCAGCCCTGATGCCATCTAGTAGTCAGATAGAGACGGAGCCAAGCGTGTGATGGCTCAGAGCCGCACATTATTGGGTTACATCCCATCATGCTCTCATCTTACCCCGCCGCATTTAGAGTGCAGTCCGCTGCTTTAGCGCCTTGTTTTCCCGGGTTTTACGGTTCCTCTGTGCATAGCTTCGGTTAATGTGGAATAGTGCTGTTATCTGATCATAAGTACGCGTCCCGTTTCTCCTCGTGTATTAGCGGGTCTGGCATGGTTCAGGCTAAATAACTAGGGAAGCTTCCATCAATGACTCAAACCTAAAAGTAGCAGCGTAACACAAACCATCCTGACCTTCCCAGTATAAAGTGCAGGAGAAACAATGAGATGTTAAACAGTCTTGTTGTTTCTAAGTAGAACAGACCACTCCTCCTTCTAAATGGGTTATTTAATGCACTTCAAAAGTCTTTCAGTCCAGTGTTAGCATACTTTGTCCAATTAGACTTTTGTAAGTGTAGGGTGTGGTTCCGTTTTCATGTAATGGCCTGTCTCTGCTGTTAGGCTGTTTTGTTTTACAGGGATAGAAAACCACACAGAGGCTCCCCCTGGGTTTGGTCCACCCTGCTCTGTAACTTTCTGATGAGCCTCAGAGTTGCTCTGGTGACACAGGTGTTTCACTGACATCACATGGTTGTGTACATGTGTTTGTGCGTGTCTGATCCACTGTTGTTGTGGACACCATGACCTAAAGCTGTCCCAGATAGAACCCCTCCATTCCGCTTTGATCAGTCTTTCTGAGCCTTTCTGTCATATCAGTCACTGGAAAAATGGCAGAATACTCTTCCATTATAAATGCATACCTAGAAAACATAATTTGAAGGCCCAGACCTGTTCCCGTCTAATTTCGTTGTGCAAAGCCAGTTTAAAACTCAAATCTTCAAAGTTTTTTTCCAGAATAAATTGTAACAATGTGTGTCCTTTAAGCACTACTTAGCTGCTGACTTGGATCTGTGAGCCACAGCTTTGACTCCCTCTACAAGTCGATTTACTCTTTATTTCTAGGTCATGCACCAACCAATCAATTGGACATAATCTTTGACCATTTCTTTTTCTTATTCACTCTGATCAGAGAATAACCGTTCAAATACATTTTCCCCTCTCCCTATTTTAAAACAAATAAGTTCCACTACATATGGTCTGTAAAGCTTGCGTTATGCTTGACACATCCGCGAGCTCCGCACGGCTCCACGCAGCCAAATTATGTAATTTCAGCAACCACGCCTCTCTGTGCGGCACCCGCAGAGACCCAAATTTCTGTACCACACTCCTAGGAAATTTTGTAACAATGCGGTCCCGTGCGGAAAAACATGGCGGACTGGGAAGAGCTCCTACTGGCAGAGGTTCGTAAATACAGACATCTTTATGATTTGGCCGATAGAGATCACTGTGATCAACTGTGTTTTAACGGATGAGTGGACGGTGTCCTTTTTTCGTCTTTTTTCCTAACAGTAGTAAAAGCTCTTCTGCTTTGTTTAAGCTCACGGTTGTCGCCATCCTGTAAACAAGTGATTTCTACTATGGTGTTGTATGCATGCTGTAGAGCCCTACGCCGCCCCCTTCAGTCTTCAAGAATATTGGCTCTCAGAAGGGACAAGCCGCAAAAAGTATAAACACTACTAGAAGGCGTTTTGGCCGGTTCCGCACGTCTCAATTCAGCGCTGAATGTACATGCGTCAAGCATAAACCAAGCTTAAGCACGTCAACCAGGAGTTTGAAATGTGTCAGACTTTGGGAGCGGAGTGTTGTACAGGAATTGGCGATGCATAAATGTGGCATATCTTGTAATTCCATTATATCCTGTTGGATTCAAAGCTACTCTCCTTAATAGGAGATTATCTTATGTGGTTTAAATATTAGGAAAATGAAAAACTATTCAGAAAAGTCTTGAGAGATACACTTGAAATAAAAAAAGTTTAGCACAGAGGTGTCTGAATGTTTGTCACAGCTGCTTTTGGGCCGTATAGCCTTCTGTTTACATTGTTGGAGTGTACTGAGATTTATGTGGCTAAATGGGGGATTTTTCTAAATTAAATGGATATGGTTGAATTTCAGAATAGGTGGAATAATCCTTTATATAGCTAGAGATCGTGTTGTCATCGCCTGACATGGCCGCCATGTTGATAGCGTCCTTACAACAACAGTGCACTGTTTACACACCTATTCATTCTCTGTTTTGCACCTTAATTTAATCTATTATTCATTTGATTGACTATTATTACTCAACCATGGTGAATAGTTGCTGTGTTGTTGGGGAGCAACAGTACAACTGATGATGGCCAAGGAAAAATGTGGAAAACGGGCTAACCTTTTACATTTTTTTTATAGATCATTTCTTTTCTTCATGTATACCAAAAACATCCATAGACTAATAATAATATAGACGCACTCAAACACAACACAAGTTCTATGGGGGGAGAATTTTGATTGTTACCAGAGTTTTTCCTGGCTCACATTGAGGCAGAGTTGGTACCATCCTGACCATGCACCAACACATGCATGAATTCTGTGCATTCAACTGACTAACTTTTTTTAAAGGCAACATATTTTTTAGTGTTGTAAAATTGGCTACAGACGAACTATCAACCATTGACACTGACAAAATTTCGGAGAATAAATGTACATGTAGCGATGTTACTGATTAGTGTGATTATTTTGGACAGCTGATTAAACATTTAAGTTAAGTTATACCAGACAAAATAATGGCTAGTGTATGGAAGGACCACAGGTGAAGGTAACATAAACATCCGGGTCAACAGACACGCAAAATGTTGGAGCGATACATCTGATTTCATACCTACTACTCGCTCCTTTGCTACGCAGTATTTACTACATCAACGGGCGAGTAGTATTTGATACGTAGCATATAGTACATACTAAGGAATGTCCTCTGCCTTTTCTGTATAAGCTGTAATTGTTTCCGTTAAGTTGCACTTTGAGATTGCACTCTGAAATAACATATTTAGTTTGTACTTATAAAAGTCTTGGAGTTTGTTTACAGGTTGGGTTTCTTTCTTGCATTATTTAATTTTTTTTGCAATGAAATTAGATATTTAACAAGACTGGATGAATAATCGTGATTAATTATCATGATTACAATATTGATCAAAAATAATGGTGATTATTATTTTGGTCATAATCGTGCAGCCCTAATCTGTAACGCTAAAA
Source organism: Apricaphanius iberus (assembly GCA_028564705.1). Taxonomy (NCBI): domain Eukaryota; kingdom Metazoa; phylum Chordata; class Actinopteri; order Cyprinodontiformes; family Aphaniidae; genus Apricaphanius; species Apricaphanius iberus. Next base: position 17,254 of record JAPXFQ010000323.1, read on the forward strand.
TGTTTTAAAAAAAAAAAACATGACACGCTTGGATGCAGAAAACAAAACATTTACCTGGTTGAAGAGCTGGGCGGGAAATCAGGACACCACTAGCACCAACGAGTGGGAAAACCCCATTTTTACACTCTACGGAAAACAATTTTATCTTCTTTTTCTGCACTTTCCCGGCACACCGCTGCTGATCAAGTGCCCCGTGGTGGTGCAACGCTGCAACTGCAGTTAAAATAAAATCCATATAGCTGGGACTAAATGGATGAGAGCGATATCGGGCAAATTAGCTGGAGGAGGCCGCCACACAAATTTGAACGCAGGAAAAACCCTGTGAACCTTGAAGCATTTAAGCATTTTTAATTCAACTATAGCAGGTTTCATGTTGTTCCTATGGACTGATTGGTCCGGTAATATCATATACAATATAAGTTTCTAAAAAGCAGCCTAAAAATATAAAGAAATCTGTGTGAGTCGTGAATTATAAAAGTTTTAAACAACGTGGGGATATTGTTAGTATACATAATATTAAATCCATGCATTTCATCATGTCGTCATGTTGGCTGAATGATTAGTGATGATGACTCCCGTTTGGAAGGTCCAGGTTCACGTCCTGCTACTGCAGTGCTTAAAGTGTTTTGCACAGTAGGTTCAGGTTCAGATATTCTTCCTGGATTCAGAAAAAAATAATTTTTCTAGATAAAAAAAATAAAGTTATTTATATTTTATTTTTAAATGGCTTTAGGTTGGTTTTAGTTCTTGTATTTCAAGAAATGAAACCAAAAACACAATTTTAATGGCAGAGCAGTACTTTTAATTTGAGATATTTTAATGCAGTATTTCCTCTATTTATTTGCGTGTCAAAATATGATTCCCCTGGCTAACATTATTAAACAAGGACCAAACCTCTTATTTTACAGGATTAAAGGTTCAGAATAGAGGGTGAATATTTACAGAAACACTAGCAGGTAGGGCTGGGCGATATGGCCTCAAAATGTAATCTCTGATTTTCTTTTACACCAAATCTGATTTTAAGAAAAGAAATTTCCTACCTGATTTTTTTTTTTCGTAAGAAGAAATTTCAAGTGATAAAATGTATTTCCAAAGAGCTGCTTTTATTGCAATCATCCTGTCCTGGAGCTGACTTGAATTTAATGTCCATCTAAAAACAAACTGCAAAACAATCCTTGTAAAACAAGATGACTAGATTAACATCAGTCTGAACTATGGAAGTCTAAGTAGTACTTTGGTTGAAAAAAAAATCAGTTTTTATTTCATCTTCAACAGAATAGAGATGCTTATTGCTGGACCTTTAGTTATGCAAAGCCCACCCACGTCCTCGCCCACTGCAGTTCTTTTGAGATGGTAATGGTAACACAACCTACCCGTTCCATACTGTACCGTACTGGCATAAGTCACGCCCTTCTTCTTCCAGTCTATGGGTCCCCTTCTGCCAAAAAAAATGTACATTTATTGATCCCAGAGGGAAATTAGGTGTTGTTGTAGCTCATTACTAATTCATTTTTCAAGGAGTTGTTGTAGACCATGATGACTGTGGGGAGAAAGAATTTCCTGTCTGTGTTCCAGCAAAACTGAAGAAGCCTCCGACTTAAGACACTCTGTTGCTGTAGGACAGTCTGATGTTGTCCATAATCTTTTTAATTTTATGAAGAATCCTTCTTTGCATCATCATCTCCAGTTGTTCCACAGTCGTCCTCAGAACAGAACCAGAACAGAACCTGCCTTCTGTATCAGGTTATTGAGCCGTTTTAAGTCCCTGGTTCTGATGCTGCTACCCCAACAGATGATGGATGAAGAGATGACACTCTCCACCACATACTTGTAGAAGGTTTGCAGTAATTTGCTGCAAACCTTGAAGGACCTCAGCTTCCTCAGAAAGTACAATCTGCTCTGTCCCTTTTTGTAGACGCTTCACTTTTGATTCTCCAGTCCAGTCTGTTGTCCAGGTGAACTCCGAGGTATCTGTACTTCTCAACCACCTCCACTTCTTCTCCCATGATAGAGACAGTCTTTGACTTGTTTCTGTTTCTTCTGAAATCTACAGTCATCTCCTTCGTTTTGAAATGTAATTGGTGTTTCGGCGGCGAAGTTTGGACCTTCACGGCAAAAACTGGGCGAGCAGGTCAGGTTTTCCAGGCGGCGAGGAGCCGGTGTTTATGAGAGGCTCGCTGCTGTTTATGGATCCCTCCGCTGTACCTAGTGTATCTGTAGCTCACCAAACCCCCAGTGCAGCGGTCCCAGCTCTACCGGAGGCCAGGCCGAACACGTAATCCACTCTGTCCTCCGTCAGATCGGAGACCATAATCCATAACCCTTAATCCACCGCCAGCTGCACTGTAGCCCCAGCTCCGCTGAAGGCCAGTTCGCGCGTGAAAGTACCATATTTGAAGCGTGACCAGTTCGCGTTGTACACGCTTAAAGGTGCGAATGTGCACGCGAACAGCTAGGCGTGTGTCGCACTTTATACTCGCTCCTATCGCGTTCAGTGTGGACACAGCGTAAGAGAGTTCATGACTGAGGTGGAAGATAAAACATCTGAAGTCAAAGGAGCGATAAAAGTCGTTTTCTGATCCTGTTTGAAATGCGCCATGGATCAAACATATGATGTCCGTGAATTTTAAAGACTTATTTGATGCAGAGAAAACTCTGATTTTCGACTGGTGGCAAAAGTTACTTTAGGTTTTGTGTAACAATCAAATAAATCCCAAATCACTGGACCTACTCTTTGTCGTTCTCAGACAGGAAATTACATCACATAGCTGCAATGTATTATATACCTCTGAAAAGTACAGAGTCTGAGCTTTCAGAGTCTGTTTGAATCACGATAATGGCGAAAATGGTTGAAAAGTTAGGGTCATTTAAAATATGGAAGCCATTTTGTGTGGCGCCAATGTGGCCGTAAGAGATTTAACGAAAAGAAATCTAAAAAAAATGTAATAGAATAACACAGTTGCTGTGTCTTACCTTTTTTAAATTACATGTTAAAAACATTTAATACATTGTTATTTAGCATTTTGATACTTTCAAATGTGGACTATTTCTAATGTCTTTAAAGTTATGAATATGTTTTACCAGCTGATACACCATTAGCTGTCCTTGTTGGGACCTGTTGCTCTTTTTTCAGCTTAGCTTTTTCTATTAGTGTTTGTGAATTTCTCCCACTTGGGTGATGGTGTGATGAATACCTGCACTGCAGAATCAGCCACACTGTGCTGTTATCACCACATGTTGGATACACTGTGTATGTTAACGCAGATCAACGGCAAGCCAAACTCAATTTTCATGAGTCAGGAGACTGAACGTCTTGCTCCTTTAGTACAATCTTCTTGATAGCTTACAATTACTTGCACTTTTGACTTGAATAGCTTGATGAAAAAACAGTTAAACTAAAAAACAGTGGGAAAAAAATATGGTTCGGCTCTTTAAATGTGAAATGAATGTACAAAAATGGCTAGTGCTCGAAAATATAGATGAATGTTAATCTTAGGCCACGTCCACACTAAGCCGGATAATGCCTTAAACGTATAATTATTTAGTCTACACCCCCCTATCGTCCACACTAACCCGGTGTCGTTTAAGGTCTGTGGCCGGATAACTATTAGCCGGGTAAGAGAGCCATGTAAATCTTAATTCAACGGCTAAACGAGCTAGTGTGGACGGCTTCCCCGGATAATGAAAGGAAGTGGCGTCAATGAATGCTGCGTCAATAACAATATGACACTACAGACAAAGACAACAGCGAAGAGTAATAAATCGATCTCGTCTTCTGTCCACACCAAAAACTCTCTCTTCTCCTGAGCAGCTATTGTTCTCTTCAGTTAACGGGACAAGCAGATATGTACTGTGCTGTAGAGCTTCTTGTATATATTATGTAGGTGTATGTATGCTGATTATGCGCATGTTTTGTGCGTCTTTTCACACATGCCCAGTATTTGCACAGGTCGGTATGGGATTGCGCAATCATGGGACCTTAAACGGACCTTAAACGGGGCGTAAATGCTCGTGTTGAGTGGATAACATTAGGCGTCTAACTCCCTGTATAACCTTATCGGCTTAGTGTGGACGTAGCCTTAGAAACCTGTTTAATATGGGATTTAAATGTCATGTCTTGGTCAAAAATTATACCGAGGTCCTTTACATTATTACCAGAGGCCAAATCAATGCCATCCAGATGAAGTGATTGATTTAGCAGTTTCCTTTTTAAAGATTCTGGTCCAAAGACAACAACTTCTGTCTTGTCTGAATTTAAAAGTAGAAAATTCAGAGTCATCCAGGTTTTGATGTCTTCCAGACATGCTTGTAATCTACCTAACTGATTGGTTTTATCAGGTTTTATGGATAAATATAATTGTGTATCATCAGCATAACTGTGGAAATTCATACATTCTTGTCTAATGAATTAGCTAATTGTTCAGCTTGTTTGTTTCAAACAATAATTCACATAAAGGAAAACTAAATGCTATTGAATGCTTATTTTAAGTTTTTAAGATTAGATGGGTAAAAATAAGTTATTGGATTTTTAAAACCCTGTTAGATATTATGAAGGAAAACAAAAGTGTTAGAGCAAGTTGTGCACTGGGCATGATATTAACTCAGCTCAGTATTGAAGCACAGACTCATCTAATCTCTGCTGTATTGACAACCGTGGCACGCTGTTATCTCCTTCATTCAGGCAGATGTTTCCTTTGTTTTTGTTGTGGTGGTGTTGGGTCGTCTTAATGGTGGATTAACCACAAAGTTTAAGGAACTTAAAACTTTAAGGATATTCATCAGCTTGATGTGGCCACCATATCACATCGCAGTTTTCCTAGATAACTGTGCCAATGCGTGGCATGCACCTCTGTTAATGGTTTCCAATGTCTGGCAGGATGTTTGACACGTACAACCGACAACTCTTGTTTTTGATGATTTTTAAGCTTTTCTTTTCACCATAAGGCGTAGCTTGTTACTTTCTCTCAAAGTGGAGGCCACCATTTGTAGAAGAATAAAGTGAGGTGACACAGACTCTTCCTTGTACTGTAGATGTACCTATCACTACTAGTCGACCCTTTGCTCTGTTTGTTACAGTTTGCTGATTTTTCTCACTGACTCCACGGAGCCTTGGTCTCCATCTTTTTCTGTTTGTAAAGAAAAACGTGTAACCAGGAAGTCAACTGAGCTTTGCCAGGAACTGCATTTTTCTTATTTTTCTTTCTGTCAACAGCACCAGCAGACGCTCCTAAACCAGCTGAGAGAGGTCACAGGCACCACAGACATTCAGCTGCTTCAGCAGGCCCTGCAGGTACAGCTCTCCCTGTTTCCTACACACATCTGTATAAAGCTGTGCCTAACACTCTTCCTAACCCACAGTCTCCAGCTAAAACAACACACTTTACTCCTCAGGTTAAAACTTGTGCAGTTTGTATCTTATTAGACATAAAAAAGTGAAAAAGAGAGTGTTTGTTATTCCTGCACTGTTGATGTTCTGGCTTCCTTGTGCTGCAGGTGAGCAATGGAGATTTGGCTGAAGCCGTTGCGTTTTTAACAGAGAAGAACTCAAAGGTTCCTCAGCAAGATGAGACTACCTACTACCAGACCTCCCAGGTGGCCAGTGACAGATATATCAGTGTTGGCAGCCAGGCAGACACCAGTAAGAACACCACTTCAGAGTGGAATAGCTCAAAATTAGGACCACAAAATATGTTCATGTTTGGTGGAACATGAAGTGTATATTAAAGCGTTCTCTTGCTGCTGCAGATGTAATTGACCTGACTGGGGATGATAAGGATGACCTGCAGAGGGCGATTGCCCTCAGTCTGGAGGAGTCCAACCGGGCGTTTAGGGAGACGGGGATAACAGATGAGGAGCAGGCCATCAGCAGGTGAGCTCAGCAGAGTGTGTTGGGAGTTCTGCTTTACATCATGTAAGATGGAACCGTTTTGGTATTTTTTTCAGCTTCATATGTTCATTCCACCCTAAATCTGCCAAGAGTGGAGTAAACCCTCAGAGTTTGTGAATGGTGGTCAGTAGTGCAACAGCGGCTACGTTGAGATCCTTTTCCCCTTTCTTTTTCTCTATCTTGATGTGGTTGTTGACATGAACGTTCTGACACCCATGAACAGAAGTGATGTCTCTCACAAAAGAAGTAAATCTGGATGTTACACACATCAGTGTGTCTAGCTGCTGTCCAATCAGAGCTAACGGGTTAAATATTTCCTCCTTTAGTCCGTGGTTTATTACTTTTAAAAATAGTCTTTTTTTGGAAAAAGACAAAATTTAGTATTAGAAAGCATGTTGTCCATATGATCAGCTGGCTGCTTTTCCGTGTTGGTTTCATATAGACATGCAGCTGAACTTGAAAGTCTGCATGTATTAACTAGAGCCGCACCCATTCTTTAGATTTTATCAGATTGCCTCCCCCCTCCTACAGCGCAACTAGCCTGTGTGAGGCTGACACACCAACCAGCGACAGAAAGATTTGGATCATATCTGATGGCCATTCAGACCCAGGCTGCTTTAAATAACTTGAGTAACGTACCAACATACCATATTGTCCCCAATATAGGACAAGTAGTTTCTTTCGGTTGAAAACGATGTAAAAATGTAGGGTCGTCTTATAGTCAGGGTCTAACCATTGACACATGCTGATAGTTGTCTGGGGTGGTTACATCACTGCAACAGCAGAGGGCGCCAGCTTGCTGTAAAGTAGAAATGTAATCGGGCCTTGAAAGTTGGACCCGAGACCGAGAGTTCAGACCGAGTCTGAAGAGTATATTTTGATTGACAGCTTAATAAATCCTGAAACCCGATTAAGACCAACATTTTTCCGCTAGAAAAAACTGGCACCGGAAAACATGAGTGGTAGGTTTTCAATTTAGCGGACAAATGTTTGAAACTCTGGTCAAATAGGCCTGTTAGCTGAAGCTTAAAATGATAAATGTATTAGAATAATATCAATGCATGTTAATTTATAATAATTTTTTTAGTCTGCAGCTGGCTTATCAACGGGATAAGAAAAATGGAGAGGGGCAGGCAGGAGCACAGTGGATCAAAAGTGGGGCAAATTAATAAAGAATTGAGGCAGTTATGACGCTAACGTTAAGATGATGGTCAATGCAGCAGAGGCGTCAAACCACTGTCAGGCAGCCATATCTAATGGATTGGATGGTAGTGAGTATGATGTTCTGTGGGAGGAGACATGACCACAGCATGAGAGTAAGCACAGCGAGGTAGAGGGCGTCAGTGAGTAAAAGCCTCATGCAGACTTTTGATCTGGCATGTAATGAGCAAACTTCTGACAGTTTGCTTGTACAAATGTGGGGTCGTCCTTTTCTTTTCTTTTTTGCTCAGTTTTTTTAAGTATCGCTAGTTTCTTGTTTTGCTTGAATATACATTGAAGATCTTTGTGATCTTTATCAAAATTTCAATTAAAAATAGTTTCTTTAAAAATGTATTTAGTCTTTTTCTAAAGATTAGTCTTTAGAAGAGGGAGTCGTGTGAAAGTCGGAGTGGTCCTGTATTCGAGACAATATGTCGACAATATTAAAGTATATTGAGCATTTAACCTCTAATGATTAGTGGACGATAACAATGACCCCATTAACCCCCCCCCCGTCCTTTTCTGTATTAAATTACCGGTAGTGGCAGAAAATATTTTACATCTGAACACAGGTGGAAAGAGGCGGCAGTTTTAAGCAAAAACTCAGCGGGGGTTAATATCTGCTCCGCCTGAGGACCTGGGCGGGTGGAGCCGTTGGGCTACAGATGCTGCAGTAACAAACATACGTGCTCCACGTTAGTCTAAGTATCTAATAACATCATTTATTTGTCACTAGTCACATTTTTCTGAAAACCAGCTGCTAGATGAGTCTAAACCCTTCCTAAATATAGCTACACAGTAACTGAGTTAGCCACGCCAGAGCTTCTCTAGCAGCGCCTTCCCCCCTCTGTCACATGACTCAAAGCAACGCTCCCTTCTTAAGCTTGGTTTATGCTTGCCGCGTCCGCGAGGGCCGCACGGCTCCACGCGGCCAAATTACATCAGTTTAGCAACCACGCCTCTCTGCGCGGCCTCCTCCCGCCCAAAATTTCCGCGCCAGGCACCTAGGAAAAATTTGTGACTACGCGGACGATCCCGCGCGGAAAAACATGGCGGACTGGCAAGAGCTCATATTGCCGGAGGTTCGTTTATAGACATCTTTATGATTCGGCCGATAGAGATCACTGTGATCAACTGTGTTTTAATGGAAGAGAGGACGGTCTCCTTTTTTGTCTTTTTTCCTAAGTAAACAGCATAAAAGTTCTGCTTTGTTTAAGCTCACGGGTATCACCATCTTGTAAACAACAGTGATTACTACTTCTACTATGGTGTAGTGTTGTATGCATGCCGTAGGGCCCTACGCTGCCCCCTACAGTCGTCAAGAATATTGGCTCTCAGCAGGGACAAGCCACAAAAAGTATACACGCTGCAAGAAGGCGTCTCGGCCGGTTCTGCACGTCTCGTTTCCGCGCGGAATGTTCATGCGGCAAGCATAAACCAGGCTTTAAAAGGGCAGGAGCACCGCTAAACTAAAACACATACTGACGTTGGTAATTCTCATAAACGTCGGTATCGGTAAATGTTCGGCATATAGCCCTAACATATGGGTTAAATGTCAGCTATAAAGTCAACACTGTGTTTGGGAATTTTAGGTTGTGGTTTGGAAATGATTCTTTTCAGATTGATGAGGTGGGTTGATGCAGCTGGCAGGGATTACTAGGTTATTGTCACAGAGGATCATGGCTGTTGATGGTTGGAGAAAACCACAGCAAATTTAGCAGCTGCCCCAAGTATAGACTGTTGATGTCAGCTGCTATAGAGTCATATCTCACTGATAGGAAGAATTAGAATTTGAGTTGGTTTTATTCTACAATCAGCTGAAATAAGGATCTGTCTGACCAGATTTTTTTGTTGCTCTGCTTTGAGAATTTCTTCACTTTTTCTAAACTCCCTGTGCTATGACATCTTTCTGCATCAGGTATGGAAACTATTGATGATGTCACTGTGCTCCCCTTAAAGAGGAAGTACCGTTTTTTAGTTTTAAACCTGGATCTCATTTATTGTTTGCATTACATTAATTTACTCTCCAGACAAGTATGGAGCCACTTGAAATCCAACGGGAGAAGTTAAGATTAATTGGTGATCAGCATATATCCATATAATGGGAGTCAATGGGGCAGTCATAGGTCAGCCTCTAAATAAGGCATCATCTGCCACTAAACTCCTTCATTCCACCAATGTTTGATTATGAATCGCTAGCACTATTCCTCTGTGAGTTCGGGGCATCTCAGAGGTGCTTTATTGTTGTCTGCAGGGGTGTTTTACAGGTTCTTAATCCAAACTTTTGCATTTTAGACCAACCAGTGATTTTCAATAGCCTATTTTCCAAAACCATCATGCATTAATGCTGGCATCAATTAACGTTTTGGTCATTCCTAAGGGCTCAGCCTGTGGGGGCAATTTGCTGGGATCAGGTGCTTTTCACTAAAGATTACACCATGTAAGGATAAGGCTGAATCTGCGCCCCACTGCTGCAGCAGGGACTGGAATTAAGCTCCGCTTCAGACAACGTATTGAAATTAAGGGGCTGTCCTTCAGTCCATGTGATCTGCTCTCCAGTTTTAAACTCCAGATGTTCCAGGACCTCTGCATCACTCCAGTTCACCAACTCAGCTGATACAGTTTACCAATGCTACATGAACCCCTCAGGTTATTTGGAGTTTATATACAGTTTCCAGCCAGGGCTCAGCACACATTGAACACATTATCATGGCCTCTCTCCTCTGTTGCGACAAGGCGTTGTGACTTCATTCATAGGACCAACGTTGCTGCAAGATTGCAGTAATATTACTACCAAGCTTGCTGGGACAAATGCTCCAACAACGCCATGGCACATTCATAAGACGCACCATGGCCAATATGCCGGCCGGCATAACTGCAGACCTTGCTTTTTAATGGCTATTGCATTTAATGAATATTGGAATTGTAGCCATTAAAAACCAAGGTCCCGCCTTCTGCGGATTATGATTGGATACAGGTCCTAGATGTTAAAATAAATATGTGCATCACATTAGGTTTAGGCACTGGTCCTCAAATATTAGGATTAGGACAATATAGAAGTTAGGATTAGGTAAAGGTTCTCGAATGTTAGGGTTAGTAATAACTCAACCAGGCTAGCCAATCAGAGATGAGAAAGGCGGGACCTTGCCTTTTAACAGGTAAAATTTTCCAATATTCGCCTGTAGTTATAGTCTGAGCAGGAAAGGGAGCCAGTGGAAGCTGAACTTAGTCCAGTTGGTACTTTTGTTTGTGCGATTTAGAAACGTGGCTGCACGGTGCCGCAGTGGGTAGCACTGTTAGATTGGCTCTAGAAGGTCCAGGGTTTGAATCCCAGCCCAGGATCTTTCTGCATGGAGTTTGCATGTTCTCCCTGTGCACATGTGGGTTCCTTCAAGGTACTCCGGCTTCCTCCCACAGTCCAAAAACTTGACTGATGGTTAATTGGTCTCTCCGATGGTGAACCCTGTTACTGGAGACGTGTGGCGAAAGTGGATGGATGGAATTTGGAAATGCGAACAGTGTTAATGTTAGCAGAAGCAAGTTTTCTAATCGAGTGGTGTAGAGCCCAGAGTCCTGATAAGACTACAACTGGGGTGCAGCATGGAGGTGATGTCATTGTAATCACTGGTTGGTGTGAAATGAAATCAGTTGGATTAAAAACCTGTAAAACACCCTAGATGACAACAATATAGCTCCTCTGAGACGCTCCAAACTCCCAGGGGAATAGTGCTAGTGATTCATAATTAAACATTGGTGAAATGAAGGAGTTTTGTGGCAGATAATGCCTTATTTAGAGGCTGACCTTTTGTTGCCCCAACAACTTCCACTATATTATTATACGCTGATCACCAATGGATCTTAACATCTTCTGAAGAACTCAAAGTGGCTCCAAATCTGTGTGGGTAAGGAAATTAATTTAATGCATGCTATAAATAAGGTCCAGGTTGCAAAAAAAATCACATGATCCCTTTTAATAGTAGCACATAAACTGTACAGTTATTAAAAGCTGTTTTGTAGCTAAAAGTTCTGGGATCATTTGGTTCCATTGTGCTCCTTGTTTCTCCTATTTTTGTAGGGTTTTGGAGGCCAGTATAGCTGAGAACAAGGCGAGTCTAAAGCGTACTCACACTGAAGTATGGAGCGACTCACCCAACCCACATGATAGAAAGAGGATAGACAACTGCCCAGTGGGTCTGAAGAATGTTGGCAACACCTGCTGGTTCAGTGCTGTCATACAGGTGAGATCATATGCTGTTGGTCCTAACTTGGACACATTTCTCTTCTACACAACAGGTTTGCAACATAGAATGTAAAATTTAACTTTATACTCTAAGTTGGAGTAATTCACATTGTGCATGGCAGTGATATCTTCAGCCTGTTGTGTGAATGTTACATAATGGTGGAGATATCAATTACTACAGTTCAATATTAAAATGTATTCACGCCAGTGATCTAATTAGTGATTCAGAAAATATTTTATCAGGATATTAAGGTGTTCTGATCAAATGATAAACTACTGATTTTAATTGCAGAAACTCAATAATAACATTGTCCCATCTAGGCTTGGGCGATATCCAAATGTACCAAACAAAGTACCTCAGTGTACGGTATTACCATGATTAATTAACAAATACCTCGCTATATGGTATTACCATGATTAATTAACAAATACCTCGCTATACGGTATTACCGTGCTTAATTAACAAATACCTCGCTATACGGTATTACCATGATTAATTAACAAACACCTCGCTATACGGTATTATTGTGACTAATTAACAAACACCTCGCTATACGGTATTACCGTGATTAATTAACAAATACCTCGCTATACGGTATTATTGTGATTAATTAACAAATACCTCGCTATACGGTATTACCATGATTAATTAAGAAATACCTCGCTATACGGTATTACCGTGCTTAATTAACAAATACCTCGCTATACGGTATTACCATGATTAATTAACAAATACCTCGCTATACGGTATTACCGTGATTAATTAACAAATACCTCGCTATACGGTATTATCGTGATTAATTAACAATTTTTCTATTTACAAATACCTCGCTATACGGTATTATCGTGATTAATTAACAAATACCTCGCTATACGGTATTATCGTGACTAATTAACAAATACCTCGCTATACGGTATTACCGTGATTTATTAACAAATACCTCGCTATACGGTATTACCGTGATTAATTAACAAATACCTCGCTATACGGTATTACCGTGATTTATTAACAAATACCTCGCTATACGGTATTACCGTGATTAATTAACAAATACCTCGCTATACGGTATTACCGTGATTAATTAACAAACCTCGCTATACGGTATTAGTGATTAATTAACAATACCTCGCTATACGGTATTATTGTGATTAATTAACAAATACCTCGCTATACGGTATTACCGTGATTAATTAACAAATACCTCGCTATACGGTATTACCGTGATTAATTAACAAATACCTCGCTATACGGTATTACCGTGATTAATTAACAAATACCTCGCTATACGGTATTACCGGATAATTAACAAAACTCGCTATAGTATAACAAAACCTCGCTATACGGTATTATTGTGATTAATAACAAATACCTCGCTATACGTATTATCGTGATTAATTAACAAATACCTCGCTATACGGTATTATTGTGATTAATAACAAATACCTCGCTTACGGTATTACCGTGATTAATTAACAAATACCTCGCTATACGGTATTACCGTGATTAATTAACAAATACCTCGCTATACGGTATTACCGTGATTAATTAACAAACCTCGGTATTTAACAAATACCTCGCTATACGGTATTGTGTTAATTAACAAATACCTCGCTATACGGTATTACGTGATTAATTAACAAATACCTCGCTATACGGTATTACCGTGATTAATTAACAAATACCTCGCTATACGGTATTACCGTGATTAATTAACAAATACCTCGCTATACGGTATTACCGTGATTAATTAACAAATACCTCGCTATACGGTATTACCGTGATTAATTAACAAATACCTCGCTATACGGTATTACCGTGATTAATTAACAAATACCTCGCTATACGGTATTACCGTGATTAATTAACAAATACCTCGCTATACGGTATTACCGTGATTAATTAACAAATACCTCGCTATACGGTATTATCGTGATTAATTAACAAATACCTCGCTATACGGTATTACCGTGATTAATTAACAAATACCTCGCTATACGGTATACCGTGATTAATTAACAAATACCTCGCTAACGTATTACGTGATTATTAACAAATACCTCGCTATACGGTATTACGTGATTAATTAACAAAACCTCGCTACTGTACTTACCATAATTAACAATACCTCGCATACTATTGGATTAATTCAGTGCTATACGGTATTACCGTGATTAATTAACAAATACCTCGCTATACGGTATTACCGTGATTAATTAACAAATACCTCGCTATACGGTATTACCGTGATTAATTAACAAATACCTCGCTATACGGTATTACCGTGATTAATTAACAAATACCTCGCTATACGGTATTACCGTTTATTAAAAAACTGCTATGTGATTAATTAACAAATACCTCGCTATACGGTATTACCGTGATTAATTAACAAATACCTCGCTATACGTATTACCGTGATTAATTAACAAATACCTCGCTATACGGTATTACCGTGATTAATTAACAAATACCTCGCTATACGGTATTACCGTGATTAATTAACAAACACCTCGCTATACGGTATTACCGTGATTAATTAACAAATACCTCGCTATACGGTATTACCGTGATTTATTAACAAATACCTCGCTATACGGTATTACCGTGATTAATTAACAAACACCTCGCTATACGGTATTACCGTGATTAATTAACAAATACCTCGCTATACGGTATTACCGTGATTAATTAACAAATACCTCGCTATACGGTATTACCGTGATTAATTAACAAACACCTCGCTATACGGTATTACCGTGATTAATTAACAAATACCTCGCTAATATATTAACAAAACCTCCTATAGGTATTACCGTGATTAATTAACAAATACCTCGCTATACGTATTACCGTGATTAATTAACAACACCTCGCTATACGGTATTACCGTGATTAATTAACAAATACCTCGCTATACGGTATTACCGTGATTTATTAACAAATACCTCGCTATACGGTATTACCGTGATTAATTAACAAACACCTCGCTATACGGTATTACCGTGATTAATTAACAAATACCTCGCTATACGGTATTATTGTGATTAATTAACAAACACCTCGCTATACGGTATTACCGTGATTAATTAACAAATACCTCGCTATACGGTATTACCGTGATTAATTAACAAATACCTCGCTATACGGTATTAGTGATTAATTAACAAATACCTCGCTATACGGTATTACCGTGATTAATTAACAAATACCTCGCTATACGGTATTACCGTGATTAATTAACAATACCTCGCTATACGGTATTACCGTGATTAATTAACAAATACCTCGCTATACGGTATTACCGTGATTATTAACAAATACCTCGCTATACGGTATTACCGTGATTATTAACAAATACCTCGCTATACGGTATTACGTGATAATTAACAAACACCTCGCTATACGGTATTATGTGGATTAATTAACAAATACCTCGCTATACGGTATTATTGTGACTAATTAACAAACACCTCGCTAACGGTATTACCGTGATTAATTAACAAATACCTCGCTATACGGTATTACCGTATTAAAAACCTCGCTATACGGTATTATTGTGACTAATTAACAAATACCTCGCTATACGGTATTATTGTGATTAATTAACAAATACCTCGCTATACGGTATTACCGTGATTTATTAACAAATACCTCGCTATACGGTATTACCGTGATTAATTAACAAATACCTCGCTATACGGTATTACCGTGATTAATTAACAAATACCTCGCTATACGGTATTATTGTGATTAATTAACAAATACCTCGCTATACGGTATTACCATGATTAATTAA